>CM036246.1:35697611-35895706 GCA_020698575.1 Bostrychus sinensis | reverse complement strand
CCAGCCTAATAAATTTGAAAAACTTACTAAAAATAATCTGTTCACTATAGCTGCTCATTTTAAGGTACCCATTTCAAAACTGGATAAAAAACAAATCGTGCCCGCTTCACACTCCTCTGTCTGAGCAGAATGTTCTCCCTCCCCTTAGCTCTGTTCCCCCCGTGCCGCTGCGTCTCCAGACCCTGAGTTGCGCAGGTTGGAGCTTCAGGTGGAGATGCGGCGCTTAGACCTTAAAGAGAAGGAGCTCCTGCATGAGTTTGAGCTTCGTAGGTTTCAAATTGAGGAGAGCGTAAAGCATGAATCGGCTCGCCGTGGGGCTAGGCAGGTGAGCCGCGACTCTGGTGGTCATGAGGCAGGGTTTGATGTTAATAAGTGCATTCGGTTAGATCCCCCCTTTTCTGAGAGAGATGTGGACAAGTATTTTGTGCTGTTTGTGTGGCTAAGACTTTAAAATGGCCTTTTGAAATTTGGCCTCTTCTTTCACAGTGTGTGTTTACGGTAAAGCCCAGGAGGCGCATGCTTCTCTCTCACCTGAGGCAAGTTTAGACTATGATAAGGTGAAGTCCGCGCTTCTGAGGTCTTATGAATTGGTTCCCGAGGCTTATAGGCAGAAATTTTGGCGGTCTGAAAAAGCTGAAGGACAAAGTTATGTGGAATTTGCGCTCGAGAAAATAGCACTTTTTGATCGCTGGTGTTCTGCACAGGAGGTAAAAAATCTGGAGCAGCTTTAATTTTAATGGAGGAATTTAAAAATTGTATTCCAGACAAAATTGCAACATGTGAATGAGCAAGAGGTTACTAATATTGCTGCGGCTGCCGTGCTGGGCGATGAATATGTGTTGACCCACAGAGAGAGCTTTGAAAAGCCTTCCTTTCCTCTGTCGCAGCGTGGTCAGGCTATGCACGGGGGTCCTATCGAGCGGGGAAGTCCTAAAGACAATGCAGTTCAGGCGCGGTCTGTGTGCGCCTATTGTAAAAAGCGCGGTCACCTGATTAGAGACTGTTTTCTCTTGAACAAAAAGAAACCTAAAGTTGTGGCATTGGTGGAAACCCCTTCTGCGCCGCGCCTGCTTGAATCTGTGTGTGGACTTGGACATTTACTCTCCTTTTATTATGAAAGGTGCCGTCTCTCTGCCTGATGGCTGTGTGAAAGGCCCTGTAACTATTCTACGTGATACTGCTGCGTCTCGGTCGATAATTCTACAAAGTGTGTTGCCTTTGTCAAATGAAACCTCCTTAAACTGTTGTGCGCTGGTGCAGGGCTTCGGAATGAAGTTTATGAATTCGCCCATGCACTCCGCTTGGCTCGAGTCGGACCTGGTTTCTGGTCCGGTTGCGGTGGCCGCATGCGCCGCTTTTCCTATAAAAGGTATAGACTTCCTCTTGGGAAATGACTTGGCAGGGGGTAGGATACTGGTAAAACCTGAGGTTACTGCTGTGCCCCTGGTCTCTGAAGGCCCTGATGAGTTGGAGAGGAAGTTCCCTTCGGTGTTCCCTGTCTGCGCTGTGACACGCGCCATGTCTAAACAAGCTAGTGATTCACATGTTTCAGAGTGTGTTGATTTACATGATAGCTTTATGGCAGACACTGACTTAGAGAGTAAGTTCTCGCTTAACTCCAGCCCTGTTGCCTGCCCTCCGCCTCCGGCCTCTGATCTCACCGTTAGCTCCTGGCCGTGCAGGAGCCACAGGAGCCACAGGAGCCGCTGGAGAGCTTTGGTGGCGCGCACATGTCTAGAGACCACTGGATTGCCGAGCAGAAGCGTGATCAGTCGCTCACCTCTTTATATGACGTGGTTTCAGAGGGTGAGTTGGTTGACATGGCTTCAGGCTATTTTCTAAAAAATGATGTCTTGCTGCGTAAATGGACTCCACCGTACGCTTCCACGCAGGAGGACTGGAGCGTTGTCACGCAGGTTGTCGTCCCGAGTAGATTTCGGTCTGAAGTACTCAGCTTGGCTCATGAAAATCCTTTAGCTGGTCATTTGGGTGTTACTAAGACATACAACCGCATTTTGCGTCAGTTTTTTTTGGCCAGGGTTGAAACGGGATGTGAGGCTGTATGGTAAGACTTGCCAGGTCTGTCAGGTCTCTGGGAAAGCGCACCCGCCCGTCCCGCCCTATCCACTGCATCCTATTCCTGCTGTAGATGCGCCGTTTGACCATGTTATTGTTGATTGTGTTGGTCCATTGCCGCGTACTAAGTCTGGCAGCCAGTTTTTATTAACTGTTATGTGCGCTTCAACACGCTTCCCCGAGGCCATACCAATGCATAAAATCACCGCGCCCGCTGTCGAAAAGGCGCTTGTCAAATTTTTCTTTTTGTTTGGGCTCCCTAGGGCCATTCAAACGGACCAGGGTGCAAACTTTGTGTCGTGTTTTTGCGCAGGTAGCTGATCAACTGAACATCACCCACTGTTTTTCAGCCGCGTACCACCCAGGAAGTCAAGGTGCGCTGGAGCGGTTCCATCAGACCTTGAAAACCATGCTCCGTGCGTTCTGTCTTGAATTTGAAAAAGAGTGGGATGATGGCGTCCATCTTTTGTTGTTTGCGGCTCGGGAAGTTAGGGAGTCTACTGGTTTCAGCCCAGTGGATTTGGTGTTTGTACATAATGTGCGCGGTCCTTTAAAACTGCTCCAGGAAAAGTGGCTGGACGAGTCAAAGCCACAAACCGTATTAGATTATGTCAGCTCTTTTCGCTATAAATTACATCGAGCTTGTGAGCTGGCTATACAGAACTTGTCTGCTGCTCAGTCCAAAATGAAGGGCTGGTTTGATAAAAATGCTAAAGCCAGACAGTTTAGTCCTGGTGATAAGGTTTTGGTGTTTTTACCTCTCCCCGGCTCTACAGGCGCGTTACAGTGGCCCTTACCTCGTTGAAAAGAAAATCAGTGACAGGGTTTACATTGTGGCTACTCCTGATCGTGCACGTCGCAGCAGACTCTCATGTCAGTATGATTAAACCTTACTTTGGCCGTGAGCAGTTGGGCAAACCCAGTCCTGGTGGTGTTACATCAGTCCTGGCCTTGTCCAGTGCTGATCTGCCTCTGTCCAGTGCTTTGCAGGTGATTGATCCATCAGTGTCGCTGTCCGGTGCTGATGTTGTCGGCGTTGCCTTGGAGTCGCTGTCCGGTGCTGATGTTGTTGGCATTGCCTTGGAGTCGCTGTCCGGTGCTGATGTTGTCGGCGTTGCCTTGGAGTCGCTGTCCGGTGCTGATGTTGTCAGCGTTGCCTTGGAGTCGCTGTCCGGTGCTGATGTTGTCAGCGTTGCTTTGGAGTCGCTGTCCGGTGCTGATGTTGTCAGCGTTGCTTTGGAGTCGCTGTCCGGTGCTGATGTTGTCAGCGTTGCTTTGGAGTCGCTGTCCGGTGCTGATGTTATCAGCGTTGCCTTGGAGTCGCTGTCCGGTACTGATGTTGTCGGCGTTGCCTTGGAGTTGCTGTCCGGTGCTGATGTTGTCGGCGTTGCCTTGGAGTCGCTGTCCGGTGCTGATGTTGTCTGCATTGTCTCGGAGTCGCTGTCCGGTGCTGATGTTGTCGGCTTTGCCTCGGAGTCGCTGTCCGGTGCTGATGTTGTCGGCTTTGCCTCGGAGTCGCTGTCCGGTGCTGATGTTGTCGGCGTTGCCTTGGAGTCGCTGTCCGGTACTGATGTTGTCAGCGTTGCCTTGGAGTCGCTGTCCGGTGCTGATGTTGTCGGCTTTGCCTCGGAGTCGCTGTCCGGTGCTGATGTTGTCGGCTTTGCCTCGGAGTCGCTGTCCGGTGCTGATGTTGTCGGCTTTGCCTCGGAGTCGCTGTCCGGTGCTGATGTTGTCGGCGTTGCCTCGGAGTCGCTGTCCGGTGCTGATGTTGTCGGCGTTGCCTTGGAGTTGCTGTCCGGTGCTGATGTTGTCGGCGTTGCCTCGGAGTCGCTGTCCGGTCCTGAAGTTGACTGTGACGTTGAGGGGCCATCTGTGGCTACAGTGCTAGGCCAGTTAGAAAACGCAGAGATGCTGGCTGGTCTTCCATCCTGTTTGTTGCATCTCACAGATGTCCTGAGGCACGCGCCAGTCCTTGCTGCTCCGGATTATAACCTTTTAAGCTGGCAATTGATGCTAGTGATGCGGGGGCGGGTGCCGTCTTGTTGCAGGATGGGTCAGATGGCGTCGAGCTATTTCTCCAAAAAGTTCCAAAAACATCAAAAATCTTACTCAACTATTGAAAAAGAAGCGCTTGCTTTAATTCTGGCCCTTAATACATTCGAGGTCTACATTGGCTCTTCATCACTGTCACGGTTCCAGGAACACAGGAGGGAAACGGACCCAGAAATGCAGACCCAAAAAATAAACTTTAATGTACTCACAAAAACACGAGGAGACAAAATACAGGAGCTCACTAAAGACACGACTAAAGGCACAACCAAGGGGAAAACACAGGGCTTAAATACACACATTAGGATGAGGCACAGGTGAAACACATTAAGGCGGGGCAGGTAATCACAAGGGCGGGAAACACAAAAAGCAGGAAATCAGAGAAACACGAAGACAAACCAAGACTACAAAATAAAACACAAGGGAAACAAACACAGAAAACAAGACATGGACAAGGAACATAACAATCACGTCCGGTGAGCGTTTACACTGATCACAACCCTCTCGTTTTTATAAAACAAATGGCCACTGCCACTCAGCGCTTAATGAGGTGGCCGTTATTCGTGCAAGCGTTCAACCTCCAAATTAAACATGTGCCCGGGAAACGTAATGTCCTGGCTGACGCGTTGTCGCGCGCCGTCACGTGGTGATTGGTGGTTGCTTGTTTTTTACTTAAAGCCCACCATTCACCGCCTCGCGTACGCCCCTGGCCCTGCTCACTGGTGTCGCCTGAACATTATTAATGACTGCTCTTAGCCCGGATTGGCCACTGCAGAGGAGCGAGGCTATAAAGCAGGCGGAGGTGGATCCTGGCTCTCTCTCGCTCCTCCTCCTGGTCCACTACCTCCCAGCCACAGCCCGTTTTCTTTTACTTTAGTTTAGTTTGTGAGTGGAGACCCAGCTCCCTTTAGTTTAATTTAGTTATCCCCTTTTTTGTCGCTGGGCTCCCCATCTCTGTGTTTGATTACGTTGTGAGTAATTTCTGTTAAAATAAACCTTTCTGTTGAGCTCTGTAACCGTTGTCCATCTTTTATCCCTAGGCCATTGCCAACAGGGACCGTAACAGTGACAGTTCTTTCTTTTCTTCCACACTGTAAAAAAATAAAATAAAAAAAAAATGGAAAAACTCAAGGCAACTTGATCCCTCAACATTTTTGAGTTTTGGGGGTTTGCAACAACTAAATTAAGTTTTACTCACTATCATTATTTTTTAACTCCTCTTACAGCCAACTGACTATCCACTGGTCAGAAAAAGTATTCATCTTTTGTTAAATTTAGTATAATTTGTTTTTATTATCAATAATCATACTTTTTCTAAACAATATGTAGGCAGCACATTTGAAGTGAGCTCATTTTGTGATAAAAGTGTCACATTTCTCAGTGGAAACATTTGTTCTGTTATCTTTGTTCCACTCGGAAGCTGTGAGCTGACGATGACAGGACGTGATGCATTCTCCAAAGAAGAATTCAACCATCGTCAGAAGACAGGAAGTACAAGACAGGAGTAACAGACAGGAGCAGCGTCCGTCAGCTCAGACCCAGGTACAAGACAGGAGTAACAGACAGGAGCAGCGTCCGTCAGCTCAGACCCAGGTACAAGACAGGAGTAACAGACAGGAGCAGCGTCCGTCAGCTCAGACCCAGGTACAAGACAGGAGTAACAGACAGGAGCAGCGTCCGTCAGCTCAGACCCAGGTACAAGACAGGAGTAACAGACAGGAGCAGCGTCCGTCAGCTCAGACCCAGGTACAAGACAGGAGTAACAGACAGGAGCAGCGTCCGTCAGCTCAGACCCAGGTACAAGACAGGAGTAACAGACAGGAGCAGCGTCCGTCAGCTCAGACCCAGGAGCCCGACCTGGGTCCAGCCTCAGCTGTCTTACAGGGGGAGGGCTCTGGTGGCCTGGCTGTTTGACCGCGCTGCAGCCTCCTGACACAGTGGTGGCAGACTTTCAGAAGCGGCTGGTGGACTTCTTTTGGGGAGGACTGGGTGAGGGCTGCTGTGTTGTAGCTGCCCACGGCTGAGGGGTAGCACTTGTGGACGTTGCCAGTAGAGGGCAGCCTTTCACCTGCGACCTCTGCAACACCTGTTGTATGGAGGGGGGGGGGTTTGCTCCTCTCTCCTCCTCCTCTCTCCTCCTCTCTCTCCTCCTCTCTGCTCCTCTCTGCTCCTCTCTGCTCCTCTCTCCTCCTCTCCTCCTCTCTGCTCCTCTCTCCTCCTCTCTCCTCCTCTCTCCTCCTCTCTGCTCCTCTCTCCTCCTCTCTGCTCCTCTCTCCTCCTCCTCTCTCCTCCTCTCTGCTCCTCTCTCCTCCTCTCTGCTCCTCTCTCCTCCTCTCTCCTCCTCTCCTCCTCTCTGCTCCTCTCTCCTCCTCTCTCCTCCTCTCTGCTCCTCTCTCCTCCTCCTCTCTCCTCCTCTCTCCTCCTCTCTGCTCCTCTCTGCTCCTCTCTCCTCCTCCTCTCTCCTCCTCTCTGCTCCTCTCTCCTCCTCTCTGCTCCTCTCTCCTCCTCTCTCCTCCTCTCCTCCTCTCTGCTCCTCTCTCCTCCTCTCTCCTCCTCTCTGCTCCTCTCTGCTCCTCTCTGCTCCTCTCTTCTCCTCCTCTCTCCTCCTCTCTCCTCCTCCTCTCTCCTCCTCTCTGCTCCTCCTCTCTCCTCCTCTCTCCTCCTCTCTCCTCCTCTCTCCTCCTCTCTGCTCCTCTCTCCTCCTCCTCTCTCCTCCTCTCTGCTCCTCTCTGCTCCTCTCTCCTCCTCTCCTCCTCTCTGCTCCTCTCTGCTCCTCCTCTCTCCTCCTCCTCTCTCCTCCTCTCTGCTCCTCTCTCCTCCTCTCCTCCTCTCTGCTCCTCTCTCCTCCTCCTCTCTGCTCCTCTCTCCTCCTCCTCTCTCCTCCTCTCTGCTCCTCTCTCCTCCTCTCTGCTCCTCCTCCTCTCTCCTCCTCTCTGCTCCTCTCTGCTCCTCTCCTCCTCTCTGCTCCTCTCTTCTCCTCCTCTCTCCTCCTCCTCTCTCCTCCTCTCTGCTCCTCCTCTCTCCTCCTCCTCTCTCCTCCTCTCTGCTCCTCTCTCTTCCTCTCTCCTCCTCTCTCTTTCTCTCTCCTCTCCACCTCTCTGCTCCCTCTCCTCCCTCTCCTCCTCTCTCCTCCCTCTTCTCCCCTCTCTGCTCCTCTCTCCTCCTCTCTCCTCCCTCTCTTCTCCTCTCTCCTCCTCTCTCTTCCTCTCTCTTCCTCTCTCCTCCTCTCTCTTCTCTCTCCTCTCCTCTCCTCCTCTCTGCTCCCCTCTCCTCCCCTCTCTGCTCCCCTCTCCTCCTCTCTCCTCCCCTCTTCTCCCCTCTCTGCTCCCCTCTCCTCCTCTCTCCTCCTCTCTCTTCCTCTCTCTTCCTCTCTCCTCCTCTCTCTTTCTCTCTCCTCTCCTCTCCTCCTCTCTGCTCCCCTCTCCTCCTCTCTCCTCCCCTCTTCTCCCCTCTCTGCTCCCCTCTCTGCTCCCCTCTCCTCCTCTCTCTTCCTCTCTCTTCCTCTCTGCTCCCCTCTCCTCCTCTCTCCTCCTCTCTCTTCCTCTCTCTTCCTCTCTCCTCCTCTCTCTTTCTCTCTCCTCTCCTCCTCTCTGCTCCCCTCTCCTCCTCTCTCCTCCCCTCTTCTCCCCTCTCTTCTCCCCTCTCTGCTCCCCTCTCCTCCTCTCTCTTCCTCTCTCCTCCTCTCTGCTCCTCTCTCCTCCTCTCTGCTCCTCTCTGCTCCTCTCTCCTCCTCTGTCCTGTCTCTCTCCTCCTCTCTGCTCCTCTCTCCTCCTCTCTGCTCCTCTCTCCTCCTCTCTGCTCCTCTCTCCTCCTCTCTGCTCCTCTCTGCTCCTCTCTCCTCCTCTGTCCTGTCTCTCTCCTCCTCTCTGCTCCTCTCTCTTCCTCTCTCCTCCTCTCTGCTCCTCTCTCCTCCTCTCTGCTCCTCTCTCCTCCTCTGTCCTGTCGCTCTCCTCCTCTCTCCTCCTCTCTGCTCCTCTCTCCTCCTCTCTCTTCCTCTCTCCTCCTCTCTGCTCCTCTCTCCTCCTCTCTGCTCCTCTCTGCTCCTCTCTCCTCCTCTGTCCTGTCTCTCTCCTCCTCTCTGCTCCTCTCTCCTCCTCTCTCCTCCTCTCTGCTCCTCTCTCCTCCTCTGTCCTGTCTCTCTCTCCTCTGTCCTGTCTCTCTGCTCCCCTCTCCTCCTCTCTCTTCCTCTCTCCTCCTCTCTGCTCCTCTCTCCTCCTCTCTGCTCCTCTCTCCTCCTCTCTGCTCCTCTCTGCTCCTCTCTCCTCCTCTGTCCTGTCTCTCTCTTCCTCTCTGCTCCTCTCTCCTCCTCTCTCTTCCTCTCTCCTCCTCTCTGCTCCTCTCTCCTCCTCTCTGCTCCTCTCTGCTCCTCTCTCCTCCTCTGTCCTGTCTCTCTCTTCCTCTCTGCTCCTCTCTCCTCCTCTCTCTTCCTCTCTGCTCCTCTCTGCTCCTCTCTCTTCCTCTCTGCTCCTCTCTGCTCCTCTCTGCTCCTCTCTGCTCCTCTCTCCTCCTCTCTCCTCCTCCTCTCTTCTCCCCTCTCTGCTCCCCTCTCCTCCTCTCTCTTCCTCTCTCTTCCTCTCTCTTCCTCTCTCCTCCTCTCTCCTCCTCTCTCCTCCTCTCTCCTCCTCTCTCTTTCTCTCTCTTCCTCTCTCCTCCTCTCTCCTCCTCTCTCCTCCTCTCTCCTCCTCTCTCCTCCTCTGTCCTGTCTCTCTCTCCTCTGTCCTGTCTCTTCTTCGTCACTTCCGGGTGTGCGTGTGTGAGTGTGGCGGGTTGTTTGGTTTGAGGAGGAATGGAGCTGACTGAGTGAGTTTTGGGCACTTTTCTGTTTCCACGCTGCCACTCTTCGGGGAGAAGGTAAGGTTTTTCTTGTTGGTCGTAGCGTGTGATCAGAGACATCCAGTGTTTGTTGGCGCTGTTTGCCGGGGGATGGCGGCCCCCGCAGCCGAGGGCTCGCCGCCCCTGTCAATGAGACACGGGGTCCGAGTCGTCTCAGACCCACGGTTCACTGTAGAGCAGGTGCTGTTGGCCCTGGGGGAGGATGTGGGCCATGAAAACATTGTTTACGGCTCGCGAATGAACAAAGCCGTGGTGGTGTTCTTCCGCGAGGTGCGCTTGGTCCATGATGCGGTTGAACGCGGCTTGGTGCTGGACAATGAGTTTGTGACAGTTTCTCCGCTGTTTGTCGCTTCTGTGAGAGTCACTGTATCTGGCGTGCCGCCGTTCATCTCTAATGAGAGCATAGAGCGTGAGTTGGTTCGCTTTGGGAAACTCGCGAGTGGCCTCAAACCTGAGTCTGGGCTGCAAAGACACGAGATTACAGCACGTGCAGTCTCTGAGAAGGCAGTGCTTCATGTACTTAAATGATCCTAATGGCTCACTTGAACTGTCTTTCCCTGTTAAGCACGAGAACAGACATTACACCCTGTATGTAAGCTCGGGGAGTATGAAGTGCTTTGAATGTGGTGAGGTTGGGCACAAGCGTGCAGCCTGTCCCCACAGAGAGCCCCGAGCTGGGGAAACTGAGAGGGGGCAGGACCAGGGGGAGGCGGCTGTAGCGGCAGAGTCCAGTGAGACGCGAGCAGAGGATCAGGACCAGCTTCCTGACCACTCTGGAGCTGCTGAGGCTGAGCCTGAGGCTGGGGCTGAGGCTGACGCAGACGCAGTCACGCCCAGCGAGCCACAGGTAAATGAGGTTAACGCTGCAGCGGCAGCAGAGAGTGGGCAGCAGGTGACAGCGCAAACAGAGGGAACGACTGTAAACAGCGCCCCCTGGCAGAGCACCGAGGCAGAGGATGAGGGGGGGCCTGAGTGCAGCAGCGCAGTGGAGGGGGAGAGTGAGCAGTGTGAGGAGGTGGACGTGGGAGAGGACGATGCTCTGTCTCAGTTCTCAGATATTTCTTCAGAGTCAGCACAGGATGAACCTTCACCTTACTCTGTTAAACAAATTAATGAGTTTTTGGACAACACTTATGGGAACAAGGTTGTTAACATAGAGGATTTTTTCTCTGATGTTGAAGGGTTTGTCAGCTCTGTCCGGAAAATAAGACGACAGGTTGGCACTGATCAGCTGAGCCAAAAGAAAAGATATAGACTGTCCAAGTTGGTGGGCCGAATTAAAAGAGAAAGAAAGGAGAGAGGTGGTTTTAAACCAAAGTAAAATAGGTAGTGCACATTGGTGTTTCTTTTTCTCATTGGTTTCTTTTACTGTCCTCTTTCCTCTATTCTGCACCATGGAGAGCCTCAGAGTAGGGAGTCTTAACATAAATGGTGGCAGGGACAGAGAGAAGCAGGCAGCAGTGGCTGAGCTGATGAGGCTCAAACACAGATGTGTTACTCCTACAGGAGACGCACAGCACTGCAGACAATGAGACAGGAGCAGGGTCTGCCCAGGAGCAGTGTTTCTGAGCCACTGTACAAATGTGAGTGCAGGGACAGCAGTGGTCTTCTCTGAGCGCTTGGCTTTGAGCGATGTGGCTCATGTGGAGGTGGAGAGGGGCAGGCTACATGTTGTACACGGAATCTTTAGAGAAATACACTTTGCTTTTATTAACATCTGTGCACCCAACTCACCAGGGAACCGTGTTCAGCTGCTCCACACCCTGGACACACATCTGGAAAATGACACCAGTAACTCTGTAGTGCTAGTGGGTGGGGACTGGAACAGTACAACACACCCACAGGACAGGAACTCAGAGGAGCCCCACCTGGCATCAGCCTCACTGCTGGCCAGTAGAGTGCGGCAGAATGATCTTGTTGATGCATGGAGGCAGTGCCACCCCACATCACGTCAGTGCACCTGGGTCTGAGCCAGTGGGGGGAGGGGGAGCGCAGCTCGGCTGGACAGAATATACATTAACCAAACCCACAACAACCGGCTCAAGAGAGCTCAGATCTTTCCGGTAGCTTTCTCAGACCACCATTTGGTGACACTAGACTGTTCAGTACCACCTGGTGCTCTACGCTGCCCCTACTGGCGCCTCAACACAAAACTATTGCAGGACGTTTCCTTCTGCCAGATGTTTGGTGTGTTTTGGGAGCAGTGGAGGTTGAGGAAAGCGGAGTTTGAAACCATTCTGAAATGGTGGGAGGTGGGGAAGGCTCAAATTAAGTTGTTTGTTCAACAATACACGTCGCACATACACAGCACAGTGAGGGAGCGTCTGGAGCAGCTGGAGAGGGAGGTGGCCTGTGTGGAGGAGGGGGTCATTAGTGGGACAGGGAGCAACAGCACATGGGCGAACAAAAAAGGAGCACTAAGGACTTTTATGAATGAGAGGGCGAAGGGGGCACTAGTGAAAGGCAGAGTCACCTCTGAATGACATAGATGCACCGCTCGCTGTTTCTTCAACCGAGAGAGGAAGCCTGGGACTCACACAGAGCTCATGCATCTCAAGCTTAGGAATGGTGACATAACATCTGACCCTTCACTGATGAGGGATGAGGCCATTGCCTTCTTTACAGATCTTTTTAATGCTGGGGTGTGTGATGAGGGCTGTCAGGACCAGATTCTTGAGGGCCTACCCCAGTTGGAGGCATCCCAGGCATTGTTGCTTGATAGTGCAATCCAGATGGAGGAGGTGACCACGGCAGTGCAGCAGCTTAACACTGGCCGGGCCCCAGGGATTGATGGACTCCCTCCAGATTTTTACAAAAGGTTTTGGTCGCTGATTGGGGAGGACCTGCACCAGGTTTTTACAACTGGCTTGGAGCTGGGGACATTTCCACTGAGCTGCATGAGAGCGGTTTTGGCTCTGTTGCCCAAAAAGGGGGACCTGACATTGTTGAAAAATTGGAGGCCCATCTCATTACTCTGTTCTGATTATAAAATTTTTGCAAAAGTTCTCTCAAACAGACTAAAGGACTGCTTGGACTCAATAATCCACCACACACAAACATATTGTATTCCAGGACGCACAATCATGGACAACCTTTTCCTGACCAGGGACATTATTGAAATTTCAAAACGGAAGGACATGAATCTGGGGTTGCTTTCTATCGATCAGGAGAAGGTCTTTGACAGGGTGGACCACTCCTACCTCTTTAAGACAATGGCAGCGTTTGGTTTTCCCAGGGGTTTTACATCATGGATTAGACTGCTGTACTCAGGAGCTGCAGTGCTGCTGAGGGTGGGAGGAGGTCTGAGCCGTCCAGTGAAGGTCCGGAGGGGCATCAGGCAGGGCTGCCCTCTGTCAGGGATGCTGTACTCTTTACCCATCGAACCTCTGCTCCATCGGCTGAGGGGGAGCCTTCAGGGGCTCACGTTGGAGCGGGACACCTTACACCTGTCGGCCTACGCGGATGACATTACCGACCGTGTTTGTAACAGATCCCACAGACATACAGACACTTCAACAACAGCTGGATCTGTATGAACACGCCTCCTCTGCAAAGGTGAACTGGCAGAAGTGCGAGGGCCTCCTGCTCGGTCGGTGGGTGCAGCGGACAGTGCCCACACTCCCAGCTGGACTTCAGTGGAGCACAGAGAGGATGAAGTGCCTTGGAGTCTACCTGGGGAGCGAGCAGTTCCAGGCTAAGAACTGGGAGGGTATTGTTGAAAAAGTAAGTGCCCGATTGTCTCGATGGACCTGGGTCCAGCCTCAGCTGTCTTATAGGGGGAGGGCTCTGGTGGCTAACAGCCTGGCTGCCTCCTCCTTGTGGCACCGTTTCACCGTGCTGCAGCCTCCTGACACAGTGGTGGCAGACATTCAGAAGCGGCTGGTGGACTTCTTTTGGGGAGGATTGCACTGGGTGAGGGCTGCTGTGTTGTACCTGCCCACGGCTGAGGGAGGACAAGCACTTGTGGACATTGGCAGTAGAGTGGCAGCCCTTCGCTTGCGAACTCTGCAGCGCCTATTGTATGGGCAGAGGCAGCTATGGATGGGGACAGCATCAGTTCTGCTTCGTGGAGTGGAGGGACTAGGCTACGATAAACTCTTGTTCCTCCTGAATTTAGACGGTATGGATCTAACTGGGACCTCTGCCTTCTACGAGTCAGTGCTGAAGGCGTGGAGGTCAGTGCTAACTTTTTCCAGGGAGCAACCGTTTGGCCAGGGGGCGGAGGAGCCCCTGTTTTACAATCCACTGGTCAGGGGCCACCTCCTGGAGTCTGCCAACGTGAGGCGAGCGTTTGTGGCAGCCAAACTGACCAGGCTGGCAGATCTGAGGACTGGAAGGGGCTGGAAGTCTGCAGTCAAACTGAGCCAGGAGACTGGAATTAGATCACTACGGGTGCTGGATGGACTTTTGGGGGAGGTGCAGCGGGGGCTTCCGTCGGGGTTCAGGGAGGCCTTGGGACTGGCTTCCCTCCGACCAGCTGGTGGCCCTCTGGTTTTCCCCTCCTGGACAGTCCAACCTGTAGGCGGTGGGCGGGATGCTGCTGGAGCCCTCCTGTCCTTCTCTACACCTGTCCTTCCTGAGCTCCCCACTGTGTCAAAGAAGGCCCTCTACATCGTCACCACCAAAGTTCGAAACAGAGCTGCCCTTGAGGGCCTTCCTGAGTCGAGGTGGTCAGGTGTGTTGGCCCTGGGGTCATCCCCTGGAGGCAGCTGGAGGTCCTCGTACCGCCCCCCCATTGAGAAACGCTGTGCGGATCTCCAGTGGAGGGTAGTGCATGGGGCCGTGGCCACAAACAGACATGTGGCACACTTTGACCCAAGAACAGTCAGTGTGCGTTCTGCCCAGTGGAGGAGACTCTGGAGCAGCTGTGGCTGTCCTGCCCTCGGCTCGCTCCCCTCTGCAGTCTCCTGGGTCGGTGGGTGGGAGACCTGGGCCTTAGCTTTAACAGGGAGCTGTTTATTTTTGGCCCAAAGTTCTCCGTGGCTCAACGCAGGGCAGTGACTCTGATTAACTTTCTCCAGGGCCAGGCCAAGCTGAGCATCTGGCTCACCAGGAGAAACCAGATGTGTGGCTCTGGATGTACGGACCCTGAACTGGTTTTAAAGAGACTGATGGTGGCTCGACTCCGAGTGGAGTTCTTGTACAGCAGGTCGGTGGGGGAGCTGGAGGAGGAGGGGGGGTGGGCGGGGGGAGGGGTTTTGTGTGTTGTGAGGGGTGGAATTCTGGTTTTAAATTTCTAAGTGACATATATTCTTGTGTCCGCAGTTTATAGCTGTTTTTTTTTTTTTTGCCTAAATGGAAATATAATAAATGGTTTGGTAAAGTCAAAGTCCTCTTCTCTCCTCCTCTCTCCTCCTCTCCTCTCTCCTCATCTCTGCTCCCCTCTGCTCCTCTCTCTTCCTCTCTCCTCCTCTCTCCTCCTCTCTTCTCCTCTCTGCTCCTCTCTCCTCCTCTATCTTCCTCTCTCCTCCTCTCTCCTCCTCTCTTCTCCTCTCTGCTCCTCTCTCCTCCTCTCTCTTCCTCTCTCTTCCTCTCTCCTCCTCTCTCCTCCTCTCTTCTCCTCTCTCCTCCTCTCTCTTCCTCTCTGCTCCTCTCTCCTCCCCTCTTCTCCTCTCTCCTCCTCCCCTCTCCTCCTCTCTCCTCCTCTCTCGTCCTCTCTCCTCCTCTCTCTTCCTCTCTCCTTTTCTCTGCTCCTCTCTGCTCCTCTCTCCTCCCCTCTCCTCCTCTTTCCTCCCCTCTCCTTTTCTCTCCTCTTCTCTCCTCCCCTCTCCTCCTCTCTCCTCCTCTCTCCTCCTCTCTCCTCCTCTCTTCTCCTCTCTCCTCCTCTCTCTTCCTCTCTGCTCCTCTCTCCTCCCCTCTCCTCCTCTCTCCTCCTCCCCTCTCCTCCTCTCTCCTCCTCTCTCGTCCTCTCTCCTCCTCTCTCTTCCTCTCTCCTTTTCTCTGCTCCTCTCTGCTCCTCTCTCCTCCCCTCTCCTCCTCTTTCCTCCCCTCTCCTTTTCTCTCCTCTTCTCTCCTCCCCTCTCCTCCTCTCTCCTCCTCTCTCCTACTCTCTGCTCCTCTCTCCTCCTCTCTCTTCCTCTCTCTTCCTCTCTCCTCCTCTCTCTTCCTCTCTGCTTTTCTCTGCTCTTCTCTCCTCCCCTCTCCTCCTCTCTTCCCATCTCCTCCTCTCTCCTCCTCTGTCCTCCCTTCTCCTTCTCTCTCTTCTTTTCTGCTTCTCTGCTCCTCTCTCCTCCCCTCTCCTCCTCTCTCCTCCTCTCTCCTCCTCTCTCTTCCTCTCTCTTCCTCTCTCCCTCTCTCCTCCTCTCTCTTCCTCTCTGCTTTTCTCTGCTCTTCTCTCCTCCCCTCTCCTCCTCTCTTCCCATCTCCTCCTCTCTCCTCCTCTGTCCTCCCTTCTCCTTCTCTCTCTTCTTTTCTGCTTCTCTGCTCCTCTCTCCTCCCCTCTCTTCCTCTCTCCTCCTCTCTGCTCCTCTCTTTTCCCCTCTCTTCCTCTCTGCTCCCCTCTGCTCCTCTATGCTCCTCTCTCCTCCTTTCTCCTCCCCTCTCCTCCTCTCTCTTCCCCTCTCCCCCCCTCTGCTCCTCTCTCCTCCTCTCTCTTCCCCTCTCCTCCTCTCTCCTCCCCTCTCTTCCTCTCTCCTCCTCTCTCTTCCTCTCTCTTCCTCTCTCCTCCTCTCTCTTCCTCTCTGCTTTTCTCTGCTCCTCTCTCCTCCTCTCTCCTCCTCTTTGCTCCCCTCTGCTCCCCTCTTCTCCTCTCTGCTCCTTTCTCCTCCTCTCTCCTCGTCTCTCCTCTCCTCTCCTCCTCTCTCCTCCTCTCTCCTCTCCTCTCCTCCTCTCTGCTCCCCTCTCCTCCCCTCTTCTCTTCTCTGCTCCTTTCTCCTCCTCTCCCCTCTCCTCCTCTCTCCTCCCCTCTTCTCCTCTCTGGTCCTCTCTGCTCCTTTCTCCTCCTCTCTCCTCGTCTCTCCTCTCCTCTCCTCCTCTCTCCTCCTCTCTCCTCTCCTCTCCTCCTCTCTGCTCCCCTCTCCTCCCCTCTTCTCTTCTCTGCTCCTTTCTCCTCCTCTCCCCTCTCCTCCTCTCTCCTCCCCTCTTCTCCTCTCTGGTCCTCTCTGCTCCTTTCTCCTCTTCTCTCCTCCTCTCTCCTCTTCTCTCCTCCTCTCTGCTCCCCTCTCCTCTCCTCTGCTCCTCTCTGGCCGCTCTGATGCGGGGGGCCGCTCTGATGCGGGGGGCCGCTCTGATGCGGGGGGCCGCTCTGATGCGGGGGGCCGCTCTGATGCGGGGGCCGCTCTGATGCGGGGGGCCGCTCTGATGCGGGGGGCCGCTCTGATGCGGGGGGCCGCTCTGATGCGGGGGCCGCTCTGATGCGGGGGGCCGCTCTGATGCGGGGGGCCGCTCTGATGCGGGGGGCCGCTCTGATGCGGGGGGCCGCTCTGATGCGGGGGGCCGCTCTGATGCGGGGGCCGCTCTGATGCGGGGGGCCGCTCTGATGCGGGAGCCGCTCTGATGCGGGGGCCGCTCTGATGCGGGGGGCCGCTCTGATGCGGGGGGCCGCTCTGATGCGGTGGGAGCCGCTCTGATGTGGGGGCAGAGTGTTCCAGAGTCTGGGGCCGGCCACAGAGAGGGCCCCGGTCCCCCCTGGTCTTAAGTCTCATCCTCGGGGCCACGAGCTGGAGCCGGCTCTGGGAGCTCAGCGCCGCAGTGTAAATCTGTCTGAGGTCAGTGATGTATTGTGGGGCCAAACCATTCAATGCTTTAAAAACAAACAATAAAATCTTGAACTCGATTCTAAACTGAACAGGAAGTCAGTGCAGGAGGCGAGGATGGGAGTGATGTGCTCATGTTTTTTTACTTCCTGTTAAAAGACGCGCAGCAGCATTTTGGACTCACTGTAAACGATAAAGTGCAGCGTGATTAATTCCAATGTAAAGTGCATTACAGTCGTCCAGACGTGATGAGATAAAAGCATGGATTAAACGCTCAAAGTCGTTAAAAGTTAAAATCGATTTAATTTTGGCTAAAAGACAAAGATGATAAAAACTGGATTTGATGACTGCGTTTACTTGTTTATTGAATTTGAAATCAGTGTCCATAACAATGCCAAGTTTGGTGGCAGTGGGTTTGCTGCGCTGACTGAGGGGACCCAGGTCTGGTGGGGAGCTGGCACTGGGTCCAAACATTACTGTCTCGGTCTTAGTTTCATTTAGGCTTAGAAAATTTTGATCCAACCAAACCTTGACGTTGTTAAGGCGCTCAAGCAGCGGTGTCAGGGGGTCGCTGCTGTTCTGTTTCATCTGCAAGTAAATTTGTGTATCATCAGCATAAAAATGATAGGAGATGCCATGTTGATTAAAAATGTTAGCAAGAGGGAGGAGGTATAAGGTAAATAGGACAGGGCCAAGAATTGATCCCTGGGGGACTCCACAGTCCAGAGGAGCGATGGATGAGGTGGAGTCCCTCAGTCCGACAGTGAAACATCTCTCGGTTAGATACGAACTAAACCATTTTAAAGCAGTGCCCCTGACACCCACGCAGTCTTCCAGTCGAGATAAAAGAACTGTGTCAAAGCAGCAGTCAGGTCTAAAAGCACTAAAATGGCTGAATCACCAGAATCAGTCATTAAAAGCAGGTCATTAAAAACCTTTAAAAGTGCAGACTCTGTGCTGTGTAAGGATTTATAACCTGACTGAAAAATATCTAAAATATTGTTTGTGTCTAAAAACATTTGCAGCTGATCCAGAACAGTTCTCTCTAAACTCTTTGACATAAATGGAAGTTTAGAAATTGTTCTACAGTTAGAGAGAACAGAGCTGGCTTTCTTCATAAGAGGCTCAGCCACAGCACGTTTACAAAACACCAGGACAGTTCCTGTTACAAGGCTGCTGTTCACAACAGAAAGAACATCTGGACCAATGGTCCCCCAGACTTCTTTGTGGGGGGACACTGTCTGTGGGACAGGACGAGGGTTTGAGTTTATGATTAGAAACAACTGAGCAACAATTATACGCTGTGGAAGTTGAAAAATATCAAGTCTTGACAATATTTTGAAATTTCCTCCAGTTATTCTTTAAGATTTGATAGGACACCTGCGCTCCTCCCTCCTACGCTCCTTCCTCCACCTGCGCTCCTCCCTCCTACACTCCTTCCTCCTCCTGCGCTCCTCCCTCCTACGCTCCTTCCTCCACCTGCGCTCCTCCCTCCTACGCTCCTTCCTCCACCTGCGCTCCTCCCTCCTACGCTCCTTCCTCCTCCTGCGCTCCTCCCTCCTACTCTCCTTCCTCCACCTGCGCTCCTCCCTCCTACGCTCCTTCCTCCACCTGCGCTCCTCCCTCCTACTCTCCTTCCTCCTCCTGCGCTCCTCCCTCCTACGCTCCGTCCTCCACCTGCGCTCCTCCCTCCTACACTCCTTCCTCCTCCTGCGCTCCTCCCTCCTACGCTCCGTCCTCCACCTGCGCTCCTCCCTCCTACACTCCGTCCTCCTCCTGCGCTCCTCCCTCCTACACTCCTTCCTCCTCCTGCGCTCCTCCCTCCTACGCTCCGTCCTCCACCTGCGCTCCTCCCTCCTACACTCCTTCCTCCACCTGCGCTCCTCCCTCCTACGCTCCGTCCTCCACCTGCGCTCCTCCCTCCTACGCTCCGTCCTCCACCTGCGCTCCTCCCTCCTACGCTCCTTCCTCCACCTGCGCTCCTCCCTCCTACACTCCTTCCTCCACCTGCGCTCCTCCCTCCTACACTCCTTCCTCCACCTGCGCTCCTCCCTCCTACGCTCCGTCCTCCACCTGCGCTCCTCCCTCCTACGCTCCTTCCTCCACCTGCGCTCCTCCCTCCTACACTCCTTCCTCCACCTGCGCTCCTCCCTCCTACGCTCCTTCCTCCACCTGCGCTCCTCCCTCCTACACTCCTTCCTCCTCCTGCGCTCCTCCCTCCTACACTCCTTCCTCCTCCTGCGCTCCTCCCTCCTACGCTCCTTCCTCCACCTGCGCTCCTCCCTCCTACGCTCCGTCCTCCACCTGCGCTCCTCCCTCCTACACTCCTTCCTCCTCCTGCGCTCCTCCCTCCTACGCTCCTTCCTCCACCTGCGCTCCTCCCTCCTACTCTCCTTCCTCCTCCTGCGCTCCTCCCTCCTACGCTCCGTCCTCCACCTGCGCTCCTCCCTCCTACGCTCCTTCCTCCACCTGCGCTCCTCCCTCCTACACTCCTTCCTCCTCCTGCGCTCCTCCCTCCTACTCTCCTTCCTCCACCTGCGCTCCTCCCTCCTACACTCCTTCCTCCACCTGCGCTCCTCCCTCCTACACTCCTTCCTCCACCTGCGCTCCTCCCTCCTACTCTCCTTCCTCCACCTGCGCTCCTCCCTCCTACTCTCCTTCCTCCACCTGCGCTCCTCCCTCCTACTCTCCTTCCTCCACCTGCGCTCCTCCCTCCTACGCTCCTTCCTCCTCCTGCGCTCCTCCCTCCTACGCTCCTTCCTCCTCCTGCGCTCCTCCCTCCTACTCTCCTTCCTCCACCTGCGCTCCGCCCTCCTACACTCCTTCCTCCTCCTGCGCTCCTCCCTCCTACGCTCCTTCCTCCTCCTGCGCTCCTCCCTCCTACTCTCCTTCCTCCACCTGCGCTCCTCCCTCCTACACTCCGTCCTCCACCTGCGCTCCTCCCTCCTACTCTCCTTCCTCCACCTGCGCTCCTCCCTCCTACGCTCCTTCCTCCTCCTGCGCTCCTCCCTCCTACTCTCCTTCCTCCACCTGCGCTCCTCCCTCCTACGCTCCGTCCTCCACCTGCGCTCCTCCCTCCTACACTCCTTCCTCCACCTGCGCTCCTCCCTCCTACGCTCCTTCCTCCACCTGCGCTCCTCCCTCCTACGCTCCTTCCTCCACCTGCGCTCCTCCCTCCTACGCTCCTTCCTCCACCTGCGCTCCTCCCTCCTACGCTCCTTCCTCCACCTGCGCTCCTCCCTCCTACGCTCCTTCCTCCACCTGCGCTCCTCCCTCCTACGCTCCTTCCTCCTCCTGCGCTCCTCCCTCCTACACTCCGTCCTCCACCTGCGCTCCTCCCTCCTACACTCCTTCCTCCACCTGCACTCCTCCCTCCTACGCTCCTTCCTCCACCTGCGCTCCTCCCTCCTACGCTCCTTCCTCCACCTGCGCTCCTCCCTCCTACGCTCCTTCCTCCTCCTGCGCTCCGCCCTCCTACTCTCCTTCCTCCACCTGCGCTCCGCCCTCCTACGCTCTGTCCTCCACCTGCGCTCCTCCCTCCTACGCTCCTTCCTCCACCTGCGCTCCTCCCTCCTACGCTCCGTCCTCCACCTGCGCTCCTCCCTCCTACGCTCCTTCCTCCTCCTGCGCTCCTCCCTCCTACGCTCCTTCCTCCACCTGCGCTCCTCCCTCCTACGCTCCTTCCTCCACCTGCGCTCCTCCCTCCTACGCTCCTTCCTCCACCTGCGCTCCTCCCTCCTACGCTCCTTCCTCCACCTGCGCTCCTCCCTCCTACGCTCCTTCCTCCTCCTGCGCTCCTCCCTCCTACGCTCCTTCCTCCTCCTGCGCTCCTCCCTCCTACTCTCCTTCCTCCACCTGCGCTCCTCCCTCCTACGCTCCTTCCTCCTCCTGCGCTCCTCCCTCCTACGCTCCTTCCTCCACCTGCGCTCCGCCCTCCTACTCTCTGTCCTCCACCTGCGCTCCTCCCTCCTACGCTCCTTCCTCCACCTGCGCTCCGCCCTCCTACGCTCCTTCCTCCACCTGCGCTCCTCCCTCCTACGCTCCTTCCTCCTCCTGCGCTCCTCCCTCCTACGCTCCTTCCTCCACCTGCGCTCCGCCCTCCTACGCTCCTTCCTCCACCTGCGCTTCTCCCTCCTACGCTCCTTCCTCCTCCTGCGCTCCTCCCTCCTACGCTCCTTCCTCCACCTGCGCTCCGCCCTCCTACTCTCCTTCCTCCTCCTGCGCTCCTCCCTCCTACGCTCCTTCCTCCACCTGCGCTTCTCCCTCCTACGCTCCTTCCTCCTCCTGCGCTCCTCCCTCCTACGCTCCTTCCTCCTACGCTCCGTCCTCCACCTGCGCTCCTCCCTCCTACGCTCCGTCCTCCACCTGCGCGCCTCCCTCCTACTCTCCTTCCTCCTCCTACGCTCCTTCCTCCACCTGCGCTCCTCCCTCCTACTCTCCTTCCTCCACCTGCGCTCCTCCCTCCTACGCTCCTTCCTCCACCTGCACTCCTCCCTCCTACACTCCTTCCTCCACCTGCGCTCCGCCCTCCTACGCTCCGTCCTCCACCTGCGCTCCTCCCTCCTACGCTCTTTCCTCCACCTGCGCTCCGCCCTCCTACGCTCCTTCCTCCTCCTGCGCTCCTCCCTCCTACACTCCTTCCTCCACCTGCGCTCCTCCCTCCTACGCTCCTTCCTCCTCCTGCGCTCCTCCCTCCTACGCTCCGTCCTCCACCTGCCCTCCGCCCTCCTACGCTCCGTCCTCCACCTGCGCTCCTCCCTCCTACGCTCCGTCCTCCACCTGCCCTCCGCCCTCCTACGCTCCGTCCTCCACCTGCGCTCCTCCCTCCTACGCTCCTTCCTCCACCTGCGCTCCTCCCTCCTACACTCCTTCCTCCACCTGCGCTCCTCCCTCCTACACTCCGTCCTCCACCTGCGCTCCGCCCTCCTACGCTCCTTCCTCCACCTGCACTCCTCCCTCCTACACTCCGTCCTCCACCTGCGCTCCGCCCTCCTACGCTCCTTCCTCCACCTGCACTCCTCCCTCCTACACTCCGTCCTCCACCTGCGCTCCTCCCTCCTACTCTCCTTCCTCCACCTGCGCTCCTCCCTCCTACGCTCCTTCCTCCACCTGCGCTCCGCCCTCCTACGCTCCTTCCTCCACCTGCGCTCCGCCCTCCTACGCTCCTTCCTCCACCTGCGCTCCTCCCTCCTACGCTCCTCCCTCCTACGCTCCGTCCTCCACCTGCGCTCCTCCCTCCTACACTCCGTCCTCCACCTGCGCTCCTCCCTCCTACGCTCCTTCCTCCACCTGCGCTCCTCCCTCCTACGCTCCTTCCTCCACCTGCGCTCCTCCCTCCTACACTCCGTCCTCCACCTGCGCTCCTCCCTCCTACGCTCCTTCCTCCACCTGCGCTCCTCCCTCCTACACTCCGTCCTCCACCTGCGCTCCTCCCTCCTACGCTCCTTCCTCCACCTGCGCTCCTCCCTCCTACGCTCCTTCCTCCACCTGCGCTCCTCCCTCCTACGCTCCTTCCTCCACCTGCGCTCCTCCCTCCTACGCTCCTTCCTCCACCTGCGCTCCTCCCTCCTACGCTCCTTCCTCCAGCACAAACTCACGAGATCTCAGCAAAATAATGACAGTAGTGAGACCTAAAGCAGGAAAAAAATCTTTAACTCCAATTCTGAACCAGCCATAAAAATCATATAAAGACCATTATGCAAATGTTTACTTTCCAGACAGCAGTAGGGAGACTAGGACCTAACTCTGCTGAGAAACAACATTAGAAATGGTGTTAGGAGTCTAAACCTTTGTTTCAGACTTAGGCGGAGGCGGAGCTTCTCTCCAGGTGAACCTTGTGAATAAACACCTGTGGTCATGTGACCTTTGACCCCACTCATGTGAAACTCACCAGATTTCTCAAAACTCACTTGTGTTATATTCACTAATATCAGCTTGGTATCTGTAATAAAAACAGTAGAGACTTAAAGGTGAGAGATCTCTTTTCCACAACAAATGTTGTCGGTGGGAGTTAAAGTAACTTTACCTTCTACATTTCACTAAACATAATCATTTGCCTCCAGTTACTCTTTATTCTCCTTCATTAGATTATCTAAACAACAACAAGACACTGAACAAACAGAAAAAGACAGAGAACACAAACAACAAACAAACTCAGAGAAGCTCGCTATAACTTATGTTAGTGATCTTGTGCTTCCAGAAGACTTTTGCAAATTCTTAAAACTTTATTTTGGTTTTTGGCAACAATTATTCTTTAGTTATACACTGTCTACACTGTAAAAAAAAATTCTAATTTTATGGTAAAAAACTGTAATTTTTTAAGGAAATTTCACATTTTTTTAGTATACAGTAAAAATCTTTAAATTTATGTCACATTATCTTCAAATTAACTTCTTCATTTTATGGGTTTATACCATAATAACAATTAACGTTTTTTTCTCATTTTTTATGGTAAATTTACTGTATTTATTATTTGTGATTTTTCCTTTTTCTTGAATTACAGAAAAATGCACGTAAAATGACATTAATTAACAGTATTTAAATGTGTGGCACATTATTTATAAATTGTTGACCAAACTAAACAATTACAGTTTTTCTCCTTAATTTTAAGGTAAATGTTATTAATTGCATATTTGTACATATTTATACATCAATGTTCATTTAAAACATCTAAAGATTTTCTCCTTAATTTTAAAGTACATTAAATAAATGTTTAACCTTGTAAAGGATTTATCATTGGAAAATGAGGAACATGCTTCTTTCAGTCTACATTTGTCAGAGTGAGACCTCTACATCCACTGTCTGTCTCTGTTTGTTCTCCCTGTGATCCAGAGCACACAGACCAATACAACACAGTCACCTGTAGGTGTTTTAATACAACATGTTGTGTATTTTACATTAGGTTCAGAAATATCAGAAGTGTCCAGGGCAGGAGAGGCAGGAGACTACAGAGTCAGAAGTTATGAACAAACAATAACTTCTCAGTCTGAAGATGACAGTGAACCTACTTTATATAAATAAGACTTATTTGTTTGTGTCCGCCTGATAATTTACTGCATTATGTCCCACGTTTGGTTTAAAATCATCTGATCTCCCTGAAACTACCTGCACTTTGTTGTCTGATAATGTTCTGCTGCTGGGAGCCTGCAAATGTGGGGCGGGGCATGGGCAGCAGCCGGAACTACTTTTAACTGAAAAAGTAGTCCCTAAGCATTTTTAGTTTGAACTACTTTTACTACTAGTTTTACCTACTTCTGTTACATAGAGCACACATTTAAATCAATATCCACATTTTTATAAATAACTAGAAAACAAAAAAGAACTATTTAAATGGCAACTGGCGGAGGAACACAACACCAGATAACCTACCAACAGCAGTGTGTGGGGCCAAACTGCAGCCAGGACGACCTGAGGTCTGAGCTGGGTTTATTCTGTATTTGGTGAGTTTTTCTTATTTATTTGATATAGTTTATAGAACTTTTGTTAGTCCCAGAGAAAAAAGCATGAATTAGCTGCTCTTATGGACTTTTTTCATTGCATTGTGTTAGCTCACTCTGGGCACTAAGCTAGCTCCATAACTGTGAACAGAAATGATTAAATCAAACACATGTGAGTCTAATATGAGCAATAATAGTACTTAGCAAGTTACTGATGTTGACTGAATGCTAAGTGCTTCTACAACGCACTTTCAAAGTTCTCAGTTTAAATTGGGCTTGAGTTTAATTTTACAGAATAAAAAGTGTTGTTAGACTGATGTAACTGATCTCCAGTAATGCACTGCTGTAGTTATTGTCAAACTTGATTTATTGTTTGTCAGTCACCCATGTTCTCCCCATGCCAACCTGTAATAGGCCCAAAAAGTGATGCTGTAACCTCAGTGGATGTTAGCGCTAAGCTCCGCCCCCTCAGCTCCTGACGATCTAACGTTAACTCTCACGATGTTTGGCAGAAGCACAGAGAATGCAGCGGAGAAAAAGTTAATTGCAAAATATCTGAAATCAGTTGAACTGAGCAAGAATCCTCTCTGCCACTTGGAGGAAAGAACCCGACCTTCCTACAGACGCTGTGAGCATGTTATTGAACTTTGGAGCCACAGGGTGAGTGGAAAAATGGAGCGGGCTACATGCTAAGCTAACAGAGCTAAAGAGAAACTAACAGAGAACTAATGGCTAAAATGACACTGTCTTAGTTCCTCACGGCCCCGGGTGGTACGGGACTGCACTTCTTCTCGGAGGTTGAGAGTTGACGAGTGTTTCAGTGAGTTAAACCTGGACTGGGGTGGTTAATGCTAATGTTAGCTGCTATGTTAGCCGCTAATGCTACCACGTGCTCCCATGTCTGGGGAGAGCGCCCACGGAGTTTTTCAAGAGCACTTCCTTTGCTATACTTTGTTATCTTTGTGCCTCTGGTTGGATAATTATGGTAAAAAATGTAATTTTATATTCGGAGGTTAACGTGTAAAGCTATTTTAATTATTGTGTTTATGTTAGGACTTGAAAAAAGAAGAGTGGTAGTGTAAAGAAATGCACTTCATGCTGCTGTTGCACTGTAAACTATGCACTACGGCATTGTGATGCTAAAAGTTCTATTTTGTTAAAATGTTAATACAATCCGATATAAAACATCCGCACAGAGCTGCGTCAGTGCGGGGGAGGGACCAAACTCTGGAGAAATGCAGGGATCCAACAAACCATGAGCCCCGCCTCTGCATGAACAGACAAAACTTTAGCCACGAGCAACGGAGAAGCTAACGGCACGTAGCAAACATGATCCTAGTTTAGCTCCAGATGAAGTAAATCTGTAACTCCTGTACCTTTGTGCATCTCATAACAACCACATTTATTAAACTTAAACTTTGTGCTGTTGCAGGGTTTCAGGGATGTCTCAGTAGCTCACTGGGTAAGGTTGGAAGTCCTCAACCAGCTCTGCCAAAACTGAGACTTGAGCTTAAACACTGGGTGGAAACTCCGCCTACTCCACTTTCTTCACAGTGGCCAGAGAGAGACAGAAATCCAGGAACTCACTCAGGTCCATTCACCGTTACATGGAAAAGTACAGCAATAATAAATAAATGAACATTTTATGTTCATAGATATACAGCAGGCAGACGGAGCAGTAGCAGGACAAGGACAGCTGTGCCAACCTGAACTGTGAAGGTAAACACAGTTATCTTATACTGAGTTTTTACTAAACTGTATGACTCTGGACCCTTTTAGAGTTTGTAAATAACAGCAGCATACTTTTTATTTCTAGCACTGTGCTGTTACGCTGGTTATAATCACAGCCACCTTTTATTTTTAGGTCACAAACCGATCACGGTGAAGAGCTGCATTCTCTTAACTGAGGATTCTTCTGTCATAAAGAAGTGATGTAAGTCAGACCATATACTCATCATCAGCAACATGCAGCATTTCCTACAACATCCCCAGGTCTGATGTGTTGTCTTTGTTTTACCTCAGCTTAATTCATTTCAGAGGTGTGTTGTGAAGTGATGTCTAGTTTTCTTGCCACTGTCTTTCAGAGAGTAAAGGTTATTCTTATGCACTGTAAAGGAAAAGCCAGTACATGGTTCATAAACAGTGGCATCTTCTGTAGATTTGTTTGATGGCAGTGTGTGATTTGTTTGAGTAAATTTCACTCATGATGTTTTTATGTGAAGTTGTTAATGAGCACTTCTGTGTGAGCCACTGGTGGATGTTACTGATGTTTATTGTTTTCTGCAGGTTATGTTTTCCAGGAGCAGACGCTGTTATAAAGGTAACTGTGTTTACTTTACTATGACACAGTGGTGATGACTGGGTGAATCTGTGCCTTCATTCATTCATCTTCTGCTTATTCCCATCAGGGGTCGTGGGTGGAGCCTGTCCCAGTAACTTTGGGCCTTAGGTGGGGACTCCCTGGGCAGGGGCCAACTTGTCGCAGAATCTGTGCCTTATCAATAAAAAATTTAAAAAATAGCACTGCAAAAGTTTCATATTTAAAAGAACGCTCTGTTAGCTCCCAGAATGTTTGACACTAGGTTAAATTATTCTTTTAATTTAATCTTTAACTTTTTTTATTTAAAGTGAACTAATTCTTTGAAGTTGTTTACTGAGATGTTGGACATAAAATGCTGCTTTTTAGGGATGTGTTAGTAAATAATTCTGTCTTGCTTGTTTTTCCGCAGATGCCCCAAAGATCAGTGGATTACTGCTTCAGTGTCACCTCTGATAGATTTAATTCACTTTTGTGGTAGGGTTTGATTTGACTTTTTATTTTTTAGTTACTGTATAGGTTCATTCAAAAAATGTTGGGATGTTATGCAGATCTTAACTACAGTATATGTTGTATATGAAATGTAATATTTCTACTCTTAAATATTAAATGTATTGAATATGTAATTTTTGCTTTAGAATATTTCATATTGTTCCTACATTTAATGAAGGTGTTTCATCTGAATAATACATAAACACAGCTTTTAAATAATGTTATATTCTTGTAGAAACTTTCTGGAAACATTCTGTAAATTTTATGTTTTTGCACATTTGAATTATGGAATTCTACTTTAATTTTAGGGTTTTTACATTTACTGTTTTTTTAGTTTAACCCTAAAAATTAAGTAAATGTCTGTAAAATAATGGTATTTTTCCTTTAACTTTGAGCATTGTCACTTTGTTAACGGTGTTTACTTCTAATTTCATGGTAAAAATCTGTAAAATTAATTTTATTTCCCATAAAACTCTGAATATTGTCACTTTTTTAAGGGGTTACTCCTAATATTATGGTAAAAATCTATAAAATAAAGTTTTTTTCTTGTAAAACTCTGAGTATTGTCACTTTATTGAAGGTGTTTACTCCTAATGTTATGGCAAAAATCTGTAAAATAATGGTAATTTCCCTTTTTTCCATGTCCGTAAATTTAGTGTTTTTGCACATTTTTTAAATTTACTGTACGGACTTTAATTTTAGGGTAAATGTTTGGCAGCCTGAGCTGACAGTCATTTACCTTCTTTTTACATTTTTTTACAGTGTATGGTAAAGAGGACCTGGTGTTTGAACAAGGCCATGACCCAAAACGACCAGTATCTTGTTTCAGAACCAACCAGATGAATGTTAGGGAGGGGCCAGCACAGTTCCAGACTTTAACCCTGTAGGAAACCTGTGGAGTGACATTAAAACTGCTGTTTCTGAGGACAGACCACACTGTAAAAAAAAATCTGTAAATTTTACAGTAAAAAATTGTCAGCTGTGGTTGCCAGAATTCTACCGTAAAAACTACAAGAGGCCTGTATTTCATTTTACAGTATAATTTTATCACAAATGTTGTTTTTACAGTTTTTGACTTGAGTTTTTATTATTATTTACTGCAAATTAAAGTTATTATCTTTCAAAAAAAATAGGTTAATGTATATTTTAGTTTGTGACTTAACTTTTAATCAACATTTACTGTAAAATTTAAAGTTATTATCTTTTCAAAAGGTGTTAAACTGTAATAAACACAGGACTCAGATTTTTTTAACAGTGCTATACTTTATACATTACAAAAAATAAAACTAAAAAATACAATTTTGCCTTATTTTTAATATTACAGTTAATTACCGCAACCAAAACAGTATTTTACCGATATATCAACTACGGTCTTTTACTGTTGAGATTTTACAGATTTTTACCATGAAATCTACAGATATTTTTTACAGTGCAAGAAATGCAGAGGTGTTGTGGAATGGAGCCCAGGCGCGAGACCTGGTCACTTGTGTCAGAAATGAGTGGGCTCCATGCGTCACAGATGAGCACTTTGTAAAATCTGTAACTATCCCACTAAATAATCATTCACATATCCACAGAAAAGCTCAATCTTAAAGCCTTTTTGAATTTATATTGTAAAGTGTTATGTTTAAGAAAAGTCCAGGCACATTTTTTTGTTAGAGCCTAATCCTCTTTTCTTCACTTTCTGTGAAGGAATGAAAAATGACATCATTTTTAGTTGTTCATGTTTTGTTTTGGAACAGAGTGAGCAGTGTTGTTCTCTGTGCATTTCCATGTTGAAAAAAGCTTTAAGGATTTACAGATGTAGTCACTTTGATACATACACTGCTATTGTTCTGAACACAAACGCTTCTTACTCTTTTTGGCTCACATACAAACAGCAGTGGAGCTAAATACAAATGAAACACAAAATATTTTTCATCTTTTTTATTGGAACTTATTAACAGCCCATGATATTAACAATATTTTTCGGACTCTCCAGTTTTGAGGTAGTAACTCAGTCATGAACACTATGGAAGAGCAAGACTGCCAAATAAAAAAATTAATAAATGCTCTCATTGACAAATTATTTAAACAATGGCCCCTTAAAAAAAAATTAATAAATGAAATATATATTTTTTTTAAGACAATGAATGACAAAGCTATTATTTTTCCATTTCTGTTTATTTCTACATTTATTTATTTCTGACTTCATTTATTTTTGTTTTCTTTAATTTAATTTTAATTTTACTCTTAATTATTCACACATTTTTTTTATTTCTGTCACCAAAATGCAAATGAAGGGAGCGTGTTAGACAAAAGCAATCAAAGCAACAGATGATCTGCAGATTGTACAAGAAGTGATCACCTGCCAAGATCAACCAATGACATCGTCAGGACACGCCCCACTCATTTCCATGTCTGTGACAGAAGTCACAAAATAAATTAATGTAGAAATAAATAAAAGAGGAAAAAATAAAAATGATAAAATTAAGCTTAATATATTAAAGCACAAATGAATAAATGTAAAAATAAAGACAGACAGGGAATAAATTGCCTATAGCCGTATATATTTTTATTTTAGCAAAAACTTACTTCTTGATTTCAAAAGAAATATTGCTTTTATTTTAGCATCTCTTGTCTTATAATTATTTGTCAATAAGAGCATTATGTATTTATTTATTGAATTGGCAGTTTTTGATTATGCTTTTTTCTGAGTCTTGTAAATTAATTTACGACATGGAGATGAACAGCTTAGCCCCAAAATGCAATAGTTAATGAAAAAAGCTTATTTGTCATGTCATGATTTGACTGTGAGAAACGCTCACATTAGGTCTCTGTCACTGTAAGAGCCCTGACTCTGAGGTGCGAGCTGTAGCGGTGCTTCATGAACAGGGCAGGACCGTCAGGGAGGAGGGGCGTGCTCAGGGGGAAAAGGCCCGGTCAAACAAGCTCTTTTTATTCTTTTAGCAAATAAATGTACAAGAAGAGAGGATTAGTCCAACATACATCACTAGGGTGACCACCTGTCCCTCTTTTGGTCGTCCTGCACAGCCATTTAGTCCTCTGTCCCTCCGTCCCACTGATTAAGACAATGTCCCACTTTTTCATAGTTGCTCAGTGGATGTAGCCTAGAGCAGTGGTTCTCAGCTGGTCTTGCTTCAGGCCCCACGATCGTCCTAAAATGGCTGGCTGTGACCCAAATAAAAGAGATATTTCAAGTGATCAAATGTGTTAAACCTGAGACAGAATAACGTCAGAATATCACAGTACGCCAACACAAAAAGAACAAATTTAACAAGCAAGAGGCAATGCTAGAGACTAAACATTCCCTTTTACATTTTTTTTAGATGCAGTTTATTTTAAAACCAAAATACATGAAATAAAAAAGTGCAATTCTAAAGGATTCAAGTAAACAAAATGTACTTTTCTTCTGATGAACTTTTCAGAGGTAAATACTGAAAGACATTGTGCTTTGAGGAGAAATAAACAGCACTCACTTCAACCTTAGGTGTAACAGTAATGTACCTTTTTTTTTCTTTTTGGCAAAGGCCCGCGACCCACCTTTGGGTCCTGACCCACCAGTTGAGAATCACTGGCCTAGAGCAGCCTATAGAACAAGATCAGGTCAGTGTTCCCTGTGTAAAATGTAGAATAAATATTTGTGGGCGTCCCATCTTGATAGGTTGAATATATGTTTGTTGTTGCTGCCGCTCTGTTTCAGGACAGGCCTCTCCTGGAGCTGAGAGCTGCTGCTGCTGCTGATGGTTTGTTTTGAGAAGATGCAGACTGAGAGCTTTGTTTTTTTTCTGTTCCATCCATGTTTTTTGGGATGAAAACAGCACATTGTATTTTTTGCCAGTCCTAAACTGAGGCCACTTGTATCTCAGTAAGTTGGTAAGTTAGATTTGTTTATCGAAAGATTTATTTCTTGAGTCCGTCCCACTTTGTCCCACCAAACTGCACAACTTGTCCCACTTTTTATACTTTTTGAGGTGGTCACCCTATGCATGAATGAAACAAAAACACAACTCCCGGTATGTTTTTGATTCAAGAACAACATTTTAACATTGTAGAAAGCTCAGAAAAGTCCATTCTGCATAATAGAGCCCCTTTAAATGAACACACGAATGGTGATTAGTCTGTATCTGTTCAAACTCTGCCAAAACCAAACTTGGTAGTACTAACAGATTCCTGCATGTTTTGATGAAAGTCTGACAAAGTCTCACAACGAGCAGGAGTTTTCAAGGTTGTAAAACATGGATGCAGCGGGGCACATTAAGTCTGACAGTATCTCCACACACGTGCGATCAGGAAGGACAGTCCAACCGCTCCAACACTGAACCCACTTCTGTAGGTCTGCATGTGAAGCGACAAAACAGGACATAAAGAAATGCACTGGTCAGCCATTATTTCATATTACATTCAGTGTGCATAAGGACAACACAAAACCACAAATGTTACAACTGCACAACATGGATTATTCACACACCACAACAAGTTGTCAAATGAACTCTTTCTTACCACTTTCTGTGTAGTCCCTCAAGAATGATGTGGCCTTGCAGAAATCCTCCATGTTGGAGTTTTCCTCATCACTGTCCACTTCAGGCCACACTGTTCTTTTGAGTATCATCTGTCAAAAATAACTTAAGTTAATCTAACTGCTGTTTACCATCACTCTCAGAGGTTATATTAACCATTTGTGTATTGTTTTTTATTTTATCTTACGCCAAAACCATATAATCTTGTGCCACTGGAAAGACCTGACTCTTGTGCACCATCAAAATTGTTCAATTGTGTCTTAAGCTGGGGACACACTACACAATTTTTTTGCCCGATTTTATAACGATTCACAGTTGCAGCGAGTCTTCACAGTCAACAACAGTTGAAGGGAATCGTAATCAGCAGTCGGCTCTGAAATCCGTCAGTGTGTGATGTTCAGACTCGAGTCGGCGCAAAAACCCGGCCTGACGTCAGTCGCAAGCAATCAAACACCGACTCTGGAGCACACTCCTGTAGTGTGGGACGTTTACATCCAACTGGGAATTCATGGAGTCCAGCGGCCGATGAGAAACAGCTGACGGGACACAGGGAATAACGTCAGAGAACGAAGACGAAGCAACAGGAAGTGGAGGAAAAATATAAGCGGAAATTTGAAGAAGAAAACATAAACAACCACGGCAAACACTGAAGAAAGTTGATCGCTGCCCAAGTGAAACTGGATACATCGATGTTTTTTCTTTCCTTTTTCCAAACAGAGAGCTGCGCACACAGCAGCGACCCAGGGAGCTCCATGTTTGTTTACCATTTAGTTCTCGCGAGTTCCCCGCCAGAGTTTGCTGCGTTTGTTTGGCGTAAGTTGCGGTTACAGATCTTGCAGTGTGTGAGCCCCAGTCTTTCAGTCGTCAGAACTAAATCTGCTGAAACCAGTCGTTAGTGTGAGCTCCTGGTCTTTTCAGAATCTGTCACCACTGAGAAGATCATGTAGGGTCCCAGCTTTAGTTATTGCTCAAAAGAAATTAAAACATGTGATATATTTCAGTGAAATATTCTTGTTGTATTTAAGATTTTTTTTTTTTTTTGCGAACAGTTCAAAGGTTGTTCGTTACAGATGACATGTTCACAATGTGTACAAAGACAAGGGGCTGCAGCTTCTGGTGACTTTCATGTGAACTTTTGTGTCCCTTTTGCTTAAAATGTGGCCTACACCGCTTCTTTTCATCCACTTGTCCGTCCTGTAATAATACTAAGTATAATACTAATAATAATAATAAACATTTTAAAAAACCCTGCTCATTGAGGGGTTATGGCGTGCGCCTGTCGCAGTATCTGGCCCCTGGTCTTGCACCACAAAGCTACTGTACTTAATGATTTCCATCTAAAGCAACGCATACATTACATTATTTCTGTCCAGAAACTATAGTTGTTCAAATTTAAATGGATTAGTAATACTGAACCACATTTATATTGTGTCTTGGTTATTCTCTCTCAGTAGCTTGAGATGATGTTTATAAGTTTAAGAGAGAACTGGACAGATTATAAAGAATGTGCCTTCATTGAAAACAATTCTCAGAAAGTGTGAAGGTAACAGTGAAAACAATGCTACCTGTGGTTCCAACACCTGCTCTGCACTTCTTGGGAAAAGTCCAGTTGCTAATTCTGGGCGAAGCTTCAGCGTTTGTAACACTCCAGTGTCCTTCAGGCCGCTTCTTATCTGAGCGCTCTGATTTTCACGTCGGCCTGTCACCTTTTACAAATAAAATAAATGCTATTTATAAAGAAAGTGGAAAGAATGGGTTTACAAAATGTATTTCTGAAACAACAACACTAAAAACAATAATAATAATATAATACAGAAAAAAAATACATTACCATACCCATGGTATAGATTTTTGTCTGCCAACCATCGTCTGTTGCTGTTACTGTGGGCGAGTCCCAGCTAATGGCTAACAGCTGGTTGACTTCTTCCTTTTCTTTAGTTGTAAGGGTTTTCTGACTTTCAAGCTGTTGCAGAACGTTAAAAAGAGGTTAAACATTTTTTTAATTCTTGGTTAATGTTTAATAATCATTGCCTGGAAATTCCAGACTCACCGCTGTACCAGTGATGAGTCTGGTCGCCATAGAATCAATTCGATTTCTAGCGCAGAGCAAACGGGCAGCGGAGTTAGCCAATCAGAAAATGGCGGACGTGACGTTAACAAAGCAACAAGAAAGTAAGCAACACGAAAACATTTTTTTTTTTTTTAAATAAAGGCTTCTAGTGCTGCAAGCTGCTGTGGTTTTAATGACTCGATATGTTTTTGGTCATTTAAAACGGAATGAACGCTGAATGAAACAAACTCGGCTCCTCAGTGCGCCACCTTGATTGTTGTTGTTGCGGACACTGCTCGCGAAGAACACGTGACTTAAATAAGCAAATCAAAATGCACGGTACGGTTGGGATTTGAGTAAACCACTGCGGACGGCGTGGTGACCAGACTGAGATTTCTCTGTATAATAATACAGAGACATATCAGTCTGGATTTTCCAGGCAATAATAATCACCCAATAAAAGCATGCATCATCGTGTACAAGACATAAGAACTCAGTAATCTCCTTCACTGTCAGAGCCCAGAGGGAGTCCAGGGGCCCATATGACTTTAAGTTATGTCTTTAACAAATATATATGGATCAAAACGAGTCAAACCAAATGTTTTTATAAAGTGTTTTACTAAAGAATTTATTTAAAATCCAAATGGCTTGTGTAATCAAAATTGCAATTGTATCATGTGAAAATCTAACAATATAACAAAAAGACAAATATATATATTTTTGTCTAAACCAGGTCTAAACCAGGTGTTAGAGAAATGTGTATATAAGTTATCTACTTTTAAAATCCTAAGTACAATATGTGTGTTGTGAATGTATTAATCATGTGCTGAGTTACAGAGTGTTCCAGTAGATAATGCTGACGCACGACTGACTGCTTAATCTATACTGACCGTATAGATTAAGCATGGCATGGCCGCAGAAGAATGACCACTGGATAAGAAAGTGCAGCCTCAGAACTGATAACCAGCGTTGTTATGTTAAATTATCATATGTAGAGTTGATGACTGTCTCTGTCCTATTTCCCCAGTTCCCTTATCGGACAGAGACGGTGCATGTAACCAGGGGCGTGATGTTTAATAAAAAGCATGAGAGCACCAGGGAGCCCAGAGCACATGGAGGGAATGTCCCCGGTGCATGTCACTGGGTCTTCATCTCTGTCTGCTCTCCTTGCAAGTAAACCATTTAACGTTTCTGTGTTTCTTCTTGTTTTAGTATTATATAGTTGGATTAACCAGCTCCAACACCAGGGTCTAAACCAGGTCTAAACCAGGTCTAAACCAGGTCTAAACCAGGGTCTAAACCAGGACTACACCAGGGTCTAAACCAGGACTACACCAGGGTCTAAACCAGGACTACACCAGGGTCTAAACCAGGACTAGACCAGGGTCTAAACCAGGACTAGACCAGGGTCTAAACCAGGACTAAACCAGGTCTAAACCAGGACTAAACCAGGGTCTAAACCAGGTCTAAACCAGGTCTAAACCAGGACTAAACCAGGTTTAAACCAGGACTACACCAGGGTCTAAACCAGGACTACACCAGGGTCTAAACCAGGACTAAACCAGGGTCTAAACCAGGTCTAAACCAGGACTACACCAGGGTCTAAACCAGGACAACACCAGGGTCTAAACCAGGACTAAACCAGGGTCTAAACCAGGTCTAAACCAGGACTACACCAGGGTCTAAACCAGGACTACACCAGGGTCTAAACCAGGACTAAACCAGGACTAAACCAGGTCTAAACCAGGTCTAAACCAGGACTAAACCAGGTCTAAACCAGGTCTAAACCAGGTCTAAACCAGGACTAAACCAGGACTAAACCAGGTCTAAACCAGGTCTAAACCAGGTCTAAACCAGGGTCTAAACCAGGTCTAAACCAGGGTTTAAACCAGGTCTAAACCAGGACTAAACCAGGTCTAAACCAGGACTAAACCAGGACTAAACCAGGTCTAAACCAGGTCTAAACCAGGACTAAACCAGGACTAAACCAGGTCTAAACCAGGTCTAAACCAGGACTAAACCAGGGTCTAAACCAGGTCTAAATCAGGTCTAAACCAGGTCTAAACCAGGTCTAAACCAGGTCTAAACTGGGTCTAAACCAGGTCTAAACCAGGTCTAAACCAGGTCTAAACTATGTTTAAACTGGGTCTAAACCGGGTCTAAACCAGGACTAAACCAGGTCTAAACCAGGTCTAAACCAGGACTAAACCAGGACTAAACCAGGTCTAAACCAGGTCTAAACCAGGACTAAACCAGGACTAAACCAGGTCTAAACCAGGTCTAAACCAGGACTAAACCAGGACTAAACCAGGACTAAACCAGGTCTAAACCAGGTTTAAACCAGGACTAAACCAGGTCTAAACCAGGTTTAAACCAGGTCTAAACCAGGTCTAAACCAGGACTAGACCAGGTCTAAACCAGGTTTAAACCAGGTCTAAACCAGGTCTAAACCAGGTTTAAACCAGGTTTAAACCAGGACTAAACCAGGTCTAAACCAGGACTAAACCAGGTCTAAACCAGGTCTAAACCAGGACTAAACCAGGACTAAACCAGGTCTAAACCAGGACTAAACCAGGTCTAAACCAGGTCTAAACCAGGTCTAAACCAGGACTAAACCAGGTCTAAACCAGGTTTAAACCAGGACTAAACCAGGTCTAAACCAGGACTAAACCAGGTCTAAACCAGGTCTAAACCAGGACTAAACCAGGTCTAAACCAGGACTAAACCAGGACTAAACCAGGTCTAAACCAGGACTAAACCAGGTCTAAACCAGGTCTAAACCAGGTCTAAACCAGGACTAAACCAGGACTAAGCCAGGTCTAAACCAGGTCTAAACCAGGTCTAAACCAGGTCTAAACCAGGACTAAACCAGGACTAAACCAGGACTAAACCAGGTCTAAACCAAGTCTAAACCAGGACAAAACCAGGACTAAACCAGGTCTAAACCAGGACTAAACCAGGACTAAACCAGGTCTAAACCAAGTCTAAACCAGGACTAAACCAGGACTAAACCAGGTCTAAACCAGGACTAAACCAGGTCTAAACCAAGTCTAAACCAGGACTAAACCAGGTCTAAACCAGGTCTAAACCAAGTCTAAACCAGGACTAAACCAGGTCTAAACCAGGACTAAACCAGGTCTAAACCAGGACTAAACCAGGACTAAACCAGGACTAAACCAGGTCTAAACCAAGTCTAAACCAGGACTAAACCAGGACTAAACCAGGTCTAAACCAGGACTAAGCCAGGTCTAAACCAAGTCTAAACCAGGACTAAACCAGGTCTAAACCAGGTCTAAACCAAGTCTAAACCAGGACTAAACCAGGACTAAACCAGGTCTAAACCAGGACTAAACCAGGTCTAAACCAAGTCTAAACCAGGACTAAACCAGGACTAAACCAGGTCTAAACCAGGACTAAACCAGGTCTAAACCAAGTCTAAACCAGGTCTAAACCAGGACTAAACCAGGACTAAACCAGGTCTAAACCAGGTCTAAACCAGGACTAAACCAGGTCTAAACCAGGTCTAAACCAGGACTAAACCAGGACTAAACCAGGTCTAAACCAGGTCTAAACCAGGACTAAACCAGGTCTAAACCAAGTCTAAACCAGGACTAAACCAGGTCTAAACCAGGACTAAACCAGGACTAAACCAGGTCTAAACCAGGTCTAAACCAGGACTAAACCAGGACTAAACCAGGTCTAAACCAGGTTTAAACCAGGACTAAACCAGGACTAAACCAGGACTAAACCAGGACTAAACCAGGTCTAAACCAGGTCTAAACCAGGTCTAAACCAGGTCTAAACCAGGTCTAAACCAGGTCTAAACTAGGACTAAACCAGGTTTAAACCAGGTCTAAACCAGGTCTAATCTAGGATCTAAACCAGGTCTAAACCAGGTCTAAACCAGGTCTAAACCAGGTCTAAACCAGGACTAAACCAGGTCTAAACCAGGACTAAACCAGGACTAAACCAGGTCTAAACCAGGTCTAAACCAGGACTAAACCAGGACTAAACCAGGACTAAACCAGGTTTAAACCAGGACTAAACCAGGTCTAAACCAGGTCTAAACCAGGTCTAAACCAGGTCTAAACCAGGACTAAACCAGGTCTAAACCAGGTTTAAACCAGGTCTAAACCAGGTCTAAACCAGGTTTAAACCAGGTCTGAACCAGGTCTAAACCAGGTCTAAACCAGGTTTAAACCAGGACTAAACCAGGTCATAACCAGGACTAAACCAGGTCTAAACCAGGACTAAACCAGGTCTAAACCAGGTCTAAACCAGGTTTAAACCAGGTTTAAACCAGGACTAAACCAGGTCTAAACCAGGTCTAAACCAGGACTAAACCAGGTCTAAACCAGGACTAAACCAGGTCTAAACCAGGTTTAAACCAGGACTAAACCAGGTCTAAACCAGGTCTAAACCAGGTCTAAACCAGGTCTAAACCAGGACTAAACCAGGTCTAAACCAGGTCTAAACCAGGACTAAACCAGGTCTAAACCAGGACTAAACCAGGACTAAACCAGGTCTAAACCAGGACTAAACCAGGTCTAAACCAGGACTAAACCAGGTCTAAACCAGGTCTAAACCAGGACTAAACCAGGACTAAACCAGGTCTAAACCAGGACTAAACCAGGTCTAAACCAAGTCTAAACCAGGACTAAACCAGGTCTAAACCAGGACTAAACCAGGACTAAACCAGGTCTAAACCAGGTCTAAACCAGGACTAAACCAGGACTAAACCAGGTCTAAACCAGGTTTAAACCAGGACTAAACCAGGACTAAACCAGGACTAAACCAGGACTAAACCAGGTCTAAACCAGGACTAAACCAGGACTAAACCAGGTCTAAACCAGGACTAAACCAGGACTAAACCAGGTCTAAACCAGGTCTAAACCAGGACTAAACCAGGTCTAAACCAGGACTAAACCAGGACTAAACCAGGTCTAAACCAGGTCTAAACCAGGTCTAAACCAGGACTAAACCAGGTCTAAACCAGGTCTAAACCAGGACTAAACCAGGACTAAACCAGGACTAAACCAGGTCTAAACCAGGACTAAACCAGGACTAAACCAGGTCTAAACCAGGTCTAAACCAGGACTAAACCAGGACTAAACCAGGTCTAAACCAGGTTTAAACCAGGTCTAAACCAGGTCTAAACCAGGTCTAAACCAGGACTAAACCAGGACTAAACCAGGTTTAAACCAGGTCTAAACCAGGTCTAAACCAGGTCTAAACCAGGACTAAACCAGGTCTAAACCAGGACTAAACCAGGTCTAAACCAGGTCTAAACCAGGTCTAAACCAGGACTAAACCAGGTCTAAACTAGGACTAAACCAGGTCTAAACCAGGTCTAAACCAGGTCTAAACCAGGACTAAACCAGGTCTAAACTAGGACTTAACCAGGTTTAAACCAGGTCTAAACCAGGTCTAATCCAGGATCTAAACCAGGTCTAAACCAGGTCTAAACCAGGTCTAAACCAGGACTAAACCAGGTCTAAACCAGGTCTAAACCAGGACTAAACCAGGTCTAAACCAGGTCTAAACCAGGACTAAACCAGGTCTAAACCAGGACTAAACCAGGTCTAAACCAGGTCTAAACCAGGACTAAACCAGGACTAAACCAGGTCTAAACCAGGTCTAAACCAGGTCTAAACCAGGTCTAAACCAGGACTAAACCAGGTCTAAACTAGGACTAAACCAGGTTTAAACCAGGTCTAAACCAGGTCTAATCCAGGATCTAAACCAGGTCTAAACCAGGTCTAAACCAGGTCTAAACCAGGTCTAAACCAGGACTAAACCAGGTCTAAACCAGGTCTAAACCAGGACTAAACCAGGACTAAACCAGGTCTAAACCAGGTCTAAACCAGGTTTAAACCAGGTCTAAACCAGGTCTAAACCAGGTCTAAACCAGGTCTAAACTAGGACTAAATCAGGTCTAAACTAGGACTAAACCAGGTCTAAACCAGGTCTAATCCAGGATCTAAACCAGGTCTAAACCAGGTCTAAACCAGGACTAAACCAGGACTAAACCAGGTCTAAACCAGGTCTAAACCAGGTCTAAACCAGGACTAAACCAGGTCTAAACCAGGACTAAACCAGGTCTAAACCAGGTCTAAACCAGGACTAAACTAGGACTAAACCAGGTCTAAACTAGGACTAAACCAGGTCTAAACCAGGTCTAATCCAGGATCTAAACCAGGTCTAAACCAGGTCTAAACCAGGTCTAAACCAGGTCTAAACTAGGACTAAACCAGGTCTAAACTAGGACTAAACCAGGTCTAAACCAGGACTAAACCAGGTCTAAACCAGGTCTAAACTAGGACTAAACCAGGTCTAAACTAGGACTAAACCAGGTCTAAACCAGGTCTAATCCAGGATCTAAACCAGGTCTAAACCAGGTCTAAACCAGGTTTAAACCAGGACTAAACCAGGTGTTGAAGGTCCGGCTACTCACCACCAGAGGCCGCCTCAGGGTGCGTGAATGTGACGTCACACATTATAGTATATAATGCTCATAATGCTTATAATATGTTTAAGCTAAAGTCTTGACTGGTTAAGTGATAAATTTGCTAAAGCTAAATTTGCTATGAATGCTTATACACATACTATGTTATTTTACTATGTTACTCATTATTCATTTAATCATCATAAGTACTCAGGTTGTTCTACTTATTATTCATTTGTCTTTTCTTTTCATGAATGCGTTTGCTTTACAAGGGGATACCAATGTAATGATGTGACTATTATGTGATATTTAGAATTACAAAAAGTATGCTAAAAGTAAGAAACAAATTGTTTTAAGTATGTGTTAAATACCATTGTAATCTATAGGCAGAGTAAGAGGTCAAAGAGAGGTGACAGGTAAAGAGGTAGGGTGCGGCTGCGCAGTTTCAAACAGGAAATGAGGAGAGTGTAGATGAGGTTAGTGGAAAGTCCCAGAAGGGGAACTGAGGTCAGAAAGTACAAATAAGGTCAAAAAGGAAGTACAAATAAGGACATGGTGGGAAGTCTCTAATGAGGTGATATGAGGTGATATGAGGCCACCTTGAACTGTATATAAGCTGTGCAATTTCTGAGAACGACGTAGACTTTTCTACCACAGAGGCTTGCTGTAATTTCATTTACTGAATACTGTTTTGCCGTATTTTGGTCCGCCGAGGTGTGATTCACTGGCTTTTCTTGGCTTAATTCAAATGGTATTTTATGGAAGCGTTATGTGCTCAGATCATGCTGCCCAGAGTTACGCCCGAAGCCTGTTTTTGTGAATCTATCCCGGGTTTATTGGAAGCGTAAACACTCTCAGGCCACGCTGTCTCAGTACTACGCCCGAGTGCCGAAATTCATGCTGAGTCAAGCAAGCTATAATCACAGATTCGAGCTCTGACGAAAGAAAGCAATAAATACACCCTAAAAAAGACATACACTGACTGCTTCACATTTTTGCTGCCTCTATATAAAGAAAAGTCACTTTTTAGTAATAGTTAATTGAGAAGAGGACCAGCTCAACAATCTTCGCTTCAGAAAGGTAAGTCTTAACTTCTTTTTCCCACTTTTCATATCTGAGTGGTTATCCAGCTTTGTGAGGTGAAGGGTTTTAAAGGGGTTATTTTAGTGGTCCACCTGGGACTCACCCTCAGGAAAAGTTACTTTTGCTCTGCTACTGAGACAATTCGACATGGCGCCCGAGACAGGGACCTGGAAAATTGACTAATACTAACGTTAATTGTTCAGGTCATAGATTTAAACCCGGGTGAGGTACCTTGTGGACCTTAATTAATCGTTAAAACTCGAGGGTAGTGAAGAAGAGGACTGGCCACCCTCCAATTCACTACTCTACAGGCACCCAGTGCGTAAGGTCGCTTAGCTGCGGAGAACAGGCGAGCTCCACTTGCATCTGGGGAACGTAGGGATTTTCTTTTTATAACTCTGCTATAGGCGAGTAGGACTAGCGTTCAGTGGGGGTCACAGCCCAATACAAACACTGACGGGGGTACGCCATCGTGGTGGTTCAGCCATCACTTAGTCCCTTGTATAGGTCAGGAAAGTGGTCCCCGAAGAGCGTGGGATTCACGTATACTTAACGACCGAATTTTGAGTCAGGGAAATACGGGGGTTACGTTTGGAGGTAGACAACATGGCAATGGCATTACATAATAAGGTGGACAGGGAACTAGAAGAAGACGAGTATTCAGTATCCATTGAGCCAAAAGGATTTAACAGTGACGAGGAAAGTGACAATGAGCACCCTAAGGAAAGACTGCCGCCCTATGCGCCAGGTGGGGAAGAAGCTAGTGCAAGAGAAAGAGCAGGCGAGCCCCGGCAGGGAGACATAGATAGAATGGGCGGTGTGTTTCTGATCAGAACCACGTTAGAAGAGGTAGATTGGTCAGCGCTAAGTTTTGGTCCGCTAGCCATTATTAATTCAGCAAATGTGGACTTAGCGCATAACGGAGGCATAGCTAAAGCCATTCGCAATATATGGCCTGACGAAATAAACTGGCATCAGACACGGCTGGAGGACTATTTGCCCCTGCCGGAGCATAGTGACACGTCATGCTCCCTGCATTGGGCGGAAAACTCATAGTGGGGGCCATTTAAGGAGATAATTCATCATTGTTGGTCGCCAAAAGAAAGGTTATAACCTGCAACAAGCCAAATGGTAAAGTTGGTAAAGTCCTATTTAGGGCCTTTGTCGCTTTTAGACCATGTCCAGGACGAAAGAGAGGGCAAAAGACTCAGTCCCATAAAAGTTATGACGGGAATTTCGGGAATTTTTGAATATGACCCAGAACTAGCGGTACGAGCTGCGGCCATAGGATGCAATATGGTTCAGAGGAGAAACCTAGTACCCGTAATACTATGTCCAGATAAAAAGATAGCCCAGAGCCTGGAAAAGGCCCTGGATAGATTTACGGTCAGTGAGGCAAACCAGTGGACCTACCTTAAAGCAGGGTACGATCAACGATATAACCACCAGAACCTTGACCCTCGCCACACCAATCAGGGAGTGTGGGTTTTAAAAGACCCTGACCTGTTAGAGCGAGAGTGCCCAGGGCTACTCACGCGTAAACAGCGTAAAAAAAAAAAAAAGTGAGGCTAGGAAATAGAGGACCTGCAGACCAGGTTGAATATCGCATGCCCAGTGAAGGAGCACTAACACCTGCAGTTAGGGATGGCTCATATGTATGAAATATATTGGACAATGGAAACCCAGGATGAGCATTTCTGTGTGTTAGATGAAGTACTGAGGTGACTAAAAGAAGCAGGGATGAAGTTAGGTCTAAAGAAATGCCAAATAGGGGTAAATGAAGTAAAGTATCTGGGATTTACAGTGAATAAAATAGGGAGAGCAGTTGCATCCGACTATTTTGAGAACATCCCTATGCTCAAAACTTTACTAGATTTAGAGTCCGCCATGGGGAAACTGATTTATGTAAGCGGGCACGTGCCACATTTTGCAGAAAAGGCAATGGCAGTGCATGAGTTGAAAAAGGGCCTAAGGACAAGAACAGATGAAAAACTAACTGTACATAACCGAGATCTGACTCAAATAGAGCAAGCAGAATGGGTAAAACTGGTCGAGTACAGTAAAGAGAGGGCGGTGGAACTTGAGCCGAGAGAGGCACAGTCTCCCCTCAGAATAGAGACAGAATTAACGGACAGAGGAGGAACCCTGTGGATATACAATTCAGGGTCCAAACAGCCTAGCCTACTGATCAGCAAAGTGTTTTCCCCCACAGAGTTGAGATACACTGGACTGGAAAAGGAGTTATCACTCCTCTATGCAGCTTACAAAGGCCTCAAAAAATATGGGGACCCAGACTCTGTGGATATAAGGACTACCTGGCCACTGTTGAAAGAGCTATCGAAAGACACAGTGGAAGGGGCCAAGGCCTACCAGTCAAGATGGGGCAAATGGCAAATGCTTTTAATAGACCCCAAGTGGCAGTTTAGGCTGAGTGGCGATCCACCCCCTAAAGCACCAAAAACAGAGAAAGTGATAAAGTTCTTACCCAAAGTGATAATATACACAGACGGAAGTAAGAAAAACCAGGACAGGGACAATGCAGTTTGGGCCTGGATCGCTTATGATCCATTAGGCAGGAAATTGTTTCAACAGCGAGGTCAAGTAAAGGGATCAGCACAGACTGCCGAAATAGAGGCCTTTATGAAGGCCCTAGCCTGGGCAGACAGGAAAAAATTCCACGATATTAAGATAATCTCGGACAGTAAATACGTGGTTGAGGGATTCGACCAAAATCTGGGGATATGGAGACAAACTAACTTTCAAACCCATAAGGGAAAGGAGTTGGAACACATGGAAAAGTGGATAGTCATATCCCAATTAGCACAAAAGAAGAGGATTTGGGTAGAACATATCCACAGTCACCGTCCTGTGACGGATGAGAAAGGAAAAGGAAACCAGGAAGTAGACAAGCTAGCTCAGTCCAGACAGGCAGGAGCTTTGTTAGAGACAAGGGCAGCCTATATCCCCAAGTCTTGGTACCAGAATGGTAGGATGGTAGTGCCAGAGGAGGAAAAGGAAGGTTTCATTGAAATGGCACATAAAGCACTAGGTCATGCAGGTCAGAAAAGAATAGATAAATGGCTCAAGAGACAGGAGGTGCAAATCCAGGGCTGGAAAGAGAAGTTTAAGGAAATAAAGCGGGCATGTGAAAAGTGTGCTCTCAAAGGAGGGATGAGAAAGGTACAGGCTGAGGACTTGAAAATAAAATGTGCAACCCAAGGGCGTCACATTTCCATGGATGTGGGTCACCTCAATAGTAAGACTAGGAGGGGCCACGATAAGTTCTTAGTAATAGTAGATAACGCAGGTGGACACACCAGAGTTTATCCTATTAAAAGGGAATCTGCAAGTGAGGCGGTACAACATCTCTGTGAGTTTGGAACACCGCTAGATGAAATAGAGTCAGTAAGGACAGATAATGCCACCATGTTTACCTCCAAGCAATTTGAAGATGCGCTAGAGGCGCTGAGGATTCAACATGTACATTCGACTCCCTATGCTAGCAAAACAAATGGTTGCGCTGAAAGGGCAGTGGGGAGAGTGAAAGAGTTGATTGCGGAATCGGATGAGCCTTGGGATGAACCTGTAAGGTTACTGAAAATTAATCAATGGTTATCTATGCCAAAGCTAGAGAGACATGAAAAACAAACTGATCCAAAGCCGTGTGTATTACAGGTCGGAGATCAGGTATGGATTAAGCGAGGCATAATAAACGCCGGTAAATATGTTACGACTGATCTGGAAGGAAGCGACGAAGTAGCTTCGATCGACAGTAACGTAATAACCTTAATGAGCAGAAAAAGGGTAAATCCGACGCAACTAATTTTAAAATGGCAAAAGCCGGGCGGTTAAAAGGGGAAAGGGGGGGGGGGGGTATGTCAGTGGGAAAGATGGGGAAGGGGAGGATATGAGCGCTGCATCTCTGGTGTCTGCCGTGATGCAGGAGCAAGGCTGGATCACCCCAGGAAACAACTTGTCGTTTGGGCAAATGAGAGGTGTGTGAAAGTTGTGAAGGCTTTGCCTGGAGCAGGGCCTGGTGGCCAGAGGAGGACAGAGGCAGAACAATGGAAAACGACCGAATGCTCGAGGAGTATAGTTCGGAGGAGGAGATGTATGAGAGAGTTGGGAATAGGATCGTTGCAAAATTGGCAGAAGATGAACGCAACAAGGGAAGGCGAAGGTGTTGTCTTATATTGTGCCTGACAGCACGATTCTTTTTAGGTTTAGGAGTAATAATTGTTTTGCTGGGTCTAACACAGACCACTTCAACTTGATAACATGTTAGCTATTGAAGTAAAGCCAATGGAAAATGTTGGGATAGTTACCTACAGGTCGGAAGAGATCGACCTACTAGAACTAAAGAACCAAGAAAAGATGAATGTTACATGGAATTTTAATAAGACTCTATTAGAAAAGGCTGAGGCCATCTTAAAGAAGGTAGGCAATCCAACAGTAGGAAATGGCTCGGGTAATGGCAACAAAACATGTGAAGTTGTTCAAGTAAACCCAAAAGGATCAGCCCTTACCATGTTACTCAGATGTGTGACTCATAAGGCAGGGGAAAGCCTGCGATGTCTATCCTGGAGGAGCAGAATGAACCTTACAGTGTATGGGGGCAAGATTCATGGTATTGCAAAGGAACTAACTGTAGTTGCGAGCAGAGTGCGAAGCGGTCACACTACAGGAACAAGTAAGGAAAGAGGAGGCTATCAATTGGAGCTTTAATAAGACTGTGGATCGAATTGTCAGGTGGAAAACAGTGGTGATATTAAATATGTCAAGCGCATGCAGAGGCAAAACAAGCTGACCCAAGAGTCAAAAGAAAGAAAAAGCCTAGCGCAGGAGCTACGGGTAAGAAAAAGGAACAAAAGAAGCAAAAGATAAGGAGACGGCAGAAGAAGCAGAAGAAGACTAAACCAGGGTTTAGCGACTGTGGGCACCCATTGTGCCCTTCTTGTGGATATTTTCCGCACCCTAGTAGGAGCGACCCACTATACTTTAATTGGACAATAGCGGTTTTCAACTCCAAAGGAGATGGGACACAATGGCGAAGTGACAGTAAGATGGTGGAGAACCTGAAGTTAAATCCTGTACAGAGACAGTGAAGTTTATCACCATATATTCAGACGGCGGCCATGTGCCACGGAGGTCTGCAGACATCGAAGTACAGGAGGCTGTACAGAATGTAAGCGAACAAGCTCAGAGGCATTATCGCCTGGTAGTGCCCTGAGAGAAGTGGACAAGGCGTTACTCCCCTAGGTTCGTGGTCATCAAAGGACCAGGGGTCATGCGTCCTGACCTGCTAAACATCACTCATGGCCCTATGGAGACGAACGAGGGAATTTATCAAGTGGAGCATATTTTTACTTGGTCTAAGGCCGCTGAGGCTGAGTGGAGCCGTAGACTGGGGCCAGATGACCCCCCAGTGATAAATATGAGCAAGGAGGATTTAAGGGCCCTCAAGGGCCAAGAAATGGACAAGGAACATGAGAGAAAATAAGGGAACCGAAAAGGACACAAAAGAAAGTAATGACTGGACTAACGCTTGACAAACAAAATGGATTACAGCTGATGAAGAATCATTGGATTACAGTTGATGAAGAAGTATGAACTGACAGATTAATTATCTTGACCATCATTGTTGGATTTGAACTGAGCTTTGCCTCTGTGTGAACGTCACGTTCACGGAGGAGGATGTTGAAGGTCCGGCTACTCACCACCAGAGGCCGCCTCAGGGTGCGTGAATGTGACGTCACACATTATAGTATATAATGCTCATAATGCTTATAATATGTTTAAGCTAAAGTCTTGACTGGTTAAGTGATAAATTTGCTAAAGCTAAATTTGCTATGAATGCTTATACACATACTATGTTATTTTACTATGTTACTCATTATTCATTTAATCATCATAAGTACTCAAGTTGTTCTACTTATTATTCATTTGTCTTTTCTTTTCATGAATGCGTTTGCTTTACAAGGGGATACCAATGTAATGATGTGACTATTATGTGATATTTAGAATTACAAAAAGTATGCTAAAAGTAAGAAACAAATTGTTTTAAGTATGTGTTAAATACCATTGTAATCTATAGGCAGAGTAAGAGGTCAAAGAGAGGTGACAGGTAAAGAGGTAGGGTGCGGCTGCGCAGTTTCACACAGGAAATGAGGAGAGTGTAGATGAGGTTAGTGGAAAGTCCCAGAAGGGGAACTGAGGTCAGAAAGTACAAATAAGGTCAAAAAGGAAGTACAAATAAGGACATGGTGGGAAGTCTCTAATGAGGTGATATGAGGTGATATGAGGCCACCTTGAACTGTATATAAGCTGTGCAATTTCTGAGAACGACGTAGACTTTTCTACCACAGAGGCTTGCTGTAATTTCATTTACTGAATACTGTTTTGCCGTATTTTGGTCCGCCGAGGTGTGATTCACTGGCTTTTCTTGGCTTAATTCAAATGGTATTTTATGGAAGCGTTATGTGCTCAGATCATGCTGCCCAGAGTTACGCCCGAAGCCTGTTTTTGTGAATCTATCCCGGGTTTATTGGATGCGTAAACACTCTCAGGCCACGCTGTCTCAGTACTACGCCCGAGTGCCGAAATTCATGCTGAGTCAAGCAAGCTATAATCACAGATTCGAGCTCTGACAAAAGAAAGCAATAAATACACCCTAAAAAAGACATACACTGACTGCTTCACATTTTTTGCTGCCTCTATATAAAGAAAAGTCACTTTTAGTGATAGTTAATTGAGAAGAGGACCAGCTCAACAATCTTCGCTTCAGAAAGGTAAGTCTTCACTTCTTTTTCCCACTTTTCATATCTGAGTGGTTATCCAGCTTTGTGAGGTGAAGGGTTTTAAAGGGGTTATTTTAGTGGTCCACCTGGGACTCACCCTCAGGAAAAGTTACTTTTGCTCTGCTACTGAGACAATTCGACACCAGGTCTAAACCAGGTCTAAACCAGGTCTAAACCAGGACTAAACCAGGTCTAAACCAGGTCTAAACCAGGTCTAAACCAGGACTAAACCAGGTCTAAACCAGGTCTAAACCAGGTCTAAACCAGGTCTAAACCAGGACTAAACCAGGACTAAATAAGGACTAAACCAGGTCTAAACCAGGACTAAACCAGGTCTAAACCAGGTCTAAACCAGGTCTAAACCAGGACTAAACCAGGACTAAATAAGGACTAAACCAGGTCTAAACCAGGACTAAACCAGGACTAAATGAGGACTAAACCAGGTATAAACCAGGACTAAACCAGGTTTAAACCAGGACTAAACCAGGTCTAAACCAGGACTAAACCAGGACTAAATAAGGACTAAACCAGGTCTAAACCAGGACTAAACCAGGACTAAATGAGGACTAAACCAGGTATAAACCAGGACTAAACCAGGTTTAAACCAGGACTAAACCAGGTCTAAACCAGGTCTAAACCAGGTCTAAACCAGGACTAAACCAGGTTTAAACCAGGACTAAACCAGGTCTAAACCAGGACTAAACCAGGTCTAAACCAGGACTAAACCAGGTCTAAACCAGGTCTAAACCAGGTCTAAACCAGGACTAAACCAGGTCTAAACCAGGTCTAAACCAGGTCTAAACCAGGTCTAAACCAGGACTAAACCAGGACTAAATAAGGACTAAACCAGGTCTAAACCAGGACTAAACCAGGTCTAAACCAGGTCTAAACCAGGTCTAAACCAGGACTAAACCAGGACTAAATAAGGACTAAACCAGGTCTAAACCAGGACTAAACCAGGACTAAATGAGGACTAAACCAGGTATAAACCAGGACTAAACCAGGTTTAAACCAGGACTAAACCAGGTCTAAACCAGGACTAAACCAGGACTAAATAAGGACTAAACCAGGTCTAAACCAGGACTAAACCAGGACTAAATGAGGACTAAACCAGGTATAAACCAGGACTAAACCAGGTTTAAACCAGGACTAAACCAGGTCTAAACCAGGTCTAAACCAGGTCTAAACCAGGACTAAACCAGGTTTAAACCAGGACTAAACCAGGTCTAAACCAGGACTAAACCAGGTTTAAACCAGGTCTAAACCAGGTCTAAACCAGGACTAAACCAGGACTAAACCAGGTCTAAACCAGGTCTAAACCAGGTCTAAACCAGGACTAAACCAGGTCTAAACCAGGTCTAAACCAGGTCTAAACCAGGTCTAAACCAGGACTAAACCAGGACTAAATAAGGACTAAACCAGGTCTAAACCAGGACTAAACCAGGTCTAAACCAGGTCTAAACCAGGTCTAAACCAGGACTAAACCAGGACTAAATAAGGACTAAACCAGGTCTAAACCAGGACTAAACCAGGACTAAATGAGGACTAAACCAGGTATAAACCAGGACTAAACCAGGTTTAAACCAGGACTAAACCAGGTCTAAACCAGGACTAAACCAGGACTAAATAAGGACTAAACCAGGTCTAAACCAGGACTAAACCAGGACTAAATGAGGACTAAACCAGGTATAAACCAGGACTAAACCAGGTTTAAACCAGGACTAAACCAGGTCTAAACCAGGTCTAAACCAGGTCTAAACCAGGACTAAACCAGGTTTAAACCAGGACTAAACCAGGTCTAAACCAGGACTAAACCAGGTTTAAACCAGGTCTAAACCAGGTCTAAACCAGGACTAAACCAGGACTAAACCAGGACTAAATAAGGACTAAACCAGGTCTAAACCAGGACTAAACCAGGACTAAATGAGGACTAAACCAGGTCTAAACCAGGACTAAACCAGGTTTAAACCAGGACTAAACCAGGTCTAAACCAGGACTAAACCAGGTCTAAACCAGGTCTAAACCAGGTCTAAACCAGGACTAAACCAGGTTTAAACCAGGTCTAAACCAGGTCTAAACCAGGACTAAACCAGGTCTAAACCAGGTCTAAACCAGGACTAAACCAGGTCTAAACCAGGTCTAAACCAGGTTTAAACCAGGACTAAACCAGGTTTAAACCAGGACTAAACCAGGTCTAAACCAGGACTAAACCAGGTCTAAACCAGGTCTAAACCAGGTCTAAACCAGGACTAAACCAGGTTTAAACCAGGTCTAAACCAGGTCTAAACCAGGTCTAAACCAGGACTAAACCAGGTCTAAACCAGGACTAAACCAGGTCTAAACCAGGACTAAACCAGGTCTAAACCAGGTCTAAACCAGGTCTAAACCAGGACTAAACCAGGTTTAAACCAGGACTAAACCAGGTCTAAACCAGGACTAAACCAGGTCTAAACCAGGTCTAAACCAGGACTAAACCAGGTTTAAACCAGGTCTAAACCAGGTCTAAACCAGGTCTAAACCAGGACTAAACCAGGTCTAAACCAGGACTAAACCAGGTCTAAACCAGGACTAAACCAGGTTTAAACCAGGTCTAAACCAGGTCTAAACCAGGTCTAAACCAGGACTAAACCAGGTCTAAACCAGGACTAAACCAGGTCTAAACCAGGTCTAAACCAGGACTAAACCAGGTCTAAACCAGGACTAAACCAGGACTAAACCAGGTCTAAACCAGGTCTAAACCAGGACTAAACCAGGTCTAAACCAGGTCTAAACCAGGTCTAAACCAGGACTAAACCAGGTTTAAACCAGGTCTAAACCAGGTCTAAACCAGGTCTAAACCAGGACTAAACCAGGTCTAAACCAGGTCTAAACCAGGACTAAACCAGGTCTAAACTAGGTCTAAACCAGGTCTAAACCAGGTCTAAACCAGGTCTAAACCAGGACTAAACCAGGTCTAAACCAGGTCTAAACCAGATCTAAACCAGGACTAAACCAGGACTAAACCAGGTCTAAACCAGGACTAAACCAGGACTAAACCAGGACTAAACCAGGTCTAAACCAGGACTAAACCAGGTCTAAACCAGGACTAAACCAGGTCTAAACCAGGACTAAACCAGGACTAAACCAGGACTAAACCAGGTCTAAACCAGGACTAAACCAGGTCTAAACCAGGACTAAACCAGGACTAAACCAGGTCTAAACCAGGTCTAAACCAGGTCTAAACCAGGACTAAACCAGGTCTAAACCAGGTCTAAACCAGGTCTAAACCAGGACTAAACCAGGTCTAAACCAGGTCTAAACCAGGTCTAAACCAGGTCTAAACCAGGACTAAACCAGGACTAAATAAGGACTAAACCAGGTCTAAACCAGGACTAAACCAGGTCTAAACCAGGTCTAAACCAGGTCTAAACCAGGACTAAACCAGGACTAAATAAGGACTAAACCAGGTCTAAACCAGGACTAAACCAGGTTTAAACCAGGACTAAACCAGGTCTAAACCAGGACTAAACCAGGTCTAAACCAGGACTAAACCAGGTTTAAACCAGGACTAAACCAGGTCTAAACCAGGACTAAACCAGGTTTAAACCAGGTCTAAACCAGGTCTAAACCAGGACTAAACCAGGACTAAACCAGGACTAAATAAGGACTAAACCAGGTCTAAACCAGGACTAAACCAGGACTAAATGAGGACTAAACCAGGTCTAAACCAGGACTAAACCAGGTTTAAACCAGGACTAAACCAGGTCTAAACCAGGACTAAACCAGGTCTAAACCAGGTCTAAACCAGGTCTAAACCAGGACTAAACCAGGTTTAAACCAGGTCTAAACCAGGTCTAAACCAGGACTAAACCAGGTCTAAACCAGGTCTAAACCAGGACTAAACCAGGTCTAAACCAGGTCTAAACCAGGTTTAAACCAGGACTAAACCAGGTCTAAACCAGGACTAAACCAGGTCTAAACCAGGTCTAAACCAGGTCTAAACCAGGACTAAACCAGGTTTAAACCAGGTCTAAACCAGGTCTAAACCAGGTCTAAACCAGGACTAAACCAGGTCTAAACCAGGACTAAACCAGGTCTAAACCAGGACTAAACCAGGTCTAAACCAGGTCTAAACCAGGTCTAAACCAGGACTAAACCAGGTTTAAACCAGGACTAAACCAGGTCTAAACCAGGACTAAACCAGGTCTAAACCAGGTCTAAACCAGGTCTAAACCAGGACTAAACCAGGTTTAAACCAGGTCTAAACCAGGTCTAAACCAGGTCTAAACCAGGACTAAACCAGGTCTAAACCAGGACTAAACCAGGTTTAAACCAGGTCTAAACCAGGTCTAAACCAGGTCTAAACCAGGACTAAACCAGGTCTAAACCAGGACTAAACCAGGTCTAAACCAGGTCTAAACCAGGACTAAACCAGGACTAAACCAGGTCTAAACCAGGTCTAAACCAGGACTAAACCAGGTCTAAACCAGGTCTAAACCAGGTCTAAACCAGGACTAAACCAGGTTTAAACCAGGTCTAAACCAGGTCTAAACCAGGTCTAAACCAGGACTAAACCAGGTCTAAACCAGGTCTAAACCAGGACTAAACCAGGTCTAAACTAGGTCTAAACCAGGTCTAAACCAGGTCTAAACCAGGTCTAAACCAGGACTAAACCAGGTCTAAACCAGGTCTAAACCAGATCTAAACCAGGACTAAACCAGGACTAAACCAGGTCTAAACCAGGTCTAAACCAGGACTAAACCAGGACTAAACCAGGACTAAACCAGGTCTAAACCAGGACTAAACCAGGTCTAAACCAGGACTAAACCAGGTCTAAACCAGGACTAAACCAGGACTAAACCAGGACTAAACCAGGTCTAAACCAGGACTAAACCAGGTCTAAACCAGGACTAAACCAGGACTAAACCAGGACTAAACCAGGACTAAACCAGGTCTAAACCAGGACTAAACCAGGACTAAACCAGGTCTAAACCAGGACTAAACCAGGACTAAACCAGGTCTAAACCAGGACTAAACCAGGTCTAAACCAGGTCTAAACCAGGACTAAACCAGGTTTAAACCAGGTCTAAACCAGGTCTAAACCAGGTCTAAACCAGGACTAAACCAGGTCTAAACCAGGACTAAACCAGGTCTAAACCAGGACTAAACCAGGTTTAAACCAGGTCTAAACCAGGTCTAAACCAGGTCTAAACCAGGACTAAACCAGGTTTAAACCAGGTCTAAACCAGGTCTAAACCAGGACTAAACCAGGTTTAAACCAGGTCTAAACCAGGTCTAAACCAGGTCTAAACCAGGACTAAACCAGGTCTAAACCAGGTCTAAACCAGGACTAAACCAGGTCTAAACTAGGTCTAAACCAGGTCTAAACCAGGTCTAAACAAGGTCTAAACCAGGACTAAACCAGGTCTAAACCAGGTCTAAACCAGATCTAAACCAGGACTAAACCAGGACTAAACCAGGTCTAAACCAGGTCTAAACCAGGACTAAACCAGGACTAAACCAGGACTAAACCAGGTCTAAACCAGGACTAAACCAGGTCTAAACCAGGACTAAACCAGGACTAAACCAGGTCTAAACCAGGACTAAACCAGGACTAAACCAGGACTAAACCAGGTCTAAACCAGGACTAAACCAGGTCTAAACCAGGACTAAACCAGGACTAAACCAGGACTAAACCAGGACTAAACCAGGTCTAAACCAGGACTAAACCAGGACTAAACCAGGTCTAAACCAGGACTAAACCAGGACTAAACCAGATCTAAACCAGGTCTAAACCAGGTCTAAACCAGGACTAAACCAGGACTAAACCAGGACTAAACCATGACTAAACCAGGTCTAAACCAGGACTAAACCTGGACTAAACCAGGTCTAAACCAGGACTAAACCAGGACAAAACCAGGACTAAACCTGGACTAAACCAGGTCTAAACCAGGACTAAACCAGGTCTAAACCAGATCTAAACCAGGTCTAAACCTGGACTAAACCAGGTCTAAACCAGGTCTAAACCAGGTCTTAACCAGATCTAAACCAGGTCTAAACCAGGACTAAACAAGGTCTAAACCAGGTCTAAACCAGGTCTAAACTAGGTCTAAACCAGGTCTAAACCAGGTCTAAACCAGGTCTAAACCAGGACTAAACCAGGTCTAAACCAGGTCTAAACCAGGACTAAACCAGGTCTAAACCAGGTCTAAACTAGGTCTAAACCAGGTCTAAACCAGGACTAAACCAGGTGTAAACCAGGACTAAACCAGGTCTAAACCTGGACTAGACCAGGTCTAAACCAGGACTAAACCAGGTCTAAATCTGGACTAAACCAGGACAAAACCAGGACTAAACCTGGACTAAACCAGGTCTAAACCAGGACTAAACCAGGTCTAAACCAGATCTAAACCAGGACTAAACCTGGACTAAACCAGGTCTAAACCAGGACTAAACCAGGACAAAACCAGGACTAAACCTGGACTAAACCAGGTCTAAACCAGGACTAAACCAGGTCTAAACCAGATCTAAACCAGGTCTAAACCTGGACTAAACCAGGTCTAAACCAGGTCTAAACCAGGTCTTAACCAGATCTAAACCAGGTCTAAACCAGGACTAAACCAGGTCTAAACCAGATCTAAACCAGGTCTAAACCTGGACTAAACCAGGTCTAAACCAGGTCTAAACCAGGTCTTAACCAGATCTAAACCAGGTCTAAACCAGGACTAAACCAGGTCTAAACCAGGTCTAAACCAGGTCTAAACTAGGTCTAAACCAGGTCTAAACCAGGTCTAAACCAGGTCTAAACCAGGACTAAACCAGGTCTAAACCAGGTCTAAACCAGGTCTAAACCAGGACTAAACCAGGACTAAACCAGGTCTAAACCAGGTCTAAACTAGGTCTAAACCAGGTCTAAACCAGGACTAAACCAGGTGTAAACCAGGACTAAACCAGGTCTAAACCTGGACTAGACCAGGTCTAAACCAGGACTAAACCAGGTGTAAACCAGGACTAAACCAGGTCTAAACCTGGACTAGACCAGGTCTAAACCAGATCTAAACCAGGTCTAAACCTGGACTAAACCAGGTCTAAACCAGGTCTAAACCAGGTCTTAACCAGATCTAAACCAGGTCTAAACCAGGACTAAACCAGGTCTAAACCAGGTCTAAACCAGGTCTAAACTAGGTCTAAACCAGGTCTAAACCAGGTCTAAACCAGGTCTAAACCAGGTCTAAACCAGGTCTAAACTAGGTCTAAACCAGGTCTAAACCAGGACTAAACCAGGTGTAAACCAGGACTAAACCAGGACTAAACCAGGACTAGACCAGGACTAAACCAGGTCTAAACCAGGTCTAAACCTGGACTAGACCAGGACTAAACCAGGTCTAAACCAGGTCTAAACCAGGACTAAACCAGGTCTAAACCAGGACTAAACCAGGTCTAAACCTGGACTAGACCAGGACTAGACTATGTTAGGGTCTGACTATAAGATGCAGTAAACCAGACGTGTCCAGGCTGTAACAGAGCAGGACTAGCAGCTGGACTAAAGTAAAGTCAGACTTACCTCTGTCTCAGTGAACCATGTCGTGTCAGAGCAGAACCTGAAGTTTCATTTCTCGTCTTTCAGATTGGTCATTTTTTTTGTTTCTCCAAGTTTAACAGTTTGCAGGTTTGCGTCTCGCCAAATATTTACAAAAGTAGTCTTTTCACCCTGAGTTGTCATGAAAAACAAAACAAAACAATAATAAATAATTGAAATTATGAACAATTTTGACAATATGTGTAAGTCACAGACAAACCAGAACACATACAGATGCCATTTTTATTCATCTTAATGGGACTTGCTTCTCGTTTATCGAGACGATCCTCAGCTGGAAGACAGAACACTGAATGAGAAGGTAAACTGAGTGGACAGATGGACTGAACGTGGCCCACATTGATAGGCAGACAGATAAAGGGACACACACACATGAGGGGGAGGGACTTACAGTGGGCGGGGCAGTTGGACAGAGAGACAAACTGAGACAGAGGAAAAACCTACCGACACCATGACAAACACAGAGACACATGTGGACTACAGGTAAGATCTTAAGCCCGAGCCCGAGTCAGAACCCCAGACTAAAATGACAATCATTACGTTCGGGTCGGGCCGGGCTTCTCTCTCGCTGACTTTTTTAATAAATATATGTTTATAAAAATGTATAGTAAAACGATGTGTGGATACTAAACTAAGGAATACTTGTTATAAATAAATAATTTGGTTAAAACAGAGAAGGCGCTGTAAGGTAATTGCTATATAACTGCTACTAAACAGGAAGCGCAGAGCCAGGGCACGCTTTGCGCACGTGTCGTGAATGTAATCTTCCCTCCGCAAGTCCGCATCTGTTTAGTTTAGGTCTCCCTGATATGGAGCAGCAAGAAGTCAAGGATAAACTTAAGACAGGGAACTGAAAACAAACACGCACCGCCGGTAAGAGTGAAGTGTGGAAAAGCTTCAAACTGATAGTGGAAAATGATACAGAAACTTGTGTTGGCTTCGCTGAATGTAGTCAATGTGGCGCTTTGCTTTCATATGAGAGTAAAAAGACTGGCACTTCGACGCTGAGCAGGCATTTAAACAGCTGTAATTAAGCGAGTGCGCATCAACATCTCTCTTTCACTCTCTTTGTCTGTGTTCCAGCGTTATCTCGTTGTGCAAATGCATTTATCATGATCATAAAAATATGTAGATTATTTTAACCTTAAGAAATCATGCGTTTTTTTCTGACAAAAATACTATGGGATAAATTGAAATTTGGGGTTTGCTTCGAGCTCGGGCCTGCAAATCAAGTTAATTGGTCGGGCTCGGGCTGGGCTTTAACGCCCGCGGGCCTGGGTCGGGTCGGGCTGAGTTTTTAGGCCCGATCTTACCTCTACTGTGGACATAAAGAAAGATGAACTTACAAACCTCTGCAATAACTCCACTTACAGTCACAAAATCTTCTGTCACTTCCTGCCCTATCTCGCAGTCGTTGACTCGGGGGAACGCAGCTTCGTAGCCAGCTCCACAGCACTGGGGCTGTATCTCTCACTACAAAAACTCACTTAAGGTCTTTGATAGAAAACCAGTGTCATTCCATGTTTGTAATAGTTTGAAAAAGTATAAGTTGTTGAGCTTCGAGAACTTTAAAAATGTTAAATTTGCTTGTTTGATGAACAAGGTGTTTCATGGACCCGCCCACCTCCCAGGTCTGACTTTTTATAAAACGGGTCACAGTGGTCTCAGGACCAGGGCGGCTCTGAGAGAGGACTGTGAGGTCCCACACAGAGGAACAGCAACATCTGGAACAGTCTTCCACTCTCCATCAGGGAACAACATGATCTACTTTCAAAACTCAGCTCAGGCAGTGGTTTAAAGCAAACCCGTCCTGTAACCACTGACTTTAACTTCTTCATAATGTCCTGTTGTGATGTGCTCTTATTGTGATCTGTTGTCTTCTTTGTTGTCTTGTCATGTTTTTGTGTTACCTGCCTCGGGACTGTGGATGCTAATTAGCATTGTTGCTATAATCCAGCATGTTTCCATCTGTCACTGACTGAACAGATGTTCATTAATATGCACTGTCCCTGTTAAATAAATAAATAAATAAATAAATAAATATCCAAGCTGCTCGTGTTCATCACAGTGGTGTTATATTTTAAAGTGATCTGTTTATTATTGGGTGGTGATGATGTACGTTTCGTTTAGCTTTAGTTCCTCTGCAGAGAGTTCGTGTCATTTTGGAAGAGCTTTGGCCAAATGACAATAACTTTATAGTTTTTAATCACAGCGGGACAGGCTCTGGGTCGCTGCTGCCCCACTGTGACTGTGGGGCGTGTTTTTATAAAAACACCTTCACTTTAATGAAGGGCACAGTGGCCTCTTGTCCTTTTAAAACTGTAGATAAACTCATTCTGTAAAATAACACAAAAAGAAAAAAGTGCATTAGCATAATTTTAGTCCTGCTTTAGACTTATTTTCTTTCAGGTTAAAGGTTGTTTTGTGCTTTGAAAAACTCAGATAATTCCTTTATTTGTGTGGCAGCATTTTCATAAAGTTAAACAGCATAGTTTGGTTTCTGGGCCCAGCAGATTTTATTAAAGCAGAAAAAAAGGAAGCTGAGAGAAGAGGTTTTTTTTCTTGTCCCGACTCAGAAATCATGAAGTTAATTTCAATACCTTTTTAAAAATTGTGCCCTTTATTCTGCCTTATGGCCAGGTTTTTGTAAATGACAATTACTTCTTAAATAAATAAATCATTTTACTGACTCATCATCACTTTAAGTTACAGTATAATCAGAACCAGACCTTTAACTTAATAAAGAGTTGTATATCTATAGAGCAGTATCCATACATCATACGTCAGATAAACTGGGAAGGTTTAAAAAAATAATTTACAACAAAAGCAGGTTTTATTAAAATATATCTTAGGTCACAACAAATAACACTCAGGCCATCATGTATTCACAAAAACAACTTCATGAATAATGAAAATACTCTCAGGTCATTGCTTTGCCACACTTTAGTTTTCTCATCACTTCACAGCCGACAGAAAACCTGACTGTACTCATGGCACTCAGGCTGTGTCTGTTTGTTACACTTTCATTTGGGTCAACATTCGTTACTGTGCTCATGACTGAGATTAGAAAAGCACTCTTCTGCAGCGGCAGACAGAGGCTAATACTTTTCACAATAATGGATTACATTTTTACCTTTTTTTGCAGCAATCACTCTGAATACAAGATCTACAAAAAGAGAAGATTAGTTTTGCACAAATAAATGTATATCTCTAAAATAAATTTAAAAAGGTTCACTATCAAAGTCAGAATCAGCCATTTTTTTATGAAGTGTAAATATATTGTCATCTTGTGAATAAAATATTTAATTTGCTTCTACCACTGCATTCTATTATTTTATATTCTGTGTCCAAACGTTTTAGTTTGAGTCATGTTTGTGTGGACACAAGAAGACAAAGAACTGTCCCTGTGTCCAGAGCTCATCGTTTCTTCCGGGATCGAGCCTGGACGTGAAGCAGCTCTGTGGGAGATGAGAGTAGCTGCTGCTGCAGTGCATTATGGGACTCGTAGTTCTAGCGGGAAAACCCGCTACATAGCGATTGAAATTAACGATTAATAGAAATTAGGGATTATCTGGCGCGATAGAAAAGTCATACTTGGTTAAAGACAAATATTTGACTAAAGTGGACTACAGTAAATAATGAAGAAAAGTGATAAGGCTCGTGCGGAGGAACTGCCGCTGCTACAAACAATTAGCTTGCTAGGAACTAGGCTGTAGCTATAAACCGAGCAACAATTCGTAGAACGCGGTTATATTTATTAATATATTTTTGTCCTCCACATAAAAGTAATGACAACAAACAACAAATGAACACAATATGTTACTTAGTGTACTCTATGTACTCAATTTATTGCGACAACGTAAAAAAGTGTAGCGCTCCAGAAAGGCTAACATTCAGTTGCATTCAGTTGTGTCAGTTTTTAATTTAATGCCCAGTATTTTTCAGAAACAAGTCCCTCTCTCTCAGTACTGGGAAATCAGGCGTACTATGGAATGACTCTGCAAAAATGGTCAAGACCTTACTCTTTAATGAGTCATCATACTAAAAGTTATAAAAATGCACACAAATATTCAATTCAACTCAGCAGATGAAGGCATTTTATTCTTTTTTAGTTCAGCAGTTCTTTTTCTGGTATTTCCTTATTTACAAGTATTTTAGCAACTTTAGCTTTTTAAAGGCTAAAATATCTTAATCTTATGTTATTATCTTGAATTGCATTTAATTGCCAGAGCCCTTCCTATCATTACTTATACTTTCCCTAATACTAACATAAAAAATGTGTTTATTCCTAAGCTCGGTGTTAGTAACTGTAGCTTGTGTCTACAGAGCAACACAGCCTAATGCAGAACTGTAGATCATACAGGTGTCCATATTGTTTATTATTATTGTATTATTTTACTCATCAATTTTTGTCTTTTTTTTTTTTTTCTCCCTTTGCATATGACCCTTCTATGGTTGTGTTTAATCATCTGCCTTTGGTGAGTAACTCTGACTCTGTGGAGGCCAGAGTTCTGTGCAGTTCAGTGTCAGCATGAGTCTGGATCAGGGCTGTTCATCTTCATCTGCCACGGTCAAATCAGAAAAACACAACATCTGTGAATAAATATTAAATTACATAATACCATTACATTATCAGGATAAACCAGGATAAACCAGGATAAACCAGGTCTAAACCAGGTCTAAACCAGGACTAAACCAGGATAAACCAGGACTAAACCAGGATAAACCAGGATAAACCAGGACTAAACCAGGTCTAAACCAGGTCTAAACCAGGACTAAACCAGGTCTAAACCAGGTCTAAACCAGGTCTAAACCAGGTCTAAACCAGGACTAAACCAGGTCTAAACCAGGTCTAAACCAGGACTAAACCAGGTCTAAACCAGGACTAAACCAGGTCTAAACCATGACTAAACCAGGTCTAAACCAGGTCTAAACCAGGTCTAAACCAGGTCTAAACCAGGTTTAAACCAGGTCTAAACCAGGTCTAAACCAGGTCTAAACCAGGTCTAAACCAGGACTAAACCAGGTCTAAACCAGGACTAAACCAGGTCTAAACCAGGACTAAACCTGGACTAAACCAGGTCTAAACCAGGTCTAAACCAGGTCTAAACCAGGTCTAAACCAGGACTAAACCAGGACTAAACCAGGTCTAAACCAGGACTAAACCAGGACTAAACCAGGTCTAAACCAGGACTAAACCAGGACAAAACCAGGACTAAACCTGGACTAAACCAGGTCTAAACCAGGACTAAACCAGGACAAAACCAGGACTAAACCTGGACTAAACCAGGTCTAAACCAGGACTAAACCAGGTCTAAACCAGATCTAAACCAGGTCTAAACCAGGTCTAAACCAGGTCTAAACCAGGACTAAACCAGGACTAAACCAGGACTAAACCATGACTAAACCAGGTCTAAACCAGGACTAAACCTGGACTAAACCAGGTCTAAACCAGGACTAAACCAGGACAAAACCAGGACTAAACCTGGACTAAACCAGGTCTAAACCAGGACTAAACCAGGTCTAAACCAGATCTAAACCAGGTCTAAACCTGGACTAAACCAGGTCTAAACCAGGTCTAAACCAGGTCTAAACCAGGTCTAAACCAGGTCTAAACCAGGACTAAACCAGGACTAAACCAGGACTAAACCATGACTAAACCAGGTCTAAACCAGGACTAAACCTGGACTAAACCAGGTCTAAACCAGGACTAAACCAGGTCTAAACCAGGACTAAACCAGGTCTAAACCAGGTCTAAACCAGGTCTAAACCAGGTCTAAACCAGGTCTAAACCAGGACTAAACCAGGACTAAACCAGGACTAAACCATGACTAAACCAGGTCTAAACCAGGACTAAACCTGGACTAAACCAGGTCTAAACCAGGACTAAACCAGGACAAAACCAGGACTAAACCTGGACTAAACCAGGTCTAAACCAGGACTAAACCAGGTCTAAACCAGATCTAAACCAGGTCTAAACCTGGACTAAACCAGGTCTAAACCAGGTCTAAACCAGGTCTTAACCAGATCTAAACCAGGTCTAAACCAGGACTAAACAAGGTCTAAACCAGGTCTAAACCAGGTCTAAACTAGGTCTAAACCAGGTCTAAACCAGGTCTAAACCAGGTCTAAACCAGGACTAAACCAGGTCTAAACCAGGTCTAAACCAGGACTAAACCAGGTCTAAACCAGGTCTAAACTAGGTCTAAACCAGGTCTAAACCAGGACTAAACCAGGTGTAAACCAGGACTAAACCAGGTCTAAACCTGGACTAGACCAGGTCTAAACCAGGACTAAACCAGGTCTAAACCTGGACTAAACCAGGACAAAACCAGGACTAAACCTGGACTAAACCAGGTCTAAACCAGGACTAAACCAGGTCTAAACCAGATCTAAACCAGGACTAAACCTGGACTAAACCAGGTCTAAACCAGGACTAAACCAGGACAAAACCAGGACTAAACCTGGACTAAACCAGGTCTAAACCAGGACTAAACCAGGTCTAAACCAGATCTAAACCAGGTCTAAACCTGGACTAAACCAGGTCTAAACCAGGTCTAAACCAGGTCTTAACCAGATCTAAACCAGGTCTAAACCAGGACTAAACCAGGTCTAAACCAGATCTAAACCAGGTCTAAACCTGGACTAAACCAGGTCTAAACCAGGTCTAAACCAGGTCTTAACCAGATCTAAACCAGGTCTAAACCAGGACTAAACCAGGTCTAAACCAGGTCTAAACCAGGTCTAAACTAGGTCTAAACCAGGTCTAAACCAGGTCTAAACCAGGTCTAAACCAGGACTAAACCAGGTCTAAACCAGGTCTAAACCAGGTCTAAACCAGGTCTAAACCAGGACTAAACCAGGACTAAACCAGGACTAAACCAGGTCTAAACCAGGACTAAACCAGGTCTAAACCAGGTCTAAACCAGGTCTAAACCAGGACTAAACCAGGACTAAACCAGGTCTAAACCAGGTCTAAACTAGGTCTAAACCAGGTCTAAACCAGGACTAAACCAGGTGTAAACCAGGACTAAACCAGGTCTAAACCTGGACTAAACCAGGTCTAAACCAGGACTAAACCAGGTCTAAACCAGATCTAAACCAGGTCTAAACCTGGACTAAACCAGGTCTAAACCAGGTCTTAACCAGATCTAAACCAGGTCTAAACCAGGACTAAACCAGGTCTAAACCAGATCTAAACCAGGTCTAAACCTGGACTAAACCAGGTCTAAACCAGGTCTAAACCAGGTCTTAACCAGATCTAAACCAGGTCTAAACCAGGACTAAACCAGGTCTAAACCAGGTCTAAACCAGGTCTAAACTAGGTCTAAACCAGGTCTAAACCTGGACTAAACCAGGACAAAACCAGGACTAAACCTGGACTAAACCAGGTCTAAACCAGGACTAAACCAGGTCTAAACCAGATCTAAACCAGGTCTAAACCTGGACTAAACCAGGTCTAAACCAGGTCTAAACCAGGTCTTAACCAGATCTAAACCAGGTCTAAACCAGGACTAAACCAGGTCTAAACCAGATCTAAACCAGGTCTAAACCTGGACTAAACCAGGTCTAAACCAGGTCTAAACCAGGTCTTAACCAGATCTAAACCAGGTCTAAACCAGGACTAAACCAGGTCTAAACCAGGTCTAAACCAGGTCTAAACCAGGTCTAAACCAGGACTAAACCAGGTCTAAACCAGGTCTAAACCAGGTCTAAACCAGGTCTAAACCAGGACTAAACCAGGACTAAACCAGGTCTAAACCAGGACTAAACCAGGTCTAAACCAGGTCTAAACCAGGTCTAAACCAGGACTAAACCAGGACTAAACCAGGTCTAAACCAGGACTAAACCAGGTCTAAACTAGGTCTAAACCAGGTCTAAACCAGGTCTAAACCAGGTCTAAACCAGGACTAAACCAGGTCTAAACCAGGTCTAAACCAGGTCTAAACCAGGTCTAAACCAGGACTAAACCAGGACTAAACCAGGACTAAACCAGGTCTAAACCAGGACTAAACCAGGTCTAAACCAGGTCTAAACCAGGTCTAAACCAGGACTAAACCAGGACTAAACCAGGTCTAAACCAGGTCTAAACTAGGTCTAAACCAGGTCTAAACCTGGACTAGACCAGGTCTAAACCAGGACTAAACCAGGTGTAAACCAGGACTAAACCAGGTCTAAACCTGGACTAGACCAGGTCTAAACCAGATCTAAACCAGGTCTAAACCAGGACTAAACCAGGTCTAAACCAGGACTAAACCTGGACTAAACCAGGTCTAAACCAGGTCTAAACCAGGACTAAACCAGGTCTAAACCAGGACTAAACCAGGTCTAAACCAGGTCTAAACCAGGACTAAACCAGGTCTAAACCAGGACTAAACCAGGACTAAACCAGGACTAAACCAGGACTAAACCAGGTCTAAACCAGGACTAAACCAGGTCTAAACCAGGTCTAAACCAGGTCTAAACCAGGACTAAACCAGGTCTAAACCAGGTCTAAACCAGGACTAAACTAGGACTAAACCAGGACTAAACCAGGTCTAAACCAGGGTTTAAACCTGGTCTAAACCAGGACTAAACCAGGTCTAAACTAGGACTAAACCAGGTCTAAACCAGGACTAAACCAGGACTAAACCAGGACTAAACCAGGTCTAAACCAGGACTAAACCAGGACTAAACCAGGTCTAAACCAGGTCTAAACCAGGACTAAACCAGGACTAAACCAGGTCTAAACCAGGTCTAAACCAGGTCTAAACCAGGACTAAACCAGGACTAAACCAGGACTAAACCAGGTCTAAACCAGGTCTAAACCAGGACTAAACCAGGTCTAAACCAGGTCTAAACCAGGACTAAACCAGGACTAAACCAGGACTAAACCAGGACTAAACCAGGTCTAAACCACGTCTAAACCAGGACTAAACCAGGTCTAAACCAGGACTAAACCAGGACTAAACCAGGACTAAACCAGGTCTAAACCAGGACTAAACCAGGTCTAAACCAGGTCTAAACCAGGTCTAAACCAGGACTAAACCAGGACTAAACCAGGTCTAAACCAGGACTAAACCAGGACTAAACCAGGTCTAAACCAGGTCTAAACCAGGTCTAAACCAGGACTAAACCAGGACTAAACCAGGTCTAAACCAGGACTAAACCAGGTCTAAACCAGGTCTAAACCAGGTCTAAACCAGGACTAAACCAGGACTAAACCAGGTCTAAACTAGGACTAAACCAGGACTAAACCAGGACTAAACCAGGACTAAACCAGGACTAAACCAGGTCTAAACCAGGACTAAACCAGGACTAAACCAGGACTAGACCAGGACTAAACCAGGTCTAAACCAGGTCTAAACTAGGACTAAACCAGGACTAAACCAGGACTAAACCAGGACTAAACCAGGTCTAAACCAGGTCTAAACCAGGTCTAAACTAGGTCTAAACCAGGTCTAAACCAGGACTAAACCAGGTGTAAACCAGGACTAAACCAGGACTAAACCAGGTCTAAACCAGGTCTAAACCAGGTCTAAACCAGGTCTAAACCAGGACTAAACCAGGACTAAACCAGGTGTAAACCAGGACTAAACCAGGACTAAACCAGGTCTAAACCAGGTCTAAACCAGGTCTAAACTAGGTCTAAACCAGGTCTAAACCAGGACTAAACCAGGTGTAAACCAGGACTAAACCAGGTCTAAACCAGGACTAAACCAGGTCTAAACCAGGACTAAACCAGGTCTAAACCTGGACTAGACCAGGACTAGACTATGTTAGGGTCTGACTATAAGATGCAGTAAACCAGACGTGTCCAGGCTGTAACAGAGCAGGACTAGCAGCTGGACTAAAGTAAAGTCAGACTTACCTCTGTCTCAGTGAACCATGTCGTGTCAGAGCAGAACCTGAAGTTTCATTTCTCGTCTTTCAGATTGGTCATTTTTTTTGTTTCTCCAAGTTTAACAGTTTGCAGGTTTGCGTCTCGCCAAATATTTACAAAAGTAGTCTTTTCACCCTGAGTTGTCATGAAAAACAAAACAAAACAATAATAAATAATTGAAATTATGAACAATTTTGACAATATGTGTAAGTCACAGACAAACCAGAACACATACAGATGCCATTTTTATTCATCTTAATGGGACTTGCTTCTCGTTTATCGAGACGATCCTCAGCTGGAAGACAGAACACTGAATGAGAAGGTAAACTGAGTGGACAGATGGACTGAACGTGGCCCACATTGATAGGCAGACAGATAAAGGGACACACACACATGAGGGGGAGGGACTTACAGTGGGCGGGGCAGTTGGACAGAGAGACAAACTGAGACAGAGGAAAAACCTACCGACACCATGACAAACACAGAGACACATGTGGACTACAGGTAAGATCTTAAGCCCGAGCCCGAGTCAGAACCCCAGACTAAAATGACAATCATTACGTTCGGGTCGGGCCGGGCTTCTCTCTCGCTGACTTTTTTAATAAATATATGTTTATAAAAATGTATAGTAAAACGATGTGTGGATACTAAACTAAGGAATACTTGTTATAAATAAATAATTTGGTTAAAACAGAGAAGGCGCTGTAAGGTAATTGCTATATAACTGCTACTAAACAGGAAGCGCAGAGCCAGGGCACGCTTTGCGCACGTGTCGTGAATGTAATCTTCCCTCCGCAAGTCCGCATCTGTTTAGTTTAGGTCTCCCTGATATGGAGCAGCAAGAAGTCAAGGATAAACTTAAGACAGGGAACTGAAAAGGCAAACACGCACCGCCGGTAAGAGTGAAGTGTGGAAAAGCTTCAAACTGATAGTGGAAAATGATACAGAAACTTGTGTTGGCTTCGCTGAATGTAGTCAATGTGGCGCTTTGCTTTCATATGAGAGTAAAAAGACTGGCACTTCGACGCTGAGCAGGCATTTAAACAGCTGTAATTAAGCGAGTGCGCATCAACATCTCTCTTTCACTCTCTTTGTCTGTGTTCCAGCGTTATCTCGTTGTGCAAATGCATTTATCATGATCATAAAAATATGTAGATTATTTTAACCTTAAGAAATCATGCGTTTTTTTCTGACAAAAATACTATGGGATAAATTGAAATTTGGGGTTTGCTTCGAGCTCGGGCCTGCAAATCAAGTTAATTGGTCGGGCTCGGGCTGGGCTTTAACGCCCGCGGGCCTGGGTCGGGTCGGGCTGAGTTTTTAGGCCCGATCTTACCTCTACTGTGGACATAAAGAAAGATGAACTTACAAACCTCTGCAATAACTCCACTTACAGTCACAAAATCTTCTGTCACTTCCTGCCCTATCTCGCAGTCGTTGACTCGGGGGAACGCAGCTTCGTAGCCAGCTCCACAGCACTGGGGCTGTATCTCTCACTACAAAAACTCACTTAAGGTCTTTGATAGAAAACCAGTGTCATTCCATGTTTGTAATAGTTTGAAAAAGTATAAGTTGTTGAGCTTCGAGAACTTTAAAAATGTTAAATTTGCTTGTTTGATGAACAAGGTGTTTCATGGACCCGCCCACCTCCCAGGTCTGACTTTTTATAAAACGGGTCACAGTGGTCTCAGGACCAGGGCGGCTCTGAGAGAGGACTGTGAGGTCCCACACAGAGGAACAGCAACATCTGGAACAGTCTTCCACTCTCCATCAGGGAACAACATGATCTACTTTCAAAACTCAGCTCAGGCAGTGGTTTAAAGCAAACCCGTCCTGTAACCACTGACTTTAACTTCTTCATAATGTCCTGTTGTGATGTGCTCTTATTGTGATCTGTTGTCTTCTTTGTTGTCTTGTCATGTTTTTGTGTTACCTGCCTCGGGACTGTGGATGCTAATTAGCATTGTTGCTATAATCCAGCATGTTTCCATCTGTCACTGACTGAACAGATGTTCATTAATATGCACTGTCCCTGTTAAATAAATAAATAAATAAATAAATAAATATCCAAGCTGCTCGTGTTCATCACAGTGGTGTTATATTTTAAAGTGATCTGTTTATTATTGGGTGGTGATGATGTACGTTTCGTTTAGCTTTAGTTCCTCTGCAGAGAGTTCGTGTCATTTTGGAAGAGCTTTGGCCAAATGACAATAACTTTATAGTTTTTAATCACAGCGGGACAGGCTCTGGGTCGCTGCTGCCCCACTGTGACTGTGGGGCGTGTTTTTATAAAAACACCTTCACTTTAATGAAGGGCACAGTGGCCTCTTGTCCTTTTAAAACTGTAGATAAACTCATTCTGTAAAATAACACAAAAAGAAAAAAGTGCATTAGCATAATTTTAGTCCTGCTTTAGACTTATTTTCTTTCAGGTTAAAGGTTGTTTTGTGCTTTGAAAAACTCAGATAATTCCTTTATTTGTGTGGCAGCATTTTCATAAAGTTAAACAGCATAGTTTGGTTTCTGGGCCCAGCAGATTTTATTAAAGCAGAAAAAAAGGAAGCTGAGAGAAGAGGTTTTTTTTCTTGTCCCGACTCAGAAATCATGAAGTTAATTTCAATACCTTTTTAAAAATTGTGCCCTTTATTCTGCCTTATGGCCAGGTTTTTGTAAATGACAATTACTTCTTAAATAAATAAATCATTTTACTGACTCATCATCACTTTAAGTTACAGTATAATCAGAACCAGACCTTTAACTTAATAAAGAGTTGTATATCTATAGAGCAGTATCCATACATCATACGTCAGATAAACTGGGAAGGTTTAAAAAAATAATTTACAACAAAAGCAGGTTTTATTAAAATATATCTTAGGTCACAACAAATAACACTCAGGCCATCATGTATTCACAAAAACAACTTCATGAATAATGAAAATACTCTCAGGTCATTGCTTTGCCACACTTTAGTTTTCTCATCACTTCACAGCCGACAGAAAACCTGACTGTACTCATGGCACTCAGGCTGTGTCTGTTTGTTACACTTTCATTTGGGTCAACATTCGTTACTGTGCTCATGACTGAGATTAGAAAAGCACTCTTCTGCAGCGGCAGACAGAGGCTAATACTTTTCACAATAATGGATTACATTTTTACCTTTTTTTGCAGCAATCACTCTGAATACAAGATCTACAAAAAGAGAAGATTAGTTTTGCACAAATAAATGTATATCTCTAAAATAAATTTAAAAATGTTCACTATCAAAGTCAGAATCAGCCATTTTTTTATGAAGTGTAAATATATTGTCATCTTGTGAATAAAATATTTAATTTGCTTCTACCACTGCATTCTATTATTTTATATTCTGTGTCCAAACGTTTTAGTTTGAGTCATGTTTGTGTGGACACAAGAAGACAAAGAACTGTCCCTGTGTCCAGAGCTCATCGTTTCTTCCGGGATCGAGCCTGGACGTGAAGCAGCTCTGTGGGAGATGAGAGTAGCTGCTGCTGCAGTGCATTATGGGACTCGTAGTTCTAGCGGGAAAACCCGCTACATAGCGATTGAAATTAACGATTAATAGAAATTAGGGATTATCTGGCGCGATAGAAAAGTCATACTTGGTTAAAGACAAATATTTGACTAAAGTGGACTACAGTAAATAATGAAGAAAAGTGATAAGGCTCGTGCGGAGGAACTGCCGCTGCTACAAACAATTAGCTTGCTAGGAACTAGGCTGTAGCTATAAACCGAGCAACAATTCGTAGAACGCGGTTATATTTATTAATATATTTTTGTCCTCCACATATAAAAATAATGATAACAAACAACAAATGAACACAATATGTTACTCAGTGTACTCTATGTACTCAATTTATTGCGACAACGTAAAAAAGTGTAGCGCTGCAGAAAGGCTAACTTAGCGGGGGAAGTCCGCGAGCAGAAGACTGATCCTTGATGAGAGGTCCAGATGTCAGGCTCCGCCAAAGAAGCAGCGGAACCTTCCAGATCTTTCCATGCTGCATTTAGTGAACGATGTTAAAAAGAAAAAACAGGCCTCATGTTGTTTTAAATGCTATTATAAATATGTTATTAAAATACTCTGCTATAAAACTGTTATTAAAAAACTGAGCGACCTTCAGAAAAAGCTTTTTCAGCGTTGGTGTTGATGATGTGTTTTGTGCAGATATCGCTCTCGTGTTGGCTACGCACTGCACGTCTCTTCCTCTCTTCTCCTCTTCATCCTCTTCATCCTCTTCATCCTCTTCATCCTCTTCCATGCTTAAAATACTTCACCTTTTTCAGTACTTTAATATTTTAAGTACTTTAACTTGTAGCACTTATATTTGTAGAAGTAATAATACATAGTACTTGCAGTAGAAGTACACATAATACTACCTTCACAATAGAAGCTCAATAAAACTTTCCATTCATTTTAGTAGGAAATAATAGAAATAGTTTAGGTTTAAGTTTACACTTACTACATTCGATTTTAAGTAGTAGTATTTGTAGCTGTAGTAGTAGTAGTAGTAGTAGATTTTCAAATTAAAAGCACTGTAAAATGCAATAGTAAGAATTTTTACAATACACACAAAAAGGATTTTCACAACAAAGCTTTGTAAAATAGCAAAATGGAGATTTTCACAATAAAACGCCTGTAAAACACATTCTTTAACAAGGGTTTTTAGGTTTGACGTCATTTGTTTTTATGTTATAATCACAGGTCTCCTTAATTTGATGTAAAGAGTAACATTTCTAATAACATTTGGCATTTGTATGTATTTGCTCTGTGCAAGGCTTCTGCCTAATGTGTGGACAAGCCCAAGGCTCGGACAAATGTGAAAAACGACTATGGATAAAATGAGCATGTAAAATAATTTAAGAAATGTCTAATTACCGCAAGTTTCTTGCCATTTTTGATTAAAGACAGGCTATGGCATTGTGACATACCGACATAGGAGATTTTAAGTTTTATGTCAGTCTTTGTTTCTTGTTGATAGACTCAAAAATCACAGAGATATAGAGCGTTAAAGTGTTACAATCATTAATGATATCAAAATACACCTGCGTCTAACTGACTACAATCCCACTGTCAGTGTCCCTCATGGATCCATCCCAAACCTGTGTGGGCAAAGTCTCCTGGTGGCAGGAAATAAGAAATAAGAAAACTGTTTCAGGATATTATAGCATCCTCTGCTGTTACTTCATACTGGGATCAATTCACAACTTGGTCTCTAGCACAAAAAATATTTTTAACAAATAAAATTAAGGAAGTATCTTACAAAATAATACATTGATTTTACCCTGTTAAACACTTTGAGGTAGATTTAAAAAGGATATGGAGATTAAGTGCACATTTTGCAGTGTGTCCAGAAACAGTGGCTGGTTTGTTTTGTGTTGTAACAGATGCTGTAGCGCAGTTCTCATTCAAACCTCAACAATAATTCAATTCAATTCAGGTTTATTTGTATAGCCCAGTATCACAACAAAAGTCGCCTCAAAGGCTTCACAAACAGTTGATCAAACATAAACACACAATCAGACTTAACACACAATCAGCACAAACAATAACTACACTAAACTAAACAGACCCAGGACACTCCTGTCCTTAGACCCTCCTTCTCGGTAAGGAAAAACTCCTAAAAAACCCAGGTACGGGAAAAAAGAAGAAACCTTATGGAGCCCATATTGAAGGAGAGATCCTCTCCCAGGACGGACAGCAACATGTGTCAGGAGTTAGTCCATTACTCATCTATAGGATCATAGTTCACTCTGTAAGGATTCATCCAGACAGGGGAGTGGGGGTGAGGGAGGGGTCCAGGGGAGCGGGGGTGAGGTTGAGGGCCCACAGGTCGGGACAGGAGCACAGATGGGGTCAGCTAAGATCCAATCATCACTGGGACATCTGCCAGCAGCCAGGGCATCTGAAACAGGAGAGAGGGACAACCTGTGAACAGCTATGAACTGATTGGAGATATAGAGTATTTCATTATATTAATGAGAGTGATAGAAGAGGAGCAGCAGATGAAACCAGAGGTCAGAGGTCAGTGCACCATACTTCCCCCAGCTTCTAGCTCCTAGAGCAGCTTAGCTTCAGCTGTGGAGTTAACCCTGTTCCTGGCCTGACCATAAGCTTTCTCACAGAGGAACGTTTTAACCTAACCTTAAATGTAGAGACTGTGTCTGCCTCTAACATGAGCTGGAAGCTGATTCCATAAAACAGGAGCTTGGTAACTAAAGGTTCTACCTCCAACTGTACTTTTAGAAACCCTGTAGTACTCTGCAGTACTCTGCAGTACTCTGCAGTACTCTGTAGTACTCTGTAGTACTCTGCAGTACTCTGCAGTACTCTGTAGTACTCTGTAGTACTCTGCAGTACTCTGCAGTACTCTGTAGTACTCTGCAGTACTCTGCAGTACTCTGTAGTACTCTGCAGTACTCTGTAGTACTCTGCAGTACTCTGTAGTACTCTGCAGTACTATAACATCAGTAATGTAGGATGGAGTAAGTCAGGAGAAGGATTTTAAACCTAATTCTGAATCCAACTGGAAGCCAGTGAAGTGAAGCTAGCACAGGAGTAATATGTTCTCTCTGTTAGTTCCTGTTAATAATCTTGCTGCTGCGTTTTGAACAAGCTGAAAACATTTTAATGAGTTTTTAGGGCACGCTGCCAGCAGAGAGTTACAGTAATCCAACCTAGATGTAGTTTTTCAGCATCATTTTTAGATAAAATATTTCTGATTTTGGCGATGTTACGTAAGTGAAAGAATGCTGTTTTACAGGCTTGGTTTAAAAATAAATAAAGACAGGAAACACCAGCGACAGGTTCAGTCTCTTCTACTCCACTGGTTCATTAATGTCATCAATATCAGCACAAGTTTTCATGATGATCCCTCAATAACACATTCATTAGCTGTCAAAATACTTTTACTTTTTTACTCACAGTACATCTGAAAGTATTTTAATACTTAATTAGAGTTCATTTTTGCTCCTACATAAAGAAAAGTAGTACTTTCTCCACTGCTGATATCATGAAGTATTCAGCTCCTAAATAACTGATGTTTTGAAAGTGACAATGTGATGCTTCTGTCTGTACTTTTTACTGCTTTATTGTATTTGAGGTTCTTATGTATGTCTTGTTGGGACGTTTCTGTGTTCTGTGCTCTTGGTGCAAAAACAAAAACCCTTGTATGAACCACACTTGGACTGAGAGGAGCTCTAGGAGCTGCAGCAGTTGTGGACACACATTCTGGGGTTGTATAAAGTCGCTCCAGGATTTCTCCATGTTGTGATCGCAACTATTAACGCAGAATCAAGCAAACCCCGCGAATTCAGCTCAACTCTGCAACTTTGTCCAAACTCCACAACTTTAGATAATTATCACAGAGGTTTTCCTTTAAAACTGCACCTGCCGCTGTCTGCGGGCCGTCCCCTGTTCCGAGCAGAGCAGCTTCTCTCTCTCGGAGGTGTGGCCCCGAGGTTGGGCGCATAAATAGAGCGACACCGAGGCGCAGCGCGGAGGCGGAGCTACCGCGCGGAGATCGAGCGCAAATGAGGTGGCAGTTGTTCACCAGCAGCAGCGGTGTGGAGCAGTGTGTTCTGTTTATCTCACACTGAAGAGGTTTGAGCTGATGGTGTCCTTTTTAAAGAAGACAGGGCTCTGTGGCAGAATATAGCTACTATTAGAGTTTTTTTCTCCGTATTATATTATTTTTTGCAGGTTTGTGTAGGTTGTGAGCTTACACAAGTTGGTTTCCTACTGCGGTTAAACAAAAAAAAAGAAAAGAAAAAAATGAAGAAAAAGAAGTAGTAGTAGAAGAAAGAATTTACGAAGGGAGCAGCTCCAGCAGAGCTGTGTTAGCGGTGGTTAGCTCCGAGCTAAAGCTAAAATCAGTTTGTAAAAATGTCTAAAGGCCAAACGCTGAGAGCTTTGGTGAACGAGCGGCTGACTGCGGCTGCTGAAGACATATTTGCGCTGTTTGAAAGAACAATAGCGGAGTGTGAGGAGGAACTGTGTCGAGAGGAGAACGAGAGAAAACAGCAGCTCCTGGACTGAGGTTCTGGTTCTGAGCCCGCGAGTCCTGGTCCACAGAGCAGGTCGGTTCTCTTTACTTCTACAGTCAGTGCTCGGGGCAGAGCTCAGTGCGCCGGGGATTCTGGGAGCTTTACTGTTCTCTCTGTGCGGCGCTGACGAGGCTTGCTCTGTGATGAGTGTTTTAGCGTCTGCAGAGTCTCCACAGTCAGGATTTAAGCTGTAAAAACTGTACTCAGGTCAGAGGATCGTTACTTCACAATAATATTACTGACATTTAAATTAGTTTATTCACACATGGTTTACATTCTTATTATTATTATTATTATTTACAAAACACAACACTTAAAGATCCATTAAACATTAAACTTTAAACAAATTTGCCGCCTTTGTTTTAAAGCACAACATCCCATCCTCAGTGTCACCGAGTGTCAAAACAAAACAGTCCTTGGTCATTTTGCTGCTAACCTCAATATTCATTTTCTTCATAAGTTTTAATCACATTTCTCTTGAACAAACTTTTAAACTGAGTTAATGATGTACAGTCTTTGAACTCCTGGTCCAGTTTATTCCATACATTAACCCCAAGCACAGAAGTACAACACTGTTTTACATTTGTTCTCACCATAGTTTTTTTAAACACATTCTTCCCTCGGAGATCATGTCCATTTTCACTCATCTGGAAAAGCCCTGGATATTTACAGGCAACTGATTGTTTTTTACTTTATACATGAATTGTGCAGTTTTAAAGTCAACTAAGTCCTTACATTTTATAGCATTTAACTTAAAGGTATTAGGGAGGATCTTTATAAATTCATTTTTTGCAATATTTATTAAAACTACCTTCATTGCCCTGTATAAGGCTTATAAATTGGTGCATTAGAAAATATAATAATATATTAATAAACTGTGGACTCTGTGGGACTTAAAAAACCTCATCCAATCGTTTTCGTCATGAGTACGTTAACCATTGTTCCATGGACTCGCCATTCATTCGTTTATCTTCCTGCTTTCGGTGATAGTGCACGTTCTTGTGCCTGCGCATGTGTATACACTATGTTTATGTAGCCCGGCATTAGCGCCGCGTTAGCGCGCATTAGCGCCGCGTTAGCGGTGTTAACATCGTAGCAGGGGACAGCCTGACTTGGAAGAGCACAATGGCTGAGGAAAACCGTGAACCGGGAGGTCACAAAAGGAAAACTGTTTTTGAAGTGAACCAGAGGAGGAGGAGAAAAACTGTATTAGAGCAGAATAAAACCTGTGTAGTTATTGGCGATTCCTTCAAAGGACGGCGTGCGCTGTAGGAACAGAAAGGGCTTCAGACGATGCATTGGTCGCCAAGTTTCTGCAGGACAGGTAACGTTTATCTTATCGTCTGAAAAAAATGCCTTTTTTCTTTATCTGTTGAACCTTTTCACCTGTACAGCAGTCAGTTTGCTAATGCTACCAACAGCAGGAGGACAGATGTTTGCTCACATTTAGGGACTGTGCATGTGACTGGGTCTGTGTGGGGAACTAGGTCAAAGGTCACGCAGACAAACAATGCAGGTCTAGGTTTAGGTGAATCTCTGCTGATGCTGCTGTAAACAAACACTCGTGTTCCAACGCTCGTGCACGTGTTCCAACGCTCGTGCACGTCACTGTGGAGGAGGTCCTTGGAAAGGAACAGTGAAGGGCGGGGCCTGACGCATGGCGTTATTCAAAAAAGAACAGTCGCTGGTTTCTCAGCAGTCGAAAAAAATCCTCCCTAATATCTTTAATGAAAAACTGATTTGTGTGTTCCCTATAATCTCAAGTAGAAGTAAAAAGTATGTTTTGATAAAGCTGCTCTCAGAACAGTTATATCTCAGCCTCTGCTTGACTCTAATTTCTCTTTAAAACCCACATACAATCCAAAACAAATGAAACTCCCTCTGGTCTGAAAATACTCCATCAATCAAATAGTTTTAATGTTTAGGTTCAGAAAAGATATTTTCTAAATGCTTCTACAGTCTGTCAGTGTGATGTTCCTGTCTCATGCCCAAAGTAGCTGGGACACACTCCAGCCCCTGGCCTCTGTAAATAATAATCAGTGGTTTAATTGTGTGATCTTTACGTTTTCTCCTGCAGGTGTCCAGAATCACTCCTGCAGTCACGGCCTCAGTCTGAACCAGGAACTCACAGAGACGCCACAAACTAAAGAGGAACCAGAGGAACAGAGCAGCAAACAGGAGGAAGAGCAGCTGTCAGAGTTCGTTATTGTCTCTGTGAAGAGTGAAGCACAGTCCTCACTGCTTCAACAAAGACAAACTGAGCACAGAGAGGAAACACAGGGAGAGGACTGTGGTCGAGCAGCAGCAGACGCCAGCTTAGACCCACATGGACATTTACACTCAGACTGAGGAACAAACTGACAACGATGAAGACTGGGACCCTCCAGGCTGCAGTTCAGCTCAGCAGAAGGAGACAGAGGCGGATGGAGACGACTACAACCAAGTCCTGATAAAAGACACAAGTACAGCTGCACAAAACTCAGGTCTGTTCACCAAATACAAGTCTGCACCAGAGACTGGTGACGCTGGAAAAGATGCTGACAAATCAGGAACTGATGTAGGTAAAACCAAAAAACATGAGTGCTCTGTTTGTAAAAAGAGATTCACAACTAAACAGGATTTACAACGACACACAAACGTTCACACCGGAGAGAAACCTTACAGCTGTTCAGTATGTAAGGAAACATTTTCCCTTAAGGGTAATCTCAAAAAACATATCAGAACTCACACTGGCGAGAAACCTAAATATGACCTTGAATATCTCAAAGTACATCTGACAACACACGCTGTAGCCTCTTCTGTCAAATCTTTTAGAAAATGAATCTAAACATGAGAAAATGGCATTATCTCAGTAGATGCTCGTTATGGACCAATGGTGGCAGCACTGAGTTCTGGACCACTCCTTTATCCCTGGCTCTCTTTTATGTAAAACCCAGAAGAAAAACACACAGACAAACAAACTTAATGTGCAGTGGTGGTCGTTGGAAGGACTGTCTCTGAGGATTCAGGGTCAGGTTACAGCCACAGTGTCACTTTTATCTTCCATCCACCTGTCACTGAACTGTGTTTATGAACACTTTAATTTACTGTTCTGTGTTTCAGCAAATATCTTATTATATCCTTCCTTTTTAAAGTCTGTTCTTGATGTTTTAGTGATATTTTATTCACAGAAATTATTTTATTCTGGACTGAGAGGGCAAACTGAGCACTGCCAGACAAGAAGCACACTCTCTGGGTTTAATGTTGAGTATTGAGATAACAATGTTACTGGTTATATTTTGATTTTACAGTGAGTTCAATAAAATGTAAGCAGAAATATAAGTCCTGTATTTGTGGAGGACCAAAAGTAACTTACTTATAAATAAATGAATAAAGAAATGTATAAAGAAATAAATCCATGTATACATAAATACAATTTGGACATTATTTATCAATCCACACTCTACTGTATTTTTTCTGTTATTAAGTTAATTTTGACCGTTTCACTGTAAATTCCAAAGTCCTCTTTTTCTCTCTCCTCCTTATTTTCACATTTTGGCTTTAAATGTCTGAAATACTACACAATAAATTAGTGAATGTGTTAATTTATAAGTTTGTGATGGAAATTTTAGATTGAGATACTTGACAAAAAGGCAGTGTCTGGATCAAACAGCAAGTTGTCTTTATTTTACTGCACAAGGAGAACACAGCACAGAGAGAGATGCAGAGGCTCCTCCCCCTTAGCAGAGGCTCCTCCCCCTCAGCAGAAGGTAGTTTTTATACCAAACCTACACAGGAGAGAGAACGTGTCCCAGAGTCACAGCAGATCTGAGACTTTTGCTCTGATCTTTAAGAAGACGCCGTGTCCTAGCCTCGTGTGCACAAAGACACAACATCCTTTGTCCTCACAGCTGCTACGCTGCTGTTGTCCTGCACAGCACTCAGCTCAGATAATAGGATAACAGTAGGATAACACAGAAAGTAATGAATTTACAACACAAAGTTGTAGCTGCTTGTTTGAGTTTGTGCTGGTTAAAATCTTCACTCTAAACCTTTGTATAACAAGCTAATATCTCATCGTTTAGCTAACGCTAACGCTAACGGTAGCCCCAGCTGTTACTGCGCAGTCATTCAACGTCAGCGTCAGTTTGTATTCAGTTTCTACCAAATTCACTTAATGTTACTTAAATTACTGCATTCAGTTGTGTCAGTTTTTAATTTAATGCCCAGTATTTTTCAGAAACAAGTCCCTCTCTCTCAGTACTGGGAAATCAGGCGTACTATGTGTAACGGGTGTGATTTTGCTCATTAAAAGTCTAAAGCTGCCTTGTTGCACATCCGTCTACATTACCCAGACAGAAAAATGCATCTGGGCCGGATCTGGGATTTGGCCCAGATATGGCCCAGTGTCATTATGAATACTTCCAAATCTGGCCCAGATCTGGCGCAGATGTGCAATATGGATTTTACATTTGGCCGGATTTGGGCCACACTTGGTGCAGTATCATTATTAAAGCTATAAAATCCCGGATCTGGAACTCACAATCCTGGATCTGGCACAGACAGCTGGTCTACATGTAGCATATACATACACATTACACAACATTTGTTGTTTTAAAACTGTTTATTAATAGGCAAAATAAACAAATATCATTCAAAACATTGGTAACCGACCTACCCCTAAAACTCGTCATCACATGTTTGTCTTCATCAGGGGAGTTCCAGGCTCCTGGAGCCAGTTCTTTAACAGTCACTCAGATTTTCCAATGCAAAGAGACATCTTCTGTGTGGTGTCGCTCCAGAGGCAGCACAGTTTGTGGCAGCTGTGGATTCACCTCAGCGCTTTAGAGATTTGATGTGTTATCTTTACCTTTTCCAAAAGCATGAGCATGTGGAGGTCAGGAGCTACAGGAAGAGCATTAAAAGGTCACAATGAGTGGATTAGACACAAATGAATAAATAAATAAACATTTCCATGTGCAGTGAGCTCCCTCCTGGACCCCAAAGAACTGCCTTTGTGGTTTACTCTTGAATCCAGTCTTTGCTGTGAGCGTGGGTCACAAGGTCAGAAGCTACAGAAAAACACAAAAAACACACACAGGTTACAATGAAGACACCAAACCAGGCAATAATTACAGAAATTCTTGTTTTTAATTATTTGATAATTACTGACCACTTACACGTGTAGGGTGTCGTCTCTCAACACTTTTAGTTCAGAATCCATGCTCTCAGCATGTGCAGACCAGAAACTACAAAAAAGGGCAACATAAAGACAGATCAGGCAAAACCAAAGCTAAATGAGTCCACACTTCCATGTGAAGGGATCGGGACGCTCTCAACACATTTATGAAGTGTAGTACTTTGAATCCAGCACCTGCTCTCTTCTGTTGTTCCAGAAAGGCTGTTGAATTGAAAGAAGCATAAATCATTGAAATACATATTCAGAAACACCTTGTGTCATTACTATGATATACAAATTATACTAATTGGCAGCAATAACTAAATCTTGCAAAGAAACAATTTAAAACATTTTTTTTAATATGATCATCATACTTTTTCACAAGAAACATAAAACATGACGATGAAGCAAAGATGCAAAGTTTTGATGTAAGCAAAGTAAGCCTAGTTTAACTGAGTGAATTCTCATGTCAGGACCCTTTCAGTCATGATTTGTAGGCCTAAAGTCTTCACTGTTATTACAACACATTATTTTAATATTCAGTAATTGGCTTTTATAATCTGATCTACAGGAGGACTCTCTGTTTGCTCATCAGCTGCCTGTCTCACGGCTAAGTAGGCTATAGAAATAAACAAAACATGATATCAAACATTTAACACTCAATATGACTTAGAGTAGACTTACCCAGAACTCTGCTGCTGCCTTGCTGCAGTGTCCACGGTGCTTCTGAGTCGTGTGTCAGTTAAATAAAAATAAAAAAGTCAGGTAACGTTTGAATTTGGGCGCCTCCGGTTTGCGCCGCTGAGCCGGACCAGGCCCAGACCCATGTTGCCGAGTGATAAACAGAGTTGTACAAATGAGTCCGGCACAGACCTGGCGCAGATCCGCATAACGGGTCTGACTCCTATGCGGATCTGGCGAGTTGTAAACGGATCCGGCCCAAATCTAAATGCTGTCTGGGTCGTCAATCTGCGTTGTGTTCGATGTGTGCTGCGCTGAAGGAAGGAAGGACCAAATACACTGCTGACCACTGGATGCACTTTTAATCATGGTTCTGCACAAATAAAAGAACATAGAAATCCTTGTCACATGCAGTCTCCCATGCACACAGCTCATCAGTCTCCTGTTAGCAAGGAAACACATGGAGAAAGCTGTAGCTAGCTCTGAGACATGTGGACACAGTAAACTTGCTAAAGACAGCAAAACACTTTACCATGGGTCACATTTCCACATGTGAACAGTCAAATTATGAACAGTGGTGTTTTAACAATGAATCTTCATCTTTATCAAAGCTTTTACACCAAATAATACCATTATATTTGCAGGAGCACTACAATACATCGCTCCTCTCACATGGCATAGCGCAGACTGAAGGGGGCGCTGCTACAGCAGCAGTAGGCACGTCGTGTTCTCTCTTAAAGTGACAGTACAGGCATAAATGTGCAACACTGTTATAACAATGAGAAAAGGCTAGAACTTGTATTTAACCATGTAATAAACACAGAACAGTGAATACAGAGAAGGATTTGGTGAAGTTCACATAAAAATAAAAGTACAATTTTACTCTGGTTACATTTGGAATGACTCTGCAAAAATGGTCAAGACCTTACTCTTTAATGAGTCATCATACTAAAAGTTATAAAAATGCACACAAATATTCAATTCAACTCAGCAGATGAAGGCATTTTATTCTTTTTTAGTTCAGCAGTTCTTTTTCTGGTATTTCCTTATTTACAAGTATTTTAGCAACTTTAGCTTTTTAAAGGCTAAAATATCTTAATCTTATGTTATTATATTGAATTGCATTTAATTGCCAGAGCCCTTCCTATCATTACTTATACTTTCCCTAATACTAACATAAAAAATGTGTTTATTCCTAAGCTCAGTGTTAGTAACTGTAGCTTGTGTCTACAGAGCAACACAGCCTAATGCAGAACTGTAGATCATACAGGTGTCCATATTGTTTATTATTATTGTATTATTTTACTAATCAATTTTTGTCTTTTCTTTTCTTTTCTCCCTTTGCAGATGACCCTTCTATGGTTGTGTTTAATCATCTGCCTTTGGTGAGTAACTCTGACTCTGTGGAGGCCAGAGTTCTGTGCAGTTCAGTGTCAGCATGAGTCTGGATCAGGGCTGTTCATCTTCATCTGCCACGGTCAAATCAGAAAAACACAACATCTGTGAATAAATATTAAATTACATAATACCATTACATTATCAGGATAAACCAGGATAAACCAGGATAAACCAGGTCTAAACCAGGATAAACCAGGATAAACCAGGATAAACCAGGACTAAACCAGGACTAAACCAGGATAAACCAGGATAAACCAGGTCTAAACCAGGACTAAACCAGGTATAAACCAGGATAAACCAGGACTAAACCAGGACTAAACCAGGACTAAACCAGGACTAAACCAGGTATAAACCAGGACTAAACCAGGATCTAAACCAGGTATAAACCAGGTCTAAACTAGGTACTAAACCAGGACTAAACCAGGACTGAAACCAGGTCTAAACTAGGACTAAACCAGGTACTAAACTAGGACTAAACCTAGGTACTAAACCAGGTACTAAACCAGGTCTAAACCAGGTCTAAACCAGGACTAAACCAGGATCTGAAACCAGGATCTAAACCAGGTACTAAACCAGGTCTAAACCAGGTACTAAACCAGGTCTAAACTAGGACTAAACCAGGTCTAAACCAGGACTAAACCAGGTCTAAACCAGGTCTGAACCAGGACTAAACCAGGTCTAAACCAGGACTAAACCAGGTCTAAACCAGGTCTAAACCAGGTCTAAACCAGGTCTAAACTAGGACTAAACCAGGTCTAAACTAGGACTAAACCAGGACTAAACCAGGACTAAACCAGGACTAAACCAGGTCTAAACCAGGACTAAACCAGGTCTAAACCAGGTCTAAACCAGGTCTAAACTAGGACTAAACCAGGACTAAACCAGGTCTAAACCAGGACTAAACCAGGTCTAAACCAGGACTAAACCAGGTCTAAACCAGGATAAACCAGGTCTAAACCAGGTCTAAACCAGGACTAAACCAGGACTAAACCAGGTCTAAACCAGATCTAAACCAGGACTAAACTAGGTCTAAACCAGGTCTAAACCAGGACTAAACCAGGACTAAACCAGGTCTAAACCAGGTCTAAACCAGGTCTAAACTAGGACTAAACAAGGACTAAACCAGGACTAAACCAGGTCTAAACTAGGACTAAACCAGGACTAAACCAGGACTAAACTAGGACTAAACCAGGTCTAAACCAGGTCTAAACCAGGTCTAAACCAGGACTACACTAGGGTCTAATCCAGGTCTAAACCAGGACTAAACCAGGTCTAAACCAGATCTAAACCAGGTCTAAACCAGGACTACACTAGGGTCTAAACCAGGTCTAAACCAGGTCTAAACCAGGTCTAAACCAGGACTACACTAGGGTCTAAACCAGGTCTAAACCAGGACTAAACCAGGTCTAAACTAGGACTAAACCAGGACTAAACCAGGTCTAAACCAGGACTAAACCAGGTCTAAACCAGGACTAAACTAGGTCTAAACCAGGTCTAAACCAGGACTAAACTAGGTCTAAACCAGGTCTAAACCAAGACTAAACCAGGTCTAAACTAGGACTAAACCAGGACTAAACCAGGACTAAACCAGGACTAAACCAGGTCTAAACCAGGACTAAACTAGGTCTAAACCAGGTCTAAACCAGGACTAAACCAGGTCTAAACCAGGACTAAACCAGGACTAAACCAGGTCTAAACCAGGACTAAACCAGGTCTAAACCAGGACTAAACCAGGACTAAACCAGGTCTAAACCAGGACTAAACCAGGTCTAAACCAGGACTAAACCAGGACTAAACCAGGACTAAACCAGGTCTAAACCAGGTCTAAACTAGGACTGAACCAGGTCTAAACCAGGTCTAAACCAGGACTAAACCAGGACTAAACCAGGACTAAACCAGGTCTAAACTAGGACTAAACCAGGTCTAAACCAGGTCTAAACCAGGTCTAAACCAGGACTAAACCAGGTCTAAACTAGGACTAAACCAGGACTAAACCAGGTCTAAACTAGGACTAAACCAGGACTAAACCAGGACTAAACCAGGACTAAACCAGGTCTAAACCAGGACTAAACCAGGTCTAAACCAGGACTAAACCAGGACTAAACCAGGACTAAACCAGGACTAAACCAGGTCTAAACTAGGACTAAACCAGGTCTAAACCAGGTCTAAACCAGGTCTAAACCAGGACTAAACCAGGTCTAAACCAGGACTAAACCAGGACTAAACCAGGTCTAAACCAGGACTAAACCAGGTCTAAACCAGGACTAAACCAGGACTAAACCAGGTCTAAACCAGGACTAAACCAGGTCTAAACCAGGACTAAACCAGGACTAAACCAGGACTAAACCAGGTCTAAACCAGGTCTAAACCAGGTCTAAACTAGGACTGAACCAGGTCTAAACCAGGTCTAAACCAGGACTAAACCAGGACTAAACCAGGACTAAACCAGGACTAAACCAGGTCTAAACTAGGACTAAACCAGGTCTAAACCAGGTCTAAACCAGGTCTAAACCAGGACTAAACCAGGACTAAACCAGGACTAAACCAGGTCTAAACTAGGACTAAACCAGGTCTAAACCAGGTCTAAACCAGGTCTAAACCAGGACTAAACCAGGTCTAAACCAGGTCTAAACCAGGTCTAAACCAGGACTAAACCAGGTCTAAACCAGGACTAAACCAGGACTAAACCAGGTCTAAACCAGGTCTAAACTAGGACTAAACCAGGTCTAAACCAGGTCTAAACTAGGACTACACCAGGTCTAAACCAGGTCTAAACCAGGACTAAACCAGGACTAAACCAGGACTAAACCAGGTCTAAACCAGGTCTAAACCAGGTCTAAACTAGGACTAAACCAGGTCTAAACCAGGTCTAAACCAGGTCTAAACCAGGTCTAAACCAGGACTAAACCAGGTCTAAACTAGGACTAAACCAGGTCTAAACCAGGTCTAAACCAGGTCTAAACCAGGACTAAACCAGGTCTAAACCAGGACTAAACCAGGTCTAAACCAGGACTAAACCAGGTCTAAACCAGGACTAAACCAGGACTAAACCAGGTCTAAACCAGGACTAAACCAGGACTAAACCAGGACTAAACCAGGTCTAAACCAGGTCTAAACCAGGTCTAAACTAGGACTAAACCAGGTCTAAACTAGGACTAAACCAGGTCTAAACTAGGACTAAACCAGGTCTAAACCAGGTCTAAACCAGGACTAAACCAGGACTAAACCAGGTCTAAACCAGGACTAAACCAGGACTAAACCAGGACTAAACCAGGTCTAAACTAGGACTAAACCAGGTCTAAACCAGGTCTAAACCTAGGACTACACCAGGTCTAAACTAGGACTAAACCAGGTCTAAACTAGGACTAAACCAGGTCTAAACCAGGTCTAAACCAGGTCTAAACTAGGACTAAACCAGGTCTAAACTAGGACTAAACCAGGACTAAACCAGGTCTAAACCAGGTCTAAACTAGGACTAAACCAGGTCTAAACTAGGACTAAACCAGGTCTAAACTAGGACTAAACCAGGTCTAAACTAGGACTAAACCAGGTCTAAACTAGGACTAAACCAGGTCTAAACCAGGTCTAAACTAGGACTACACCAGGTCTAAACTAGGACTAAACCAGGTCTAAACTAGGACTAAACCAGGTCTAAACCAGGTCTAAACCAGGTCTAAACTAGGACTAAACCAGGTCTAAACCAGCTCTAAACTAGGACTACACCAGGTCTAAACTAGGACTAAACCAGGTCTGAACTTGGACTAAACCAGGTCTAAACCAGGTCTAAACTAGGACTACACCAGGTCTAAACCAGGTCTAAACCAGGACTAAACCAGGACTAAACCAGGACTAAACCAGGTCTAAACCAGGTCTAAACCAGGTCTAAACTAGGACTAAACCAGGTCTAAACCAGGTCTAAACCAGGTCTAAACCAGGTCTAAACCAGGACTAAACCAGGTCTAAACTAGGACTAAACCAGGTCTAAACCAGGTCTAAACCAGGTCTAAACCAGGACTAAACCAGGTCTAAACCAGGACTAAACCAGGTCTAAACCAGGACTAAACCAGGTCTAAACCAGGACTAAACCAGGACTAAACCAGGTCTAAACCAGGACTAAACCAGGACTAAACCAGGACTAAACCAGGTCTAAACCAGGTCTAAACCAGGTCTAAACTAGGACTAAACCAGGTCTAAACTAGGACTAAACCAGGTCTAAACTAGGACTAAACCAGGTCTAAACCAGGTCTAAACCAGGACTAAACCAGGACTAAACCAGGTCTAAACCAGGACTAAACCAGGACTAAACCAGGACTAAACCAGGTCTAAACTAGGACTAAACCAGGTCTAAACCAGGTCTAAACTAGGACTACACCAGGTCTAAACTAGGACTAAACCAGGTCTAAACTAGGACTAAACCAGGTCTAAACCAGGTCTAAACCAGGTCTAAACTAGGACTAAACCAGGTCTAAACTAGGACTAAACCAGGACTAAACCAGGTCTAAACCAGGTCTAAACTAGGACTAAACCAGGTCTAAACTAGGACTAAACCAGGTCTAAACTAGGACTAAACCAGGTCTAAACTAGGACTAAACCAGGTCTAAACTAGGACTAAACCAGGTCTAAACCAGGTCTAAACTAGGACTACACCAGGTCTAAACTAGGACTAAACCAGGTCTAAACTAGGACTAAACCAGGTCTAAACCAGGTCTAAACCAGGTCTAAACTAGGACTAAACCAGGTCTAAACCAGCTCTAAACTAGGACTACACCAGGTCTAAACTAGGACTAAACCAGGTCTGAACTTGGACTAAACCAGGTCTAAACCAGGTCTAAACTAGGACTAAACCGAGTCTAAACCAGGTCTAAACCAGGACTAACCCAGGACTAAACCAGGATCTAAACTAGGACTAAACCAGGTCTAAACCAGGACTAAACCAGGTCTAAACCAGGTCTAAACTAGGACTAAACCGAGTCTAAACCAGGTCTAAACCAGGACTAAACCAGGACTAAACCAGGATCTAAACTAGGACTAAACCAGGACTAAACCAGGTCTAAACCAGGTCTAAAGTAGGACTAAGCCAGGTCTAAACCAGGTCTAAACTAGGACTAAACCAGGTCTAAACTAGGACTAAACCAGGTCTAAACCAGGTCTAAACCAGGTCTAAACTAGGACTAAACCAGGACTAAACCAGGTCTAAACCAGGTCTAATCTAGGACTAAACCAGGTCTAAACCAGGTCTAAACTAGGACTAAACCAGGTCTAAACTAGGACTAAACCAGGTCTAAACCAGGTCTAAACCAGGTCTAAACTAGGACTAAACCAGGACTAAACCAGGTCTAAACCAGGTCTAAACTAGGACTAAACCAGGTCTAAACCAGGTCTAAACTAGGACTACACCAGGTCTAAACTAGGACTAAACCAGGTCTAAACTAGGACTAAACCAGGTCTAAACCAGGTCTAAACTAGGACTAAACCAGGTCTAAATCAGGACTAAACCAGGTCTAAACCAGATCTAAACCAGGTCTAAACCAGGACTACACTAGGGTCTAAACCAGGTCTAAACCAGGTCTAAACCAGGTCTAAACCAGGACTACACTAGGGTCTAAACCAGGTCTAAACCAGGACTAAACCAGGTCTAAACTAGGACTAAACCAGGACTAAACCAGGTCTAAACCAGGACTAAACCAGGTCTAAACTAGGACTAAACCAGGTCTAAACCAGGACTAAACCAGGTCTAAACTAGGAGTAAACCAGGACTAAACCAGGTCTAAACTAGGACTAAACCAGGACTAAACCAGGACTAAACCAGGACTAAACCAGGTCTAAACCAGGACTAAACCAGGTCTAAACCAGGTCTAAACCAGGACTAAACCAGGTCTAAACCAGGACTAAACCAGGACTAAACCAGGTCTAAACCAGGACTAAACCAGGTCTAAACCAGGACTAAACCAGGACTAAACCAGGTCTAAACCAGGACTAAACCAGGTCTAAACCAGGACTAAACCAGGACTAAACCAGGACTAAACCAGGTCTAAACCAGGTCTAAACCAGGTCTAAACTAGGACTGAACCAGGTCTAAACCAGGTCTAAACCAGGACTAAACCAGGACTAAACCAGGACTAAACCAGGACTAAACCAGGTCTAAACTAGGACTAAACCAGGTCTAAACCAGGTCTAAACCAGGTCTAAACCAGGACTAAACCAGGTCTAAACTAGGACTAAACCAGGACTAAACCAGGTCTAAACTAGGACTAAACCAGGACTAAACCAGGACTAAACCAGGACTAAACCAGGTCTAAACCAGGACTAAACCAGGTCTAAACCAGGACTAAACCAGGACTAAACCAGGACTAAACCAGGTCTAAACTAGGACTAAACCAGGTCTAAACCAGGTCTAAACCAGGTCTAAACCAGGACTAAACCAGGTCTAAACCAGGACTAAACCAGGACTAAACCAGGTCTAAACCAGGACTAAACCAGGTCTAAACCAGGACTAAACCAGGACTAAACCAGGTCTAAACCAGGACTAAACCAGGTCTAAACCAGGACTAAACCAGGACTAAACCAGGACTAAACCAGGTCTAAACCAGGTCTAAACCAGGTCTAAACTAGGACTGAACCAGGTCTAAACCAGGTCTAAACCAGGACTAAACCAGGACTAAACCAGGACTAAACCAGGACTAAACCAGGTCTAAACTAGGACTAAACCAGGTCTAAACCAGGTCTAAACCAGGTCTAAACCAGGACTAAACCAGGACTAAACCAGGACTAAACCAGGTCTAAACTAGGACTAAACCAGGTCTAAACCAGGTCTAAACCAGGTCTAAACCAGGACTAAACCAGGTCTAAACCAGGTTTAAACCAGGTCTAAACCAGGACTAAACCAGGTCTAAACCAGGTCTAAACCAGGACTAAACCAGGTCTAAACCAGGTCTAAACTAGGACTAAACCAGGTCTAAACCAGGTCTAAACTAGGACTACACCAGGTCTAAACCAGGTCTAAACCAGGTCTAAACCAGGTCTAAACCAGGACTAAACCAGGTCTAAACTAGGACTAAACCAGGTCTAAACCAGGTCTAAACCAGGTCTAAACCAGGACTAAACCAGGTCTAAACCAGGACTAAACCAGGTCTAAACCAGGACTAAACCAGGTCTAAACCAGGACTAAACCAGGACTAAACCAGGTCTAAACCAGGACTAAACCAGGACTAAACCAGGACTAAACCAGGTCTAAACCAGGTCTAAACCAGGTCTAAACTAGGACTAAACCAGGTCTAAACCAGGTCTAAACTAGGACTACACCAGGTCTAAACTAGGACTAAACCAGGTCTAAACTAGGACTAAACCAGGTCTAAACCAGGTCTAAACCAGGTCTAAACTAGGACTAAACCAGGTCTAAACCAGCTCTAAACTAGGACTACACCAGGTCTAAACTAGGACTAAACCAGGTCTAAACTAGGACTAAACCAGGTCTAAACCAGGTCTAAACTAGGACTAAACCGAGTCTAAACCAGGTCTAAACCAGGACTAAACCAGGACTAAACCAGGATCTAAACTAGGACTAAACCAGGTCTAAACCAGGACTAAACCAGGTCTAAACCAGGTCTAAACTAGGACTAAACCGAGTCTAAACCAGGTCTAAACCAGGACTAAACCAGGACTAAACCAGGATCTAAACTAGGACTAAACCAGGACTAAACCAGGTCTAAACCAGGTCTAAAGTAGGACTAAGCCAGGTCTAAACCAGGTCTAAACTAGGACTAAACCAGGTCTAAACTAGGACTAAACCAGGTCTAAACCAGGTCTAAACCAGGTCTAAACTAGGACTAAACCAGGACTAAACCAGGTCTAAACCAGGTCTAATCTAGGACTAAACCAGGTCTAAACCAGGTCTAAACTAGGACTAAACCAGGTCTAAACTAGGACTAAACCAGGTCTAAACCAGGTCTAAACCAGGTCTAAACTAGGACTAAACCAGGACTAAACCAGGTCTAAACCAGGTCTAAACTAGGACTAAACCAGGTCTAAACCAGGTCTAAACTAGGACTAAACCAGGTCTAAACCAGGTCTAAACCAGGTCTAAACTAGGACTAAACCAGGACTAAACCAGGTCTAAACCAGGTCTAAACTAGGACTAAACCAGGTCTAAACCAGGTCTAAACTAGGACTAAACCAGGTCTAAACTAGGACTAAACCAGGTCTAAACCAGGTCTAAACTAGGACTAAACCAGGTCTAAACCAGGACTAAACCAGGTCTAAACCAGGTCTAAACTAGGACTAAACCAGGTCTAAACTAGGACTAAACCAGGTCTAAACCAGGTCTAAACCAGGTCTAAACTAGGACTAAACCAGGACTAAACCAGGTCTAAACCAGGTCTAAACTAGGACTAAACCAGGTCTAAACCAGGTCTAAACTAGGACTACACCAGGTCTAAACCAGGTCTAAACTAGGACTAAACCAGGACTAAACCAGGTCTAAACCAGGTCTAAACTAGGACTAAGCCAGGTCTAAACTAGGACTCAACCAGGTCTAAACTAGGACTAAACCAGGTCTAAACCAGGTCTAAACTAGGACTAAACCAAGACTAAACCAGGTCTAAACCAGGACTAAACCAGGACTAAACCAGGATTAAACCAGGTCTAAACCAGGTCTAAACTAGGACTAAGCCATGTCTAAACTAGGACTAAACCAGGTCTAAACTAGGACTAAACCAGGTCTAAACCAGGTCTAAACTAGGACTAAACCAGGACTAAACCAGGTCTAAACCAGGTCTAAACCAGGTCTAAACTAGGACTAAACCAAGACTAAACCAGGTCTAAACCAGGTCTAAACTAGGACTAAACCAGGTCTAAACCAGGTCTAAACCAGGACTAAACCAGGTCTAAACCAGGTCTAAACCAGGACTAAACCAGGTCTAAACCAGGTCTAAACCAGGACTAAACCAGGACTAAACCACGTCTAAACCAGGTCTAAACCAGGACTAAACCAGGACTAAACCAGGATCTAAACCAGGACTAAACCAGGACTAAACCAGGACTAAACCACGTCTAAACCAGGTCTAAACCAGGACTAAACCAGGTCTAAACCAGGTCTAAACCATGACTAAACCAGGTCTAAACCAGGTCTAAACCAGGACTAAACCAGGACTAAACCAGGACTAAACCAGGATCTAAACCAGGTCTAAACCAGGACTAAACCAGGTCTAAACCAGGTCTAAACCAGGACTAAACCAGGACTAAACCACGTCTAAACCAGGTCTAAACCAGGACTAAACCAGGACTAAACCAGGATCTAAACCAGGACTAAACCAGGACTAAACCAGGACTAAACCAGGTCTAAACCAGGTCTAAACTAGGACTAAACCAGGTCTAAACTAGGACTAAACCAGGTCTAAACCAGGTCTAAACCAGGTCTAAACTAGGACTAAACCAGGACTAAACCAGGTCTAAACCAGGTCTAAACTAGGACTAAACCAGGTCTAAACCAGGTCTAAACTAGGACTACACCAGGTCTAAACTAGGACTAAACCAGGTCTAAACTAGGACTAAACCAGGTCTAAACCAGGTCTAAACTAGGACTAAACCAGGTCTAAACCAGGACTAAACCAGGTCTAAACCAGATCTAAACCAGGTCTAAACCAGGACTACACTAGGGTCTAAACCAGGTCTAAACCAGGTCTAAACCAGGTCTAAACCAGGACTACACTAGGGTCTAAACCAGGTCTAAAGCAGGACTAAACCAGGTCTAAACTAGGACTAAACCAGGACTAAACCAGGTCTAAACCAGGACTAAACCAGGTCTAAACTAGGACTAAACCAGGTCTAAACCAGGACTAAACCAGGTCTAAACTAGGAGTAAACCAGGACTAAACCAGGTCTAAACTAGGACTAAACCAGGACTAAACCAGGACTAAACCAGGACTAAACCAGGTCTAAACCAGGACTAAACCAGGTCTAAACCAGGTCTAAACCAGGACTAAACCAGGTCTAAACCAGGACTAAACCAGGACTAAACCAGGTCTAAACCAGGACTAAACCAGGTCTAAACCAGGACTAAACCAGGACTAAACCAGGTCTAAACCAGGACTAAACCAGGTCTAAACCAGGACTAAACCAGGACTAAACCAGGACTAAACCAGGTCTAAACCAGGTCTAAACCAGGTCTAAACTAGGACTGAACCAGGTCTAAACCAGGTCTAAACCAGGACTAAACCAGGACTAAACCAGGACTAAACCAGGACTAAACCAGGTCTAAACTAGGACTAAACCAGGTCTAAACCAGGTCTAAACCAGGTCTAAACCAGGACTAAACCAGGTCTAAACTAGGACTAAACCAGGACTAAACCAGGTCTAAACTAGGACTAAACCAGGACTAAACCAGGACTAAACCAGGACTAAACCAGGTCTAAACCAGGACTAAACCAGGTCTAAACCAGGACTAAACCAGGACTAAACCAGGACTAAACCAGGTCTAAACTAGGACTAAACCAGGTCTAAACCAGGTCTAAACCAGGTCTAAACCAGGACTAAACCAGGTCTAAACCAGGACTAAACCAGGACTAAACCAGGTCTAAACCAGGACTAAACCAGGTCTAAACCAGGACTAAACCAGGACTAAACCAGGTCTAAACCAGGACTAAACCAGGTCTAAACCAGGACTAAACCAGGACTAAACCAGGACTAAACCAGGTCTAAACCAGGTCTAAACCAGGTCTAAACTAGGACTGAACCAGGTCTAAACCAGGTCTAAACCAGGACTAAACCAGGACTAAACCAGGACTAAACCAGGACTAAACCAGGTCTAAACTAGGACTAAACCAGGTCTAAACCAGGTCTAAACCAGGTCTAAACCAGGACTAAACCAGGACTAAACCAGGACTAAACCAGGTCTAAACTAGGACTAAACCAGGTCTAAACCAGGTCTAAACCAGGTCTAAACCAGGACTAAACCAGGTCTAAACCAGGTCTAAACCAGGTCTAAACCAGGACTAAACCAGGTCTAAACCAGGTCTAAACCAGGACTAAACCAGGTCTAAACCAGGTCTAAACTAGGACTAAACCAGGTCTAAACCAGGTCTAAACTAGGACTACACCAGGTCTAAACCAGGTCTAAACCAGGTCTAAACCAGGTCTAAACCAGGACTAAACCAGGTCTAAACTAGGACTAAACCAGGTCTAAACCAGGTCTAAACCAGGTCTAAACCAGGACTAAACCAGGTCTAAACCAGGACTAAACCAGGTCTAAACCAGGACTAAACCAGGTCTAAACCAGGACTAAACCAGGACTAAACCAGGTCTAAACCAGGACTAAACCAGGTCTAAACCAGGTCTAAACCAGGTCTAAACTAGGACTAAACCAGGTCTAAACCAGGTCTAAACTAGGACTACACCAGGTCTAAACTAGGACTAAACCAGGTCTAAACTAGGACTAAACCAGGTCTAAACCAGGTCTAAACCAGGTCTAAACTAGGACTAAACCAGGTCTAAACCAGCTCTAAACTAGGACTACACCAGGTCTAAACTAGGACTAAACCAGGTCTAAACTAGGACTAAACCAGGTCTAAACCAGGTCTAAACTAGGACTAAACCGAGTCTAAACCAGGTCTAAACCAGGACTAAACCAGGACTAAACCAGGATCTAAACTAGGACTAAACCAGGTCTAAACCAGGACTAAACCAGGTCTAAACCAGGTCTAAACTAGGACTAAACCGAGTCTAAACCAGGTCTAAACCAGGACTAAACCAGGACTAAACCAGGATTTAAACTAGGACTAAACCAGGACTAAACCAGGTCTAAACCAGGTCTAAAGTAGGACTAAGCCAGGTCTAAACCAGGTCTAAACTAGGACTAAACCAGGTCTAAACTAGGACTAAACCAGGTCTAAACCAGGTCTAAACCAGGTCTAAACTAGGACTAAACCAGGACTAAACCAGGTCTAAACCAGGTCTAATCTAGGACTAAACCAGGTCTAAACCAGGTCTAAACTAGGACTAAACCAGGTCTAAACTAGGACTAAACCAGGTCTAAACCAGGTCTAAACCAGGTCTAAACTAGGACTAAACCAGGACTAAACCAGGTCTAAACCAGGTCTAAACTAGGACTAAACCAGGTCTAAACCAGGTCTAAACTAGGACTACACCAGGTCTAAACTAGGACTAAACCAGGTCTAAACTAGGACTAAACCAGGTCTAAACCAGGTCTAAACTAGGACTAAACCAGGTCTAAACCAGGACTAAACCAGGTCTAAACCAGGTCTAAACTAGGACTAAACCAGGTCTAAACTAGGACTAAACCAGGTCTAAACCAGGTCTAAACCAGGTCTAAACTAGGACTAAACCAGGACTAAACCAGGTCTAAACCAGGTCTAAACTAGGACTAAACCAGGTCTAAACCAGGTCTAAACTAGGACTACACCAGGTCTAAACCAGGTCTAAACTAGGACTAAACCAGGACTAAACCAGGTCTAAACCAGGTCTAAACCAGGACTAAACCAGGATCTAAACTAGGACTAAACCAGGACTAAACCAGGTCTAAACCAGGTCTAAACTAGGACTAAGCCAGGTCTAAACTAGGACTCAACCAGGTCTAAACTAGGACTAAACCAGGTCTAAACCAGGTCTAAACTAGGACTAAACCAAGACTAAACCAGGTCTAAACCAGGACTAAACCAGGACTAAACCAGGATTAAACCAGGTCTAAACCAGGTCTAAACTAGGACTAAGCCATGTCTAAACTAGGACTAAACCAGGTCTAAACTAGGACTAAACCAGGTCTAAACCAGGTCTAAACTAGGACTAAACCAGGACTAAACCAGGTCTAAACCAGGTCTAAACCAGGTCTAAACTAGGACTAAACCAAGACTAAACCAGGTCTAAACCAGGTCTAAACTAGGACTAAACCAGGTCTAAACCAGGTCTAAACCAGGACTAAACCAGGTCTAAACCAGGTCTAAACCAGGACTAAACCAGGTCTAAACCAGGTCTAAACCAGGACTAAACCAGGACTAAACCACGTCTAAACCAGGTCTAAACCAGGACTAAACCAGGACTAAACCAGGATCTAAACCAGGACTAAACCAGGACTAAACCAGGACTAAACCACGTCTAAACCAGGTCTAAACCAGGACTAAACCAGGTCTAAACCAGGTCTAAACCAGGACTAAACCAGGTCTAAACCAGGTCTAAACCAGGACTAAACCAGGACTAAACCAGGACTAAACCAGGATCTAAACCAGGTCTAAACCAGGACTAAACCAGGTCTAAACCAGGTCTAAACCAGGACTAAACCAGGACTAAACCACGTCTAAACCAGGTCTAAACCAGGACTAAACCAGGACTAAACCAGGATCTAAACCAGGACTAAACCAGGACTAAACCAGGACTAAACCAGGATCTAAACCAGGTCTAAACCAGGACTAAACCAGGTCTAAACCAGGTCTAAACCAGGACTAAACCAGGTCTAAACCAGGACTAAACCAGGACTAAACCAGGTCTAAACCAGGTCTAAACCAGGACTAAACCAGGTCTAAACCAGGACTAAACCAGGTCTAAACCAGGACTAAACCAGGTCTAAACCAGGTCTAAACCAGGACTAAACCAGGTCTAAACCAGGTCTAAACCAGGACTAAACCAGGTCTAAACCAGGACTAAACCAGGACTAAACCAGGACTAAACCAGGTCTAAACCAGGTCTAAACCAGGACTAAACCAGGACTAAACCAGGTCTAAACCAGGACTAAACCAGGACTAATCCAGGATCTAAACCAGGACTAAACCAGGACTAAACCAGGACTAAACCAGGACTAAACCAGGTCTAAACCAGGACTAAACCAGGTCTAAACCAGGTCTAAACCAGGACTAAACCAGGTCTAAACCAGGACTAAACCAGGACTAAACCAGGACTAAACCAGGTCTAAACCAGGACTAAACCAGGACTAAACCAGGACTAAACCAGGTCTAAACCAGGTCTAAACCAGGACTAAACCAGGACTAATCCAGGATCTAAACCAGGACTAAACCAGGACTAAACCAGGACTAAACCAGGATCTAAACCAGGTCTAAACCAGGACTAAACCAGGTCTAAACCAGGTCTAAACCAGGACTAAACCAGGTCTAAACCAGGACTAAACCAGGACTAATCCAGGATCTAAACCAGGACTAAACCAGGACTAAACCAGGACTAAACCAGGATCTAAACCAGGTCTAAACCAGGACTAAACCAGGTCTAAACCAGGTCTAAACCAGGACTAAACCAGGTCTAAACCAGGACTAAACCAGGTCTAAACCAGGTCTAAACCAGGACTAAACCAGGTCTAAACCAGGTCTAAACCAGGACTAAACCAGGTCTAAACCAGGACTAAACCAGGACTAAACCAGGACTAAACCAGGTCTAAACCAGGTCTAAACCAGGACTAAACCAGGACTAAACCAGGACTAAACCAGGTCTAAACCAGGACTAAACCAGGACTAATCCAGGATCTAAACCAGGACTAAACCAGGACTAAACCAGGACTAAACCAGGACTAAACCAGGTCTAAACCAGGACTAAACCAGGTCTAAACCAGGTCTAAACCAGGACTAAACCAGGTCTAAACCAGGACTAAACCAGGACTAAACCAGGACTAAACCAGGTCTAAACCAGGACTAAACCAGGACTAAACCAGGACTAAACCAGGTCTAAACCAGGTCTAAACCAGGACTAAACCAGGACTAATCCAGGATCTAAACCAGGACTAAACCAGGACTAAACCAGGACTAAACCAGGATCTAAACCAGGTCTAAACCAGGACTAAACCAGGTCTAAACCAGGTCTAAACCAGGACTAAACCAGGTCTAAACCAGGACTAAACCAGGACTAAACCAGGTCTAAACCAGGACTAAACCAGGATCCAAGCCAGATCTATACCAGGATATAAACCAGGTCGCTTTTTTCCCAATCGCCTGTTAATTTTCTGTCTGTCCAGTTGGTCCAGACTGGATTCACTAGGTACGAAATGAATTATTTGACCAAGTTTTCAGATTCTGAAAGAAAAATCACTAGTGTTTGTTTTTTTTTTCTGATGTATTTTCTCATCTTTCATTTTCTCTGCTTCCTTGGTGAGTATCACACTTCACTGATATTTACATGTTCTATGTAAAATAATATTAATTTGGTGAATATCTTCCATTCAAACCACTCCACTGCCACAGGTAAAACACAGTTTTACAGTTGGGTTTTAAATGGAAGAGATTGTGTGGCAGGTGTCTCTTGTCAGTTTCCTAAAGGTCAGGACTGAATCGTGTGCTTCATTGATGCATGACCTGGTTCATGTGTGAGCAAATACATTTTTCACTCAATTAAAAGCAATTCTCTAAAGAAGAAAAAGAAAAAACCAGTTTCCTTGTTGGGGGGTTCCTCTCACAGACTGAAATGTATGATAGGACTCAGTAGTTTTTTTCTTTTTATTGCAGGAATTGGTGCTCCCTGTGATTCTGATTCTCATTTAATCTTCCTCACTGTGACTGCTTTGTCGTGTAACTACTCACCTTTTACACATTTTTATACAAGGCCTTCACAAAGCTTTTTGTTTCAAAAGTTAGTTTTTCACCATCAACATTTATAAATGTTTTCTATATAGATGCCCTTTCAGTGTGGTACATCAGTCTGTGATGCATAGGGTGACCACCTCAAAAAGTATAAAAAGTAGGACAAGTTGTGCAGTTTGGTGGGACAAAGTGGGACGGACTCAAGAAATAAATCTTTCGATAAACAAATCTAACTTACCAACTTACTGAGATACAAGTGGCCTCAGTTTAGGACTGGCAAAAAATACAATGTGCTGTTTTCATCCCAGAAAACATGGATGGAACAGAAAAAAAACAAAGCTCTCAGTCTGCATCTTCTCAAAACAAACCATCATCATCATCATCATCATCATCATCATCAGCAGCAGCAGCAGCAGCAGCAGCAGCAGCAGCAGCAGCAGCAGCAGCAGCAGCAGCTCTCAGCTCCAGGAGAGGCCTGTCCTGAAACAGAGCGGCAGCAACAACAAACATATATTCAACCTATCAAGATGGGACGCCCACAAATATTTATTCTACATTTTACACAGGGAACACTGACCTGATCTTGTTCTATAGGCTACTCTAGGCCAGTGATTCTCAACTGGTGGGTCGGGACCCAAAGGTGGGTCGCGGGCCTTTGCCAAAAAGAAAAAAAAAAAAGGTACATTACTGTTACACCTAAGGTTGAAGTGAGTGCTGTTTATTTCTCCTCAAAGCACAATGTCTTTCAGTATTTACCTCTGAAAAGTTCATCAGAAGAAAAGTACATTTTGTTTACTTGAATCCTTTTGAATTGCACTTTTTTATTTCATGTATTTTGGTTTTAAAATAAACTGCATCTAAAGAAATGTAAAAGGGAATGTTTAGTCTCTAGCATTGCCTCTTGCTTGTTAAATTTGTTCTTTTTGTGTTGGCGTACTGTGATATTCTGACATTATTCTGTCTCAGGTTTAACACATTTGATCACTTGAAATATCTCTTTTATTTGGGTCACAGCCAGCCATTTTAGGACGATCGTGGATCCTGAAGCAAGACCAGCTGAGAACCACTGCTCTAGGCTACATCCACTGAGCAACTATGAAAAAGTGGGACATTGTCTTAATCAGTGGGACGGAGGGACAGAGGACTAAATGGCTGTGCAGGACGACCAAAAGAGGGACAGGTGGTCGCCCTAGTGATGTATGGCATTAATATTCTACAAAATTATTTGCATATGTGCAGAATGATTTTTGTGTAACTTTGCCTTGTCACACAAACACATTTTCAAATCGGTACAGATTATTAAATACATGTGCAGATTTTATTATACACACAACAGTTTTTACACGTACAGACTTTTACATACAGTCTTTAGCTTTATACAAATGTCATGCTGCAAGTTGGGACATCTCGGTTTCTGTGAATACAAGGTTTATTTGACAATGATCAAACACCAGGGCTTGGATCACTTCCACTTCAAAAGATCTATAGTTTGTTGAGCAGTGGGCTCAAGCATCACCTCACTAACCTAAAACTAACTCCAGAGCAGACGACAAAATCGTTTTTTGAAAAATAAAGGAAAACAAGTCACATTAATGTGACCTTGTCCTTTTTAGTTTTGTACCAGAAACTGATGTCCAGTGTCCTGTCACCTGCAGTCGGTTTGTCTGCACTGTAAAGCACTTTTGGTCTCTAGAAAGGCACTAAATAAATCCAAGGCATTATTATTGTATCCATGGAAATCAGTAAATGATTCTTTAGATTCTTTAGTGAGTGACAAACTCGACAGGATCAATGGTCTTTAAGGTGACTTCTGCCTTTGCAGAGGTGTAGTGGAGTAAAAAGTACCTATTGTTGAAAAACTGTGGAATATAAGCAATAAGTTTCCACAAAAATAATAAAGTAAAACACATTCTCAAACTTTATTTGATCAGATTTACTTTGTTACTGTCCACCTGTGGTCAGGACTGCGCCCATGCTCTGGGGATCTTTGCCAAAATCACAGCTTGCTTTTATTTTTGTGGATACATCTTTCTCATTGAGCACTGGTGGTGCGAGAAGCATTTCAGACATAAACCAGAGCCATCTGTGGTCGTTCAGGTGAGTTCATGACGGCTACAACAGCTAAAACTGAGGAAATCTCAGGTCAGTGATCCTTTATGTAAAAGAAATCAAAGTTTTGTTTTGTTCATGTAGAATAGAAGCGTACCCAGGACAGTTTCAGGTCTCAAAATAAAAACTTACAGAATTATGAACTTTACTAATATTTTATTTCTTTTTTTGGTCTACTTTCTTTTTAGGTGCAGTAAACCTCACATCCTCTGGATATCACTGTGGGTTTTTACCAAAACATTTTCAGGTGCAACTCAAATAAGAATATTATGATGCATTTTCTCTCAGCAGTTAAATTTAAAAAGTGAAACCCATGCATTTATATTTTCTGTACAGACCCAATGAAAGTGAAACGTTTTAAGAGTTTCTCATAAATTTGATAATTATGGTTTACAGTTTATGAAAATTACAATATTACACAACACCAATCAAATATTATTCAGACTGTAACGTCCTGAGCTGTTGGGTATGTTTCTGTTCTCAGTTCTTATCTGCAGCAACATCCTTTAGAACATCAGTGTTTAAGGCTGTGTTGACTGTATCTGTGTGACCTGAGGAGTCACTTTTATTAGAAAAGATGTTTGGTTTAAGGAAAACTAAGCTTTCCCAAAATTCTTGACTGGGTTTTTTGGTGCATTTTTATTATTAATCGAAATGATCAGAAAACAATGCTTGAACTGTTTTGCTCTGTATGCACTGAAACTAAATATATGGATTTCACTTTCTGATTTCAACGATTGAAATAAAAGTGCACTTTTACATGATTTTCTAATTTATTGAATATAATCTGTAAATGACAAAGCAATGAGTAATGAACAAATGAGCTGGGAATACATTCATTTTTTCATATTAACTATTAAAAAAAGAGGAATTAAAACAAGTGATGCATTGTCTTCTTAGTTTAGCCAAACTTGATCATCAATGGCAACAAACCATATTTTACATTTGTTTACTTTGTTTTTGTCTTTACAGTGTTTGTTTGTTACTGACCTCTAGTGGATAATCAAAGTAATACATCTAAGTGATGCTTCAGTGTGACTTTAGTCAGAGCTCGTGAATGTGACTCGACTTTTTTTTCCCTGTTACTGCTCAGTAAAAGTAAAGTCCTTCAGAACAAAGCATTAATCATTTTATTATGCATCATGTCAACAGATCATAAATAAGTCATACTGTCTTTAGTTAAGTGACTACACAATGCTGATTTATTTATTTTCTTCTCAATGTTGTGATGACCGCTGTTGGTTTTCACTTGTTCATATGTAAGTGTCCTTTTTAAACCATGGTAATGTTTTCCTCTTTATCACTGAGCTCTGATTCATTCTCATTTTACTGAAGCAGTGGTTGGTGAGAAAATGCTGTCCCATGTCATGTAATGCAGTTAACTTATTTGTCTCAATTGTACATAACCAAAAATAAATTGTAATTCAGTGCAATAGCATGATGTATTTACACAACTCGTGGATTTCTGGACCTCTGAATCTAACCCTGCTCTCCAACATCACAAGCAGTCTGTACTTAATCAGTGGGACTTCACCTTTTATAGGCCTACAGTGTGGCACCTCAGACAAATGTTAACGAGTTCTGATGCTTCATGGACAGGCACTGGGCAGATTCACTGTTAATGCTTTTTAAGTCTGCTTATTTGCTTGCCTCAGTCTCTCACCATACATCGTGCAATGTTTTATGAAATATTTACCAAGTGGAGATTTAATGTATGCTTGTGTGGCTTTTGTTCACTGACACATTCTTACATCTGCTTTTTAGTTTTTCAGGTGCAGTGATAGACCTGGCACTGCCCTGGTGGACTCTACAGAACCCTTCTTTGTCGCTGTAATTCCCACCATGCTATTGACTATTTACAGCCTGCGTTAGATTCATTTACTTAACCACTTTATTCTTACCTTTCTATACCACTCACACCTTTTAGGCCTGTGCTGTCTTCCCCTCTCACCCCTCCCCTATTCAAGTTAAAGTGAATGGTCATCCTTGTGACACTTTTTCTGTGTTTAAGAAATTGTTAAAGCCCATTGGAAAAAGTTACAGTACACTGAAAAACAGAAGTTGCTTTAAGAAAGAATATTTCAGTATTAATATTTGACAAGGGAAAAAAGTCAATTGACAGAAAATGTGTATTATCTATTGGGTTCGTGTATTTAAGTTGATCAGGTGTTAAATAAATTTCAGTATAATAGGTTTCAGTTTGTGGAACAGTTAAATATATCCATTATATATTTCTGGTTTTCTTTGGGTGGTGAACTAAGCACAAGTTATAGTTTTTATTTAAATATTTTTAGGCCTTTCTAATAACATCAGAACACACCAGATTGTTAGTATTTCATTTTAAGGTTAAAGCACAAGTAAAACACTGCCTGCTATTTTCAGTGTCAGTGTCACAATAAAGTTGCTGGAGATATAAGATACATTTCAGGCTACTGTAAAGCATACATTGGTGAGTGATTTCTGTAACTGAGGCTTCAGGGAAGAAAGTTCCACAGAAGAACGATCAAGAACTGAGACCAGACCTCAGCTGTTGCTTTGTGAAAAAGGTGGGATTGAAGCGTCAACACCTGAGAGCGCCACGACAGTGATATTAGAGATAAAATAGTTTGGTTTGCAATACGTGTGGTATAAAACTTTTTGAATAAACTCTACCAAGTTACCTTGAGTTTTAAGATCTACACTTAAGCGTATTAATATTGGTTTCATTAAGTTAAAAAATACAGGTGTGAATTTAAGTGACAGAGTATAATCAGGTTTGTGTGAACAGTGTTTGGTAAATATTCTCAATAAAATAAAGTCCAGCTGGGATTATAGTGGATTTCATTGTTATTTCAATACATTTCTACAGGTAAAAGTACAAGTTGTATCGTGCTTTACTGTAGTTGTATTGAAGTTACTGTTTCAGCTGAATTACAAGGTACTTTTTGTAAAGCATCTGCTTGAATATTTATGAGTATTTTTTGTTTCTACAGTAAAGTCATAAAAATGCCACGTAAATCAAAGCGGTCTCTGTCTGCTGCCCAAAGATGGAAGAATGTAAGAGATGGTATTGAGCACACAGACCATGACGCAGATGGTGAGAGAAATGCAGAGACCTGTGCTAAACACAGTCTGTGAAGTAAGAGCTGACGTGTGCAAAAAATTGGAGTTAACAAATAAACCTGTCCCGTGTGGAAGTCGATCTGAGGTAAACATTAGCATGAGAGTTGCTAGCTCTTCCGCTAACGCTGAGATAAAGTCACATGATGCAGAGGAAGTTTGTGTTCAGGCGTCTTATTCACAGTTTTCACCGAGATACCGCTTTTCAACACAATGCACAGCAATGGCAGCAACTTTCCTTGCAAACTTTTATGAATGTGACAATCCTTTCTACTGAAGATCTTAATCAAGTTTTACATAAAGGTGATGTTCTTTACCACGAAGTGAGGAAAAAAGTCCGACGTGCATTTTTAGCTGCAGGATGATATTCCTGCAATAATAAAAGGAAAAAGTCGTTCGTTTGTCAACACCAAAGAACCAGCATACTATGGAAAATCAAAGCATCTACACATAACCTGCCATCACTAGATACTGCTTTGCACCATTTATCTCATGATATGCAGCACGGTTTGTTAATCATGAATAATTTTAGTATTGGGAGATATGTTTTTTTTAATTCTCATGGCAGAACAGAAAAAGGTTTACCAGGTGGAAATAAAGGTGTAATGCTAAAGTTTAATGACCTAAATAAAACTATTGAGAGAATTTGTGAGTGTCATACTCTGGCAGGAACAGCAGATGGCGATGTTTAGTTAACCCCCATCATTTTTCATGAGTTAAATGGCCCAGATTCAAATGAAACTATTAAAGAAGCACAGTTCATTCAGAACAACCAACCAGATTACAGTCTAGCGTCTGAAGAAAAGGCCAGCCCTGTAACTCCATTGCACTCTGTTGAGTTATCTAAAACATGTGTCTTACAAAACCAAGATCCACCACATAATGTGAGACCAGGTTTACCTGAAACCACAAATGCTAAATATATGCAGCCCACTGTTTTAACAAATAACGACATTACAGTTTTGAAAAAACCTGTGAAGATTGACAAACTGAATAAAAATCAACGAAAAAGATATATTAATAAAAAAATTGTGTTGAAAAAGCAAAAACAAAAGTATCAACTTGATGCAGCATTAAAGAAAAAAAAGCATGAATACATGAATAATCTTTATCACAGTAGCACTGACTTTAAGAAAGAAAAGAAAAGGTATGAGGCTCTTCGTTACAAAGAGGACACACAGTATAGAAAGAGAAAAATACACTCTGTAATACAAAGCCAAAAAAGATCTATATACAAAGCTAAAAGACGGCAATACTGTAATCAACGCTACAGAAGTGATAAAGAACTCAGTGTGAGGAAGTGGCAGTATATTATTCAACAGGTACATGTCTGATCATGTTTTTAAACAACACCAGAAAGCATATATTATTAAGCGCTATGCAAATGATGCTTCTTTCAGACATAGACATACGCTTATGATGAGAAATATAATGCAGAATAAATACAAAAATAATTGTGAATTTAGGTTATCACATAATTTAAGATGTGCCAAAAATATAATTAAAAAATACAGAAATATGAACATACATCACGGACAATCACTGTAAACAAAAAGAAAAACGTGAGCTTGATCTTTTGGAAAAGGCTGTAAATTGTTTCAGAATACAAATCAGAACCTTTCCCACATGTGTTTGTACAGTTTGCCACAAAGCGTGTTTTCCAAATCAAGTAAAGACTTGCAGAAGATCAGTTTATGAAAAGAATCCTCACGTGGTGGAAAAGTGCAACAGGAGCATATGTGCATATATGCAATGATGAATGCATTAATCAAACATGCAAAGTACCTGATGAAAGGAAAAGTGAATGGATCTGTACCTGCTGCCATGGATATTTAAAAAAGGGACGTATGCCTCCTCTGGCTGTGGTTAATAACTTGCAGCTCGTTGACATTCCCCCAGAGCTGACAGATCTTAACTTGGCCAGGTCACTCTTGAAAAAGAGGTTTTAATCTCAATGAGTTTTTTACCTGGTTAAATAAAGGAATAATAAAAATTAATAATAAATAATAAATAGTTGAGACACATTTGATTTCACCAGTGATGACCTTTGAAAAAATAATACCACTTCCTAAAGGCGGACAGAAAGCTGTTCGAGGAAATATAGTGTGTCCCCGCTAACGTAGAAAACACAGTAAATTCATTACCCAGACCTAGAGGCCAATCTGGAGTGATAAGGATCAAACTAAAGAGAAAACTTTCTTATAAAGGACATCAGATGATGAAGCCAGTCAGATTTCATAAAGTGATTCAAGCCCTAAAGAAGTTAAAGGAGACACATCCAGATTTTAAAGATCTCTTGATCAGAGATGAACCAGAACTATGTGACCCTACACTTGAACAGGACAGTGAGAGTGACAGTGATCATGAAATGAAAGACAGTGATTATGATGAGGCGGATTTAATGCAAATTGACTCATTTGAGAAAGATGCACTGTGTGATGAGAAACCTGCACAAACAGCACAAACATGGGGGAGGGGAGGGGTATCCATGAACTTATTGGCAGTGGGAGAAGATGGATGGAACTGATGAACAATCAATAGATGATAAATACTAATATTTATTTAATATGTATTTATTTATTTCAGAATTATTCCAAGAACTGTGCTGAATCTTCTGGATCATAAACTCAAAACTTTTATTTCTTTCATTTTGACTGTGCTTCCAAAACATTTTGATATCATGATGTAATCCTGTTGCAATGTTCATATTTATTCTTTGGTGTTTTACAGTGTTAGCATATTTTTATTTATTACACATTTATTTTCATTTTTGTTATAACCCGGGTTCTACATTAACTTTTTTGCTCACTGGCCACTGTGGTAAGTGTTATTCAAGTAACTAGTCACTCTGGATTTTCATTAGCCACAATTTAATTTATTTTTACGTATTACATAATAAGATGACAATAAGATGCTAAATTTTAGTTTTACAGTTCTTTTATCAATCGTTATTTTCCTCCACTTATGAAGAATTACTATATGTCCTGTGTTGGGTGGACACTTTTAAGCATTACAGCAGGCCTAAACACAATCATATTAAATACAACCAGACAAAGTTGGAATGAATGCATTACCAGCCCAAACTGAGACTTACCAGCATTTGGCAGGTTCGTGGTAATGCCAAGCCCTGGTTATACCTAATATTTATGTGGGTGTCAGCTGGTACATATCTGTTTTTGTTTTGTTTAGTTTTTTTTTTCACAAGGTAAATGCAACATTTATCATATTTTAATTTATAATGGTATTATTTTAAAAAGGACATAATATGCAAAAAATACTATTTTATTTAAATTTTCTATTATTTATTTTTATCTTTCTCCAATGTTATAATGTTCCCTCCTCTAAAGCATACATGCAGAGGCCATGTATGTTTTAGATGAGGGAACATGTGTGCACAGTTGTGTTTTGTTTCATTCACATCTGTTTGATCCTATGTTCTGTGGCGCTGAGTTCCTGGGGCCTCAGAAAGCTTAGTTCCATGAACCTCCACCTCTCCCCTGAACCCCAACCCCCCGCCAACTCCAGGAAACTCTGACCAATCAAGAGCCCTCTACATCCACTCTGCTCTCATTCTTTTGTTATAATGTAATAATAATAAAAGTGCTGTAAAACACAACAGGGGTTCATTCTTCTCCACCAGTTTGTTACCTACAGCCTTTACTTTATCTGTTCCATACACAGGCCACAATATTAGGAATACTACAGCCAAATACTTTTACAGGTAAAAGTAATATTAGTAGGAACACATGAAGTACTAGAACTACAATTAGTCTACTACAACTTATTTATTACTACTACTACAATGTCTTTACTTTTACCTCTACTGCAGCTTTTTTACAACTACTTCCACTACAACTTCTCTGCTACTATTACTGTTCCACTACTACTACTACTACTACTACTACTACTACTACTACTGTATTACTAGTGGTATTATTGTGCTCCTACTACTTTACAACTGCTACTACTACTTCAACTTCTGTACAACTACTACCGTTACTACTACAATTTATTGACTACTGCTACAACAACTTATTGACAATTACTACTGGTACTACAACTTCTTTACAACTACTTCTACTCCGACTTCTTTTCTACTCTTACTGTATTACTAGTACTATGTCTACTACTACTACTACTACTACTACTACTGCAGCTACAAATTCTTTCCAAGTACAACTTATTTAAAACTCTTTCTACTTCAACTACTTTACAACTCATTCTACTACAACATCTAAACTACTTCAACTACTTTACAACTCATTCTACTACAACATCTAAACTACTTCAACTACTTTTGCGACTACTACAACTACTTCAACTACTTTTGCAGCCAATGCAACCACTTGCAATGGCTTCCATTGCAGAGATTCTAGTTACAGTTTGTGACTGACAGTTTTTGTGGATTTTATTTGATATGATCGGAAATGCCACCTAACGTTACATTTTGTGTCTGTAATATGAAGACAAAAAAAAAAATAAAAAAATTTCTAACGTTAGGAAGAAAAACTGAAAGCGGGCACACACGGAACCTGTTTGCCAGCCCGGTACGGTTCATCAGACTGGGTGGTGACAGCAGTTTATGGCCAGACACAGGTTATGTTTATGTTCAGTTTAAAGCACAACAACTGGGGGCTGCTTTTTCAAGTCTCTCATAAAAGCGAGGCTTTTATGACTCAGTTCTTTCTAAAGTGACTGTAAACATTACGAAGGTCTGAGCAGTGACTCACGGGTTGTGGGTCGTGGCTCACCATAGCTCCTATGCCAAAAAAAGAAAAAGGAAACTGTAGCTATGTTAAGTGTCATTAAAAAATCTGTCTCACATTGACTGTGAGAGATCGGCTGCAGGCTGTGTGGAAACAGGCTCCTCTATAAGGTTTGTTAGGCCTATTACACTTTAACCAAAGTGATTTTTTGTTCTTTCGGTTTTTCCCTTTTACTCGGGGTTTACACTGGGAACCAGTCGTAGGTGATTTGGCAGTGGAGATTTTATGCCGGATGCTCTTCCTTTTGCAACCAGCCCATACAGTGACTGTTAGAAATTAGATATATTTATTTATTTTTATAAATAGTGCAGAGTAATGCACTGTTTTTTGTTTGTTTGTTTGTAAACATGAATGTGTTCCTTTTGAGCAGGCCAAGTTAACATTGAATTATAGGCCTATGTTTTGTTTCAATCAATGTGGGCTAAATAAAACAGTTAACAGTACGACTAGGTCATGAAGGCAAAAACACACCAAACAACCCAACAGTAAATAAAAACATGGTGATGCAGTGGGTTAAGCATTCGCCCTGCAACCGGAGGGTCGCCGGTTCGAATCCCATCTGAAGCGCATACTGTCGTTGTGTCCCTGGGCAAGACACTTCACCCACCTTGCCTGTGTGAATGTGTTAGTGTGGCTGTGTTTGGTGGTGGTCGGAGGGGCCGTTGGCGCAGATTGGCAGCCACGCTTCCGTCAGTCTGCCCCAGGGCAGCTGTGGCTACAGAAGTAGCTCACCACCACCGAGTGTGACTGAGGAGTGAATGAATAATAGATCAAAAAAAAAATTGTAAAGCGACTTTGAGTTGTGTGAAAAGCGCTGTATAAAATTGATTTATTATTATTATTAATAACAACTTTTTTAAATTCCTTTGTGGTAGGCTAGTGTAATCTTTTTGGGTAAACATTGCCATCTAGTGGTTATTTGAATAGGCGTGATTGTCCACACCCCTGGCTTACACAGGGAGAGAAAGGACTGCGCTGGTCAGGGGCCATCACTGGCCATCGGTGCATTCTGGAAGATTACAGCTGAGGTTATTGGTGTGGTCTATAAAGTTGAAACCAATAAACAGAGACAATTAGATACAAAATGTCTTTGTTTATTGTAGGGAGATATTGTAGCTCTATGTTTGTACCCTGCACAGTAGATATATAGGCTACTGTCAAATAGATTATATGAACTCAATCTGTGGCGTAAATAGTTCATAGAAACTCACACTGGCATACAGGTGTTACGTATGGCGGAGGACAGGAGGGATGGACCCAAAGGTGCGGACAAAAGTAATTTAATACAACTTACGGCAGGAACACAGGGGTACACGAGAAAACACGACCAGACTAGACAGGTTAAACATACTAAGTCAACTAGGCGCACGAAACAAACTAAACAAACTAAATGAAACCACAAACACCAGGGGAGGACACAGGACATAAATACACAAGGGAATGAGACACAGGTGAAAAACATCAGGGCGGGGCAGGCAATCACACACGGGACACACAAGAGGCAGGAAGAAAACTGGGAATCCAAAATAAAACAAAGGAAACAAACACAGAAAACAAGACAAAGACACGAGACATGACAACAGGCTTTGGAAAGAGTCACTGCTCAGAGCGACCCATGCCACAAATCCACTCATTTTACCTTTAAAACACACACAAAATAATTTATTCACAGATACTGAATAATATTGTAGTAAACTATAGATACACAATGTCAAATAGCTCATATAAGCTCAATTTAAGGCATAAAATGGCATAGGAGCAATGGTGAGCCGTGAACCACAGCCACGCCAGTGACGGCCAGGTGTGAGGTTGTACATGAAGTTAGTGATTGTATGTTTGACCTCAGTTGTGTTTGCTGGTTTGTGTTCAGAACCCAGAGCTGTACCTGACGTTGGTGGCCATGGAGACCAATATCAACAGTTGGTTCAGGGCAGGGGAAAAAATTCACAGAAAGCCCAGATGAAAACTTGAGATGCCTGTGTATAATGCAACCATTCTTATGTAACAAGGTTATGTTGTGTTGAATGTCGTCAAAACGTTGTCTGTTTTCCTGTGCTTTTTATATAAGTTGTATTCCCCCATTTTATTTAAACGCCTTATTAACTGGTGGTGGTGGTTACCGTGGCAACGCCCCTCAGCTCCTCCCCTTCTGCTGTTGAGAGACATGAGAACGCTATGTAAATAGTTGGGCTCTCTGATTTAATGTCTTTTTATAAAATTGTACACTTCACTAAATTTGATTTATTTGTTTTTTATGTAATTTAAGAGAGTTAGATTTATTTTCCAAGTGCTTGTTTTCAATTAATGTCCATAATAATTGTGTTTGATCCTGTTCTAAGTTCTCTGTCCCTGCAGTTATCCTGACAGTGAGTACCTGCTGTGATAAACACAGTGTAAGTGAACGTCCTGTAACACTTCACTGTTCATTTGTGTTTATTGTCATTGTTTAGGGGCAGAAGCTGAGGCCAGTCACCACCACAACAATCACTGTTAATATTTTGTGATTTCAGGTATGTAATTTACTTTTGGGGGGAATTAATTCATCTGTTATACTGTTGCTGTTAATGTTATCAGTTTCTTGTAGATTCATTACAGTTTTTGGGTTGTTTGAATTTTGTATATTGTACTGTTTTGTGTTGTTTTTATTGTATTATTATTTTATTGAATTTAAAACCACTATACGATCACAGCCCCTTCTGCTGTTGAGAGACATGAGAACGGGGCAGAAGCTGAGGCCAGTCACCACCATAACAATCGCTGTTAATATTTTGTAATTTCAGACTGATTATTAAATCCTGTTAAACCTGGAGAGTGGTCTCGTCTCTGCAGCCTGGTGAGAAGTAGAGGGGTTACACTTACTCCATGTTATTTGAACTATGTCTTTACAGAGTGAGTTGAAACGTGAAGACGGAGCCTATAGGAGCCCTTTTTGTTAAGCTAAATTTGAACTACGCAGCTGTTTACCTTGGTGGTCCCATTTTGAGCTAAAGTTAAGTTATTTATGATGGCACCTGGCTCTGCTCCCATCTTGCCTTTTTTGGTACTTCTGCTGTTTGGTTTTGTCTGTTCTAAAGTTAACTCCTTAAAACTATTGGCTCGTGGCCATGCTTCAACATGGCCTTTTTGGTAAAGAAAGTGTTGTCTCTCATGCTGATTGGTTCATAACTATGCTGTGAAACCGACTTAAACCTTTGGGAGCCTCCTGCGTGGTCGGAGAGTTATCTGCTGCCTGTGAGATGATTGTCCCAACCTGAGCTCAGAATAAACCTGAGCCTGAATCTTTTTCTACCTCGGCCTCGTTCTTCTTCAATCCTCTCGTTCAACTTGATAACACTTGCTTTATTGAATATACTGTAAAAATGTGGCGCTTACACCACAGCAGAAAGACATTATACAATGATGATGATATGCAAATCTTATGTCTTCCCACAGAGTCTAGACCTGTTGGTGGTGAGGAGCTTGGGGAACACCCAGTGTTGTTGTTGATGTGTTACACCCCTGAAAACAGAGGAGAAAGAATCACCAGAGTGATTTTGTGGCGTTTCCCTCATGCAGGGCTTTATTGCAATCTTATTGAACAATAATTACCATTTAACACACATATCTAGCTACTGCTAAGTGACACGTGGAAGAAGAGCTTACATCTAAGCAAAATAATACTTAAGAAAACATGCATTTCACAACAGAACTGACATTACAAACTAGCTAACACACAAAACAAGATGGAGGGCAAGTTCACTCAAGGCACACGCACGGTGATGTCTCTTTATGTGTTGAACAGCGATAAAACTTAACTTAATTTCAACCCAAACTAACACAAAATAAGCTGTGTAACGTTTCAACAATGTACATTCCTTATAAACATTAATATTTGTCACCATTACCTGAAAACAGAGGAGAAAGAATCACGAGAGTGATTTTGTGGCATTTCCCTCATGCAGGGCTTTATTGCAATGAGGAGAAACGGCGCCCCTAGTGGTGGGTAAAGCCACGACCAATCGATCCCAGAGCCTGTAAGGCTCATCAACTGATTACCAATGAATTCAATTATTATTACCTTAAATGAAATTACAAAAGTATTAATACAGCATGAAATATAATAAACAATTTAACAAACTTTTAACTGTCATTACATTGTTTTTAAGGCTTATGTAAATTAACATTTATTAATATTTATTGCCAACCCTTTTAGTGTTTAACCTTTTACCTCTTTTTAAATGAAATCACATCATGAATTAAATCATTGTATAGAAGCATATTGTACCATTTATACATATCACAGATGCAGGCAGTCTTCCACACTGGATTTACGCTCCAGCTTCATGTACCAAGGCCTTATACATTGGCCTGCAAAAGTATTCATCCCCCTTACCATTTTTCCTTTATTGTTGCCTTACAACCTGGAATTTAAAAAGGATCACTTGGGAGGTTTACGTCAGTCACTTTACATCACATGACAACAACTATGAAAAAGTCTTATTGTTGCCCGGTTTGTAACTTTTAGATCGTCCTCTCTAGGCAGGTTTGGTGTGGTTCCTTAGCTTTTACAGTGTTGTAATGATGAATTAAATTGTGTTTTGTGGCATCATCAGTAGCATTGCAGTCAGGCCGACCTTATCTAACTGTGTCTGTGGGTGAGTAACACCGGGTCTCAAAAGGGGATAAATACTTTTGTATGCTCAAGTTTTCTGTTTTTCTGCAGTATTTCTAATTTGCTTCACAATAAAGTATTTTGCACTTTCATAGTTGTGGTCATGTGATGTAAAGTGACTGACATAGAACGCTCAATGATCCCTTTAAATGACTGGATGTAAGGCAACAATAAAGGAAAAATGGTAAGGGGGATGAATACTTTTGCACGTCAATGAAAATATCCAAGTCCATAAACTGTAAACCAGAAATGGTGTTTAAAAAATCTAAAGGTTTTTAAAGCTAAACTACAGAGTGTTGGCTGCTCAGTCCATGCTTAAAGTCATGAAGGTCATAGAATTATTTCTTTTATGGACCTGAAATCAGTAGAGATATGTTTGAGTGCTGGTACACTATGGTAATAACAGGTGTATATATACTAGAAGGTGTGTATATAATGTAGTGCAGGTGTATATATACTAGAAGGTGTGTATAATGTAGTGCAGGTGTATATATACTAGAAGGTGTGTATAATGTAGTGCAGGTGTATATATACTAGAAGGTGTGTGTATAATGTAGTGCAGGTGTATATATACTAGAAGGTGTGTATATAATGTAGTGCAGGTGTATATATACTAGAAGGTGTGTATATAATGTAGTACAGGTGTATATATACTAGAAGGTGTGTATATAATGTAGTGCAGGTGTATATATACTAGAAGGTGTGTATAATGTAGTGCAGGTGTATATATACTAGAAGGTGTGTATATAATGTAGTACAGGTGTATATATACTAGAAGGTGTGTATATAATGTAGTGCAGGTGTATATATACTAGAAGGTGTGTATATAATGTAGTACAGGTGTATATATACTAGAAGGTGTGTATATAATGTAGTGCAGGTGTATATATACTAGAAGGTGTGTATAATGTAGTGCAGGTGTATATATACTAGAAGGTGTGTATAATGTAGTGCAGGTGTATATATACTAGAAGGTGTGTGTATAATGTAGTGCAGGTGTATATATACTAGAAGGTGTGTATATAATGTAGTGCAGGTGTATATATACTAGAAGGTGTGTATATAATGTAGTACAGGTGTATATATACTAGAAGGTGTGTATATAATGTAGTACAGGTGTATATATACTAGAAGGTGTGTATATAATGTAGTGCAGGTGTATATATACTAGAAGGTGTGTATATAATGTAGTGCAGGTGTATATATACTAGAAGGTGTGTGTATAATGTAGTGCAGGTGTATATATACTAGAAGGTGTGTATAATGTAGTGCAGGTGTATATATACTAGAAGGTGTGTGTATAATGTAGTGCAGGTGTATATATACTAGAAGGTGTGTATATAATGTAGTGCAGGTGTATATATACTAGAAGGTGTGTATATAATGTAGTACAGGTGTATATATACTAGAAGGTGTGTATATAATGTAGTGCAGGTGTATATATACTAGAAGGTGTGTATAATGTAGTGCAGGTGTATATATACTAGAAGGTGTGTGTATAATGTAGTGCAGGTGTATATATACTAGAAGGTGTGTATAATGTAGTGCAGGTGTATATATACTAGAAGGTGTGTGTATAATGTAGTACAGGTGTATATATACTAGAAGGTGTGTATATAATGTAGTGCAGGTGTATATATACTAGAAGGTGTGTATAATGTAGTGCAGGTGTATATATACTAGAAGGTGTGTATATAATGTAGTACAGGTGTATATATACTAGAAGGTGTGTATAATGTAGTGCAGGTGTATATATACTAGAAGGTGTGTATATAATGTAGTACAGGTGTATATATACTAGAAGGTGTGTATATAATGTAGTGTAGGTGTATATATACTAGAAGGTGTGTATATAATGTAGTACAGGTGTATATATACTAGAAGGTGTGTATATAATGTAGTGTAGGTGTATATATACTAGAAGGTGTGTATATAATGTAGTGCAGGTGTATATATACTAGAAGGTGTGTATAATGTAGTGCAGGTGTATATATACTAGAAGGTGTGTATATAATGTAGTACAGGTGTATATATACTAGAAGGTGTGTATATAATGTAGTGTAGGTGTATATATACTAGAAGGTGTGTATAATGTAGTGTAGGTGTATATATACTAGAAGGTGTGTATAATGTAGTGTAGGTGTATATATACTAGAAGGTGTATATAATGTAGTGTAGGTGTATATATACTAGAAGGTGTGTATAATGTAGTGCAGGTGTATATATACTAGAAGGTGTGTATATAATGTAGTGCAGGTGTATATATACTAGAAGGTGTGTATAATGTAGTGCAGGTGTATATATACTAGAAGGTGTGTGTATAATGTAGTGCAGGTGTATATATACTAGAAGGTGTGTGTATAATGTAGTGCAGGTGTATATATACTAGAAGGTGTGTATGTAATGTAGTACAGGTGTATATATACTAGAAGGTGTGTATATAATGTAGTGCAGGTGTATATATACTAGAAGGTGTGTGTATAATGTAGTGCAGGTGTATATATACTAGAAGGTGTGTATATAATGTAGTGCAGGTGTATATATACTAGAAGGTGTGTGTATAATGTAGTGCAGGTGTATATATACTAGAAGGTGTGTATATAATGTAGTGCAGGTGTATATATACTAGAAGGTGTGTGTATAATGTAGTGCAGGTGTATATATACTAGAAGGTGTGTATATAATGTAGTGCAGGTGTATATATACTAGAAGGTGTGTATATAATGTAGTGCAGGTGTATATATACTAGAAGGTGTATATAATGTAGTACAGGTGTATATATACTAGAAGGTGTGTGTATAATGTAGTGCAGGTGTATATATACTAGAAGGTGTGTATATAATGTAGTGCAGGTGTATATATACTAGAAGGTGTGTATATAATGTAGTACAGGTGTATATATACTAGAAGGTGTGTATATAATGTAGTACAGGTGTATATATACTAGAAGGTGTGTATATAATGTAGTACAGGTGTATATATACTAGAAGGTGTGTATATAATGTAGTGCAGGTGTATATATACTAGAAGGTGTGTATATAATGTAGTACAGGTGTATATATACTAGAAGGTGTGTATATAATGTAGTGCAGGTGTATATATACTAGAAGGTGTGTATATAATGTAGTGCAGGTGTATATATACTAGAAGGTGTGTATATAATGTAGTACAGGTGTATATATACTAGAAGGTGTGTATATAATGTAGTACAGGTGTATATATACTAGATGGTGTGTATATAATGTAGTGCAGGTGTATATATACTAGAAGGTGTGTATATAATGTAGTGCAGGTGTATATATACTAGATGGTGTGTATATAATGTAGTACAGGTGTATATATACTAGAAGGTGTGTATATAATGTAGTACAGGTGTATATATACTAGATGGTGTGTATATAATGTAGTGCAGGTGTATATATACTAGATGGTGTGTATATAATGTAGTACAGGTGTATATATACTAGAAGGTGTGTATATAATGTAGTACAGGTGTATATATACTAGAAGGTGTGTATATAATGTAGTACAGGTGTATATATACTAGAAGGTGTGTATATAATGTAGTACAGGTGTATATATACTAGATGGTGTGTATATAATGTAGTGCAGGTGTATATATACTAGAAGGTGTGTGTATAATGTAGTGCAGGTGTATATATACTAGAAGGTGTGTATATAATGTAGTACAGGTGTATATATACTAGAAGGTGTGTATATAATGTAGTGCAGGTGTATATATACTAGAAGGTGTGTGTATAATGTAGTGCAGGTGTATATATACTAGAAGGTGTGTATATAATGTAGTGCAGGTGTATATATACTAGAAGGTGTGTATATAATGTAGTACAGGTGTATATATACTAGAAGGTGTGTATATAATGTAGTGCAGGTGTATATATACTAGAAGGTGTGTATATAATGTAGTACAGGTGTATATATACTAGAAGGTGTGTATATAATGTAGTGCAGGTGTATATATACTAGAAGGTGTGTATATAATGTAGTACAGGTGTATATATACTAGAAGGTGTGTATATAATGTAGTGCAGGTGTATATATACTAGAACGTGTGTATATAATGTAGTACAGGTGTATATATACTAGAAGGTGTGTATATAATGTAGTACAGGTGTATATATACTAGAAGGTGTGTATATAATGTAGTGCAGGTGTATATATACTAGAACGTGTGTATATAATGTAGTACAGGTGTATATATACTAGAAGGTGTGTATATAATGTAGTGTAGGTGTATATATACTAGATGGTGTGTATATAATGTAGTACAGGTGTATATATACTAGAAGGTGTGTATATAATGTAGTACAGGTGTATATATACTAGAAGGTGTGTATATAATGTATGTAGGTGTATATATACTAGAAGGTGTGTATATAATGTAGTACAGGTGTATATATACTAGAAGGTGTGTATATAATGTAGTACAGGTGTATATATACTAGATGGTGTGTATATAATGTAGTGCAGGTGTATATATACTAGAAGGTGTGTATATAATGTAGTACAGGTGTATATATACTAGAAGGTGTGTATATAATGTAGTGCAGGTGTATATATACTAGAAGGTGTGTATATAATGTAGTACAGGTGTATATATACTAGAAGGTGTGTATAATGTAGTGCAGGTGTATATATACTAGAAGGTGTGTATATAATGTAGTACAGGTGTATATATACTAGAAGGTGTGTATATAATGTAGTGTAGGTGTATATATACTAGAAGGTGTGTATATAATGTAGTGTAGGTGTATATATACTAGAAGGTGTGTATATAATGTATGTAGGTACACTTATGGTAATAATGGGTGGTCAAGATGTGTGCACTAAAAGGGGTTTTAGATATTTTTATAGTATATAATAGATCAATGTTCCATGTGCTGTATGACATTCTCCTATTTCCCTCAACCCTTGGGACAACAGATGGAAATTAGCATTCTTGCTAAAATCCGGTATGTTTACATTCATGCTATATGCTGTCTGTTCATTAACATGCATTGTCCCGCTTAAATAAATAAAATAAAAAAATAAAAAAAGGAATCTGATGTCAGATCTTGATAGATGTATATCATGTTTGCCCATTTACACTTTCTATACCTGCTCTCTCTATATATTTATAATATGTGAGTGCACAGTAATACAGGTCATTGATTGTATTTGTGGCCTTGATGGTTTTTGCTGGTTTACGCTTATGTACTCACAGTGGATAAACAGGTAAACATGATATATAGCGGTTAACATCTGACATGACTAGCATCCTACTCAGCCAGCGTTAGAGCCTCCATTTGAAAAGTGACTCCGAGTGAGAAGTCTGCTTTGTTTTTTCACTGTGTCATATAATTACAGAAATGTCAATAAAATACAGCAGACATTACAGATAACAAAAATGTTTGGCATTGCAAACACACAAAGTTTTTTCTTTTTTCAACAGATCCCTCCATACTTCCTCAACAATCCTCTTCAAATACAGGGAAACAAATAATAATATAGAAGTTAACATCGCCCCAAGCATTCGAACCGAGCACTGAGCTCAATTCAGAGCAATACAAAATTAAAAATTGTAAGATTGTTATGACTTTCACCTGCTCTGCACTGCAACAGCAGACAAAAAACTGTGTGCCTCACAGTACTGAGTTACTTTGTTATCCTCTTTAGCCAGAATGAGCTAGCAGTGAGAACAACTCCACTCAGACAAAACCTTCATAGTTAACTACTGTCTGTGTCGCCTCTCTATGAAGACTCAGTGTAGAGAAGCTGTCTGAACTGGGGATAATACTAAAAGTGTCAACGACTGACGTTGGACAGTGGTGAGCTTGTGGAGGATAATGTCTCTGGTACAATGGCAAATGGAAAAATGCTCCATTAAAACACAGAGTCCATATTGAATGCATCATTGGAAGAAATAATGGAGCAGCTTGTGATGAACTGAATATGAACATGAATGTATCACATCATCGGGGGTGCACGGTGGCAGAGTGGTTAGCATTCTCTCCTCCCACCTCCAAACACATGCATGAGTTGGTGAAGTGGTGACTCTAATGTCCCCTAGTGAATGAATGTGTGAGTGAATGGTTGTCTGTCTGTGTTCGTCTCTGTGTCAGCCCTGGGACTGGCCCCTGTCCAGGCTGGGCCCCGCCTACAGCCCAAAGTTACTGGGATAGGCTCCAGTCACCCGCGACCCCTAACGGGAATAAGTGGTAGAAAATGAATGAATGAATGTATCACATCTACAGTATTGTTTACAATGTAATGGAATATGTCCAATGCATTCTGGGATAAAGTAATTGGCCAACAAAAGCAAGTCTTGTGATATTTTTGTCCTGCCTACCACATACTCACAGAGACACAGCACTATGTCTGTTTGAAATGTACGTTGTAAACATCTGTTCTGATCGTCAATGCCTTCGGGCACGACAATAATTCACTTTAGGTGTTAAATAAAATAAAATAAAAGATTTGAGCTATTTTTGTCTCTGGACAGACATTGGGTTTAACTTGGAAACATCAATTACTAAATGTGCATTAGTTCCTATAAGAAAAACCATTGTACACAGAGGGGAAAAACATATGGTTGTTATCTGAAATACACTACAAGTCAAAAACACAGAGAGCGTAGCAGTGATGGTAGTAGTAAAATATATTTGATGTGATTATATATTTGGAAGTAGTAATAGTATCAGCAATGGCAGTGGAAGCAGCAGCCGTAGCACTTTGTTAGGTAATGCTGATGGTAGTGATAGTAATCGAAGGGGCAGTAAGTTAAACAATGCACTACAGCACACAGTCATACTCAAACTCCAGGAAGACAGAAATAACTTAGTGTCCTAATACTAGACATGTTTTACTCTCGTATGATAATGAGCACAGGTGGCATTACCTGCTCAAAACGGAAACATACACAGATTAATAATAATAATAATAATAATACATTTTATTTGTAAAAGCACTTTTCATGACACTCAAAGACGCTGTACAAGGGTAAAAACAAGAGAAACAAACAACAAAACAAGCAAACAAATATTAAACTTTAAACTTTAAAAGCAGTTCTAAAAAGGTGGGTCTTGAGATGGTTTTTGAAGGTGGGGAGGTCGGTGCAGTCATGGATGGGTTGTGGGAGTGATTTCCAGAGGGCGGGGGCAGCGACGGAGAAGGTTCTGTCAGCCCAGGTCCGGAGCTGGGTCCTGCAGGGGAGGGACAGAAGGTTGGCAGCAGAGGACCAGAGGGAGCGGGACGGGGCGGGGCGGTGGAGCAGGTGTGAGTGAAGGAGACTGTTTTGGATTTTGTTGGTGCAAGAGGAAAGTGTGTTATTGTAGTAAGTGACGAGGCCCCTCAGGGCGAGGAGTTTCTATGTAGGTGTAACCAGGGGGCGTGGTCTGATTGAGAGAGAAGTAGTCCAGGGGTTTATGCCAGGTTTCAACTAAACAGAGAAAGTCCAGGTTATTTTCAGAAATGAATTTGTTTAAAATGAGGCTTTTATTGTTGAGGGAGCGAGTGTTGAGAAGGGATAGCTTCAGGTGGCGCTGTGCAGTGATAGGCTGTGAGCACGGGGGAAGTGGACGGAGATTGGCCGGTTTCACATGGGGTTTATTGTGATGACGTGGTGCAGGAGTAGGTGAGCGGTGTGACCAGAGAGACGGGATGGCGTTTGGAGAGGCAGAGTTGTAGGTGTAGAGGCGACCAGAGCCTCTGTGTGGAGGATGACAGCTGCGGAGTAATCCAAGTTGTTGGAGAGGGTCAGTGCAGGACGGGCGGCGGTGGCTGTTGAGTCGGTGAAGAGCAGAGGCGGGGCACCGGAGCGACATGTTGTGGAGTACCAGTGCTAACGGGAGGCTAGATTACATTACAACAACAAAAAATCTTGATCAGTCTTTCAGAAATGATTTTCAAAGTCCAACATATGTACAGTAAGGGCTGGGGCTAGTTTGTTTGTGGAGTTAACCATATATGGTGTGTCGGTCAGAACACGGGCAGGGTAGGAGGAGTCAGGCCTCCTTTGAAGTAGTGTTCAGCAGTCATTCATTCCAGCTGATATTCAGAGCAATCAATAGTAGCATCATAGTAGTCTGAAACAAAAAAACAATAACCGATATTAACTTACAACACTAAATTATACTTTTAAAGCAAATAAAGAATCATATTTAAATAATTATGCTAAGAGAGAACAATTTATGTGCATGCATAGCATTTCAGAAAATCCACAGCTATAATTCACATGTAATGTTTGCTCTAGCTGAGAAATACACATCCATCACTCGCCAAAGAAAGACAAATAGACCAATGCTCTACTGAGGTCAAAAAGATGTACAACTGTGACCGCATGGGCACAATTTATACCTTTCCCCCGCCACCTTACAAAAACAGCACAGGAGCAGCGTAAACTACAGCCTGAAGCAGAGCATCTTACCTGGGTCCATAGCTATAGCTGAAACCAGGACTGAACCAGTCTAAATCAGGTCTAAACTAGGACTAAACCAGCGACTAAACCAGGAACTAAACCAGGTCTAATACCAGGACTAAACCAGGTCTAAACAGGACTAACCAGGAATTAAAACAGGTCTAAACCAGGACTAAACCAGGTCTAATCTCAGGACTAAACCAGGTCTAAACTACAGGACTAAACCAGGACTAAACCAGGTCTAAACCAGGTCTAAACCAGGTCTGAACCAGGACTGAACCAGGACTAAACCAGGTCTAAACCAGGACTAAACTATGACTAAACCAGGACTAAACCAGGTCTAAACCAGGACTAAACCAGGTCTAAACCAGGACTAAACCAGGACTAAACTATGACTAAACCAGGTCTAAACCAGGTCTAAACTATGACTAAACCAGGACTAAACCAAGACTCAACCAGGTCTAAACCAGGTCTAAACCAGGACTAAACCAGGACTAAACCAAGACTAAACCAGGTCTAAACCAGGTCTAAACCAGGTCTAAACCAAGACTAAACCAGGACTAAACGAGGACTAAACCAGGTCTAAACCAGGACTAAACCAGGACTAAACCAGGACTAAACTATGACTAAACCAGGACTAAACCAGGTCTAAACCAGGTCTGAACCAGGACTAAACTATAACTAAACCAGGACTAAACCAGGTCTAAACCAGGACTAAACCAGGACTAAATCAGGACTAAACCAAGACTAAACCAGGTCTAAACCAGGACTAAACCAGGACTAAACTATGACTAAACCAGGACTAAACCAGGTCTAAACCAGGTTTAAACCAGGACTAAACCAGGACTAAACTATGACTAAACCAGGACTAAACCAGGTCTAAACCAGGTTTAAACCAGGTCTAAACCAGGACTAAACCAGGACTAAACCAAGACTAAACCAGATCTAAACCAGGACTAAACTATGACTAAACCAGGACTAAACCAGGTCTAAACCAGGTCTAAACCAGGACTAAACCAGGACTAAACCAAGACTAAACCAGGTCTAAACCAGGACTAAACCAGGACTAAACCAGGACTAAACCAAGACTAAAACAGGTCTAAACCAGGACTAAACCAGGACTAAACCAAGACTAAACCAGGTCTAAACCAGGACTAAACCAGGACTAAACTATGACTAAACCAGGACTAAACCAAGACTAAACCAGGTCTAAACCAGGACTAAACCAGGACTAAACTAAGACTAAACCAGGTCTAAACCAGGACTAAACCAGGACTAAACTATGACTAAACCAGGACTAAACCAGGTCTAAACCAGGTCTAAACCAGGACTAAACCAGGACTAAACTATGACTAAACCAGGACTAAACCAGGTCTAAACCAGGTCTAAACCAGGACTAAACTATGACTAAATCAAGACTAAACCAGGTCTAAACCAGGTCTAAACCAGGACTAAACCAGGACAAAACCAAGACTAAACCAGGTCTAAACCAGGACTAAACCAGGACTAAACTATGACTAGCCTTGATAGCTGTAGCGATTAGACATTAGCCCATTCTTCTGCACGGTAGCCCGGCAGGACAATCTACCGGCGACACAAAGATAGCCCGCTATAAAGTAACTAATAACTAATTAAACACAAGGAGAAAGAGAAAGCACATTTTGAAATGACTGGCCAAGATCAAGCTTTTTCAACTCGGGTACTGTTAGCTCTGAATGCCGCTAGCTAGCAAGTGGCGCTGGGTCAAGCTGGCCGGTCAATGTCGGAACAAATTTCTAAATTAGGGACTATCTTGATTAATAGGGGGCTAATTTAAGGTTAAAATTATAAACTTCTCGCCTCAAATCATTTTTAAAATGTATTTCGTGCCAAGACAGCAGTAATATTTCATCTTTTTACTCACCGCTGTAAACTTCCTCCTCCATCACCGTTGCTTCCGCAGAGCGTTCATTGCCACTCGCTTCTGATTGGCCAGGACCGGGCATGGCCCCGCCTTGATGGGGTCAAGGATTGCATTGCGGATTGAATTTTTGTGCTCTTAAACCATGTTGATTTTCAATGCAATCCCCGGGTGGCGCTGTTCAGTAGCGTAATGCATTGCCATTAGACAATGGAACTGCCAAATGAATAAATAAACCACAATCCCATGTCAATAAAACATGCAATTAAATTAACTTTTGTTCAAAATTTTAATCAAGATTAAATTGTAACTTTTGATATGGAATTGCCATTTAACAATGAAATTGAAAATTGAATAGATTTGCCTATAAACTTCCATATAAAAGTTCCTGTTGTTTAATAAAAGTTCCTGGTGTTTAATAAAAGTTCCTGGTGTTTAATATAAGTTCCTGGTGTTTAATAAAAGTTCCTGGTGTTTAATAAAAGTTCCTGTTGTTTAATAAAAGTTCCCGGTGTTTAATAAAAGTTCCTGGTGTTTAATAAAAGTTCCTGGTGTTTAATAAAAGTTCCTGTTGTTTAATAAAAGTTCCCGGTGTTTAATAAAAGTTCCTGGTGTTTAATAAAAGTTCCTGGTGTTTAATAAAAGTTCCTGTTGTTTAATAAAAGTTCCTGGTGTTTAATAAAAGTTCCTGGTGTTTAATAAAAGTTCCTGTTGTTTAATAAAACTTCCTGGTGTTTAATAAAAGTTCTTGGTGTTTAATAAAAGTTCCTGGTGTTTAATAAAAGTTCCTGTTGTTTAATAAAAGTTCTTGGTGTTTAATAAAAGTTCTTGGTGTTTAATAAAACTTCCTGGTGTTTAATAAAAGTTCTTGGTGTTTAAAAAAAGTTCCTGTTGTTTAATAAAAGTTCCTGTTGTTTATTAAAAGTTCCTGGTGTTTAATAAAAGTTCCTGGTGTTTAATAAAAGTTCCCGGTGTTTAATAAAAGTTCCTGTTGTTTAATAAAAGTTCTTGGTGTTTAATAAAACTTCCTGTTGTTTAATAAAACTTCCTGTTGTTTAATAAAAGTTCTTGGTGTTTAATAAAAGTTCCTGTTGTTTAATAAAACTTCCTGTTGTTTAATAAAAGTTCTTGGTGTTTAATAAAAGTTCCTGGTGTTTAATAAAAGTTCCTGTTGTTTAATAAAACTTCCTGGTGTTTAATAAAAGTTCCCGGTGTTTAATAAAAGTTCCCGGTGTTTAATAAAAGTTCCTGGTGTTTAATAAAAGTTCTTGGTGTTTAATAAAAGTTCCTGGTGTTTAATAAAAGTTCTTGGTGTTTAATAAAAGTTCCTGGTGTTTAATAAAAGTTCCTGTTGTTTAATAAAACTTCCTGTTGTTTAATAAAAGTTCTTGGTGTTTAATAAAAGTTCCTGGTGTTTAATAAAAGTTCCTGTTGTTTAATAAAAGTTCCTGGTGTTTAATAAAAGTTCCCGGTGTTTAATAAAAGTTCCCGGTGTTTAATAAAAGTTCCTGGTGTTTAATAAAAGTTCTTGGTGTTTAATAAAAGTTCTTGGTGTTTAATAAAAGTTCCTGGTGTTTAATAAAAGTTCTTGGTGTTTAATAAAAGTTCCCGGTGTTTAATAAAAGTTCCTGGTGTTTAATAAAAGTTCTTGGTGTTTAATAAAAGTTCCCGGTGTTTAATAAAAGTTCCTGGTGTTTAATAAAAGTTCTTGGTGTTTAATAAAAGTTCTTGGTGTTTAATAAAAGTTCCTGGTGTTTAATAAAAGTTCCCGGTGTTTAATAAAAGTTCCCGGTGTTTAATAAAAGTTCCTGGTGTTGAATAAAAGTTCTTGGTGTTTAATAAAAGTTCCTGGTGTTTAATAAAAGTTCCTGTTGTTTAATAAAAGTTACCGGTGTTGAATAAAAGTTCCTGGTGTTTAATAAAAGTTCTTGGTGTTTAATAAAAGTTCCTGGTGTTTAATAAAAGTTCCTGGTGTTTAATAAAAGTTCCCGTTGTTTAATAAAACTTCCTGGTGTTTAATAAAACTTCCTGGTGTTTAATAAAAGTTCCCGGTGTTTAATAAAAGTTCCTGGTGTTTAATAAAAGTTCTTGGTGTTTAATAAAACTTCCTGTTGTTTAATAAAAGTTCTTGGTGTTTAATAAAAGTTCCTGGTGTTTAATAAAAGTTCCTGTTGTTTAATAAAAGTTCCTGGTGTTTAATAAAAGTTCCCGGTGTTTAATAAAAGTTCCCGGTGTTTAATAAAAGTTCCTGGTGTTTAATAAAAGTTCCTGGTGTTTAATAAAAGTTCCTGGTGTTTAATAAAAGTTCCTGGTGTTTAATAAAAGTTCTTGGTGTTTAATAAAAGTTCCTGGTGTTTAATAAAAGTTCCTGGTGTTTAATAAAAGTTCCCGGTGTTTAATAAAAGTTCCCGGTGTTTAATAAAAGTTCCTGGTGTTTAATAAAAGTTCTTGGTGTTTAATAAAAGTTCCTGGTGTTTAATAAAAGTTCCTGTTGTTTAATAAAAGTTCTTGGTGTTTAATAAAAGTTCCTGTTGTTTAATAAAACTTCCTGTTGTTTAATAAAAGTTCTTGGTGTTTAATAAAAGTTCCTGTTGTTTAATAAAACTTCCTGTTGTTTAATAAAAGTTCCTGGTGTTTAATAAAAGTTCTTGGTGTTTAATAAAAGTTCCTGGTGTTTATTAAAAGTTCTTGGTGTTTAATAAAAGTTCTTGGTGTTTAATAAAAGTTCTTGGTGTTTAATAAAAGTTCTTGGTGTTTAATAAAAGTTCTTGGTGTTTAATAAAACTTCCTGGTGTTTAATAAAAGTTCTTGGTGTTTAATAAAAGTTCTTGGTGTTTAATAAAAGTTCCTGGTGTTTAATAAAAGTTCCTGTTGTTTAATAAAACTTCCTGTTGTTTAATAAAAGTTCTTGGTGTTTAATAAAAGTTCCTGTTGTTTAATAAAAGTTCCTGTTGTTTAATAAAACTTCCTGGTGTTTAATAAAAGTTCCCGGTGTTTAATAAAAGTTCCCGGTGTTTAATAAATGTTCCTGGTGTTTACTAAAAGTTCTTGGTGTTTAATAAAAGTTCCTGTTGTTTAATAAAAGTTCCTGGTGTTTAATAAAAGTTCTTGGTGTTTAATAAAAGTTCCTGGTGTTTAATAAAAGTTCCTGTTGTTTAATAAAAGTTCCTGGTGTTTAATAAAAGTTCCCGGTGTTTAATAAAAGTTCCTGTTGTTTAATAAAAGTTCTTGATGTTTAATAAAAGTTCTTGGTGTTTAATAAAAGTTCCTGTTGTTTAATAAAAGTTCTTGGTGTTTAATAAAAGTTCCTGGTGTTTAATAAAAGTTCCCGTTGTTTAATAAAAGTTCCTGTTGTTTAATAAAAGTTCCCGGTGTTTAATAAAAGTTCTTGGTGTTTAATAAAAGTTCTTGGTGTTTAATAAAAGTTCCTATTGTTTAATAAAAGTTCTTGGTGTTTAATAAAAGTTCCTGTTGTTTAATAAAAGTTCCCGGTGTTTAATAAAAGTTCCTGTTGTTTAATAAAAGTTCCTGGTGTTTAATAAAAGTTCCTGTTGTTTAATAAAACTTCCTGGTGTTTAATAAAAGTTCTTGGTGTTTAATAAAAGTTCTTGGTGTTTAATAAAAGTTCCTGGTGTTTAATAAAAGTTCTTGGTGTTTAATAAAACTTCCTGGTGTTTAATAAAAGTTCCTGGTGTTTAATAAAAGTTCTTGGTGTTTAATAAAAGTTCTTGGTGTTTAATAAAAGTTCCTGGTGTTTAATAAAAGTTCTTGGTGTTTAATAAAAGTTCCTGGTGTTTAATAAAAGTTCTTGGTGTTTAATAAAACTTCCTGGTGTTTAATAAAAGTTCCTGGTGTTTAATAAAAGTTCTTGGTGTTTAATAAAAGTTCTTGGTGTTTAATAAAAGTTCCTGTTGTTTAATAAAAGTTCCTGGTGTTTAATAAAAGTTCCTGTTGTTTAATAAAACTTCCTGGTGTTTAATAAAAGTTCTTGGTGTTTAATAAAAGTTCTTGGTAATTAATAAAAGTTCCTGGTGTTTAATAAAAGTTCTTGGTGTTTAATAAAACTTCCTGGTGTTTAATAAAAGTTCCTGGTGTTTAATAAAAGTTCTTGGTGTTTAATAAAAGTTCTTGGTGTTTAATAAAAGTTCCTGGTGTTTAATAAAAGTTCTTGGTGTTTAATAAAAGTTCTTGGTGTTTAATAAAAGTTCCTGGTGTTTAATAAAAGTTCCTGGTGTTTAATAAAAGTTCTTGGTGTTTAATAAAAGTTCCTGTTGTTTAATAAAAGTTCCCGTTGTTTAATAAAAGTTCCTGTTGTTTAATAAAAGTTCTTGGTGTTTAATAAAAGTTCTTGGTGTTTAATAAAAGTTCCTGGTGTTTAATAAAAGTTCTTGGTGTTTAATAAAAGTTCCTGGTGTTTAATAAAAGTTCTTGGTGTTTAATAAAACTTCCTGGTGTTTAATAAAAGTTCCTGGTGTTTAATAAAAGTTCTTGGTGTTTAATAAAAGTTCTTGGTGTTTAATAAAAGTTCCTGTTGTTTAATAAAAGTTCCTGGTGTTTAATAAAAGTTCCTGTTGTTTAATAAAACTTCCTGGTGTTTAATAAAAGTTCTTGGTGTTTAATAAAAGTTCTTGGTAATTAATAAAAGTTCCTGGTGTTTAATAAAAGTTCTTGGTGTTTAATAAAACTTCCTGGTGTTTAATAAAAGTTCCTGGTGTTTAATAAAAGTTCTTGGTGTTTAATAAAAGTTCTTGGTGTTTAATAAAAGTTCCTGGTGTTTAATAAAAGTTCTTGGTGTTTAATAAAAGTTCTTGGTGTTTAATAAAAGTTCCTGGTGTTTAATAAAAGTTCCTGTTGTTTAATAAAAGTTCCCGTTGTTTAATAAAAGTTCCTGTTGTTTAATAAAAGTTCTTGGTGTTTAATAAAAGTTTTTGGTGTTTAATAAAAGTTCCTGGTGTTTAATAAAAGTTCTTGGTGTTTAATAAAAGTTCCTGTTGTTTAATAAAAGTTCCCGTTGTTTAATAAAAGTTCCTGTTGTTTAATAAAAGTTCTTGGTGTTTAATAAAAGTTTTTGGTGTTTAATAAAAGTTCCTGGTGTTTAATAAAAGTTCTTGGTGTTTAATAAAAGTTCCTGGTGTTTAATAAAAGTTCCTGTTGTTTAATAAAACTTCCTGTTGTTTAATAAAAGTTCTTGGTGTTTAATAAAAGTTCCTGTTGTTTAATAAAAGTTCCTGTTGTTTAATAAAAGTTCCTGGTGTTTAATAAAAGTTCCCAGTGTTTAATAAAAGTTCATGGTGTTTAATAAAAGTTCCTGGTGTTTAATAAAAGTTCTTGGTGTTTAATAAAAGTTCCTGTTGTTTAATAAAACTTCCTGGTGTTTAATAAAAGTTCTTGGTGTTTAAAAAAAGTTCCTGTTGTTTAATAAAAGTTCCCGTTGTTTAATAAAAGTTACCGGTGTTGAATAAAAGTTCCTGTTGTTTAATAAAAGTTCCTGTTATTTAATAAAAGTTCTTGGTGTTTAATAAAAGTTCCCGGGGTTTAATAAAAGTTCCCGTTGTTTAATAAAAGTTCCTGTTGTTTAATAAAAGTTCTTGGTGTTTAATAAAAGTTCTTGGTGTTTAATAAAAGTTCTTGGTGTTTAATAAAAGTTCCCGGTGTTTATTAAAAGTTCCTGTTGTTTAATAAAAGTTCCCGGTATTTAATAAAAAGTTCCTGTTGTTTAATAAAAGTTCCTGTTGTTTAATAAAAGTTCTTGGTGTTTAATAAAAGTTCTTGGTGTTTAATAAAAGTTCCTGGTGTTTAATAAAAGTTCTTGGTGTTTAATAAAAGTTCCTGGTGTTTAATAAAAGTTCCCGTTGTTTAATAAAAGTTCCTGTTGTTTAATAAAAGTTCTTGGTGTTTAATAAAAGTTCTTGGTGTTTAATAAAAGTTCCTGGTGTTTAATAAAAGTTCTTGGTGTTTAATAAAAGTTCCTGGTGTTTAATAAAAGTTCTTGGTGTTTAATAAAAGTTCCCGTTGTTTAATAAAAGTTCCTGTTGTTTAATAAAAGTTCTTGGTGTTTAATAAAAGTTCTTGGTGTTTAATAAAAGTTCCTGGTGTTTAATAAAAGTTCCCACTGTTTAATAAAAGTTCCTGTTGTTTAATAAAAGTTCCCGGTGTTTAATAAAAGTTCCTGGTGTTTAATAAAAGTTCTTGGTGTTTAATAAAAGTTCCTGTTGTTTAATAAAAGTTCCTGTTGTTTAATAAAAGTTCTTGGTGTTTAATAAAAGTTCCCGGTGTTTAATAAAAGTTCCTGGTGTTTAATAAAAGTTCTTGGTGTTTAATAAAAGTTCCTGTTGTTTAATAAAAGTTCCTGTTGTTTAATAAAAGTTCTTGGTGTTTAATAAAAGTTCTTGGTGTTTAATAAAAGTTCCTGTTGTTTAATAAAATTTCTTGGTGTTTAATAAAAGTTCCTGTTGTTTAATAAAAGTTCCTGGTGTTTAATAAAAGTTCTTGGTGTTTAATAAAAGTTCCTGTTGTTTAATAAAAGTTCCTGTTGTTTAATAAAAGTTCTTGGTGTTTAATAAAGGTTCCTGTTGTTTAATAAAAGTTTCCGGTGTTTAATAAAAGTTCTTGGTGTTTAATAAAAGTTCTTGGTGTTTAATAAAAGTTCTTGGTGTTTAATAAAACTTCCTGGTGTTTAATAAAAGTTCCCGGTGTTTAATAAAAGTTCCTATTGTTTAATAAAAGTTCTTGGTGTTTAATAAAAGTTCTTGGTGTTTAATAAAAGTTCCTGGTGTTTAATAAAAGTTCTTGGTGTTTAATAAAAGTTCCTGGTGTTTAATAAAAGTTCTTGGTGTTTAATAAAAGTTCCTGGTGTTTAATAAAAGTTCCCGTTGTTTAATAAAAGTTCCTGTTGTTTAATAAAAGTTCTTGGTGTTTAATAAAAGTTTTTGGTGTTTAATAAAAGTTCCTGGTGTTTAATAAAAGTTCTTGGTGTTTAATAAAAGTTCCTGGTGTTTAATAAAAGTTCCCATTGTTTAATAAAAGTTCCTGTTGTTTAATAAAAGTTCCCGGTGTTTAATAAAAGTTCTTGGTGTTTAATAAAAGTTCTTGGTGTTTAATAAAAGTTCCTGTTGTTTAATAAAAGTTCCTATTGTTTAATAAAAGTTCTTGGTGTTTAATAAAAGTTCCTGTTGTTTAATAAAAGTTCCTGTTGTTTAATAAAACTTCCTGGTGTTTAATAAAAGTTCTTGGTGTTTAATAAAAGTTCTTGGTGTTTAATAAAAGTTCCTGGTGTTTAATAAAAGTTCTTGGTGTTTAATAAAACTTCCTGGTGTTTAATAAAAGTTCCCGGTGTTTAATAAAAATTCTTGGTGTTTAATAAAAGTTCCTGGTGTTTAATAAAAGTTCTTGGTGTTTAATAAAAGTTCCTGGTGTTTAATAAAAGTTCCCGTTGTTTAATAAAAGTTCCTGTTGTTTAATAAAAGTTCTTGGTGTTTAATAAAAGTTCTTGGTGTTTAATAAAAGTTCCTGGTGTTTAATAAAAGTTCTTGGTGTTTAATAAAAGTTCCTGGTGTTTAATAAAAGTTCTTGGTGTTTAATAAAATTTCCCGTTGTTTAATAAAAGTTCCTGTTGTTTAATAAAAGTTCTTGGTGTTTAATAAAAGTTCTTGGTGTTTAATAAAAGTTCCTGGTGTTTAATAAAAGTTCCCGGTGTTTAATAAAAGTTCCTGGTGTTTAATAAAAGTTCTTGGTGTTTAATAAAAGTTCCTGTTGTTTAATAAAAGTTCCCGGTGTTTAATAAAAGTTCCTGGTGTTTAATAAAAGTTCTTGGTGTTTAATAAAATTTCCCGTTGTTTAATAAAAGTTCCTGTTGTTTAATAAAAGTTCTTGGTGTTTAATAAAAGTTCTTGGTGTTTAATAAAAGTTCCCGGTGTTTAATAAAAGTTCCTGGTGTTTAATAAATGTTCTTGGTGTTTAATAAAAGTTCCTGTTGTTTAATAAAAGTTCTTGGTGTTTAATAAAAGTTCCCGGTGTTTAATAAAAGTTCCTGGTGTTTAATAAAAGTTCTTGGTGTTTAATAAAAGTTCCTGTTGTTTAATAAAAGTTCCTGTTGTTTAATAAAAGTTCTTGGTGTTTAATAAAAGTTCTTGGTGTTTAATAAAAGTTCCTGTTGTTTAATAAAAGTTCTTGGTGTTTAATAAAAGTTCCTGTTGTTTAATAAAAGTTCCTGGTGTTTAATAAAAGTTCTTGGTGTTTAATAAAAGTTCCCGGTGTTTAATAAAAGTTCCTGGTGTTTAATAAAAGTTCTTGGTGTTTAATAAAAGTTCCTGTTGTTTAATAAAAGTTCCTGTTGTTTAATAAAAGTTCTTGGTGTTTAATAAAGGTTCCTGTTGTTTAATAAAAGTTCCCGGTGTTTAATAAAAGTTCTTGGTGTTTAATAAAAGTTCTTGGTGTTTAATAAAAGTTCCTGGTGTTTAATAAAAGTTCTTGGTGTTTAATAAAACTTCCTGGTGTTTAATAAAAGTTCCCGGTGTTTAATAAAAGTTCTTGGTGTTTAATAAAAGTTCCTGGTGTTTAATAAAAGTTCCTATTGTTTAATAAAAGTTCTTGGTGTTTAATAAAAGTTCCTGGTGTTTAATAAAAGTTCTTGGTGTTTAATAAAAGTTCCTGGTGTTTAATAAAAGTTCCCGTTGTTTAATAAAAGTTCCTGGTGTTTAATAAAAGTTCTTGGTGTTTAATAAAAGTTCTTGGTGTTTAATAAAAGTTCCTGGTGTTTAATAAAAGTTCTTGGTGTTTAATAAAACTTCCTGGTGTTTAATAAAAGTTCCCGGTGTTTAATAAAAGTTCTTGGTGTTTAATAAAAGTTCCTGGTGTTTAATAAAAGTTCCTATTGTTTAATAAAAGTTCTTGGTGTTTAATAAAAGTTCCTGGTGTTTAATAAAAGTTCTTGGTGTTTAATAAAAGTTCCTGGTGTTTAATAAAAGTTCCCGTTGTTTAATAAAAGTTCCTGGTGTTTAATAAAAGTTCCCAGTGTTTAATAAAAGTTCATGGTGTTTAATAAAAGTTCCTGTTGTTTAATAAAAGTTCCTGGTGTTTAATAAAAGTTCTTGGTGTTTAATAAAAGTTCCTGTTGTTTAATAAAACTTCCTGGTGTTTAATAAAAGTTCTTGGTGTTTAAAAAAAGTTCCTGTTGTTTAATAAAAGTTCCCGTTGTTTAATAAAAGTTCCCGGTGTTTAATAAAAGTTCCTGTTGTTTAATAAAAGTTCCTGTTGTTTAATAAAAGTTCTTGGTGTTTAATAAAAGTTCTTGGTGTTTAATAAAAATTCCCGGTGTTTAATAAAAGTTCCCGGTGTTTAATAAAAGTTCCTGTTGTTTAATAAAAGTTCCTGTTGTTTAATAAAAGTTCCCGTTGTTTAATAAAAGTTCCCGGTGTTTAATAAAAGTTCCTGTTGTTTAATAAAAGTTCCCGGTATTTAATAAAAAGTTCCTGTTGTTTAATAAAAGTTCTTGTTGTTTAATAAAAGTTCCTGGTGTTTAATAAATGTTCTTGGTGTTAAATAAAAGTTCCCGGGGTTTAATAAAAGTTCCCGTTGTTTAATAAAAGTTCCTGTTGTTTAATAAAAGTTCTTGGTGTTTAATAAAAGTTCTTGGTGTTTAATAAAAATTCCCGGTGTTTAATAAAAGTTCCTGTTGTTTAATAAAAGTTCCCGGTATTTAATAAAAAGTTCCTGTTGTTTAATAAAAGTTCTTGTTGTTTAATAAAAGTTCTTGGTGTTTAATAAAAGTTCTTGGTGTTTAATAAAAGTTCCTGGTGTTTAATAAAAGTTCTTGGTGTTTAATAAAAGTTCTTGGTGTTTAATAAAAGTTCCTGGTGTTTAATAAAAGTTCCCGTTGTTTAATAAAAGTTCCTGTTGTTTAATAAAAGTTCTTGGTGTTTAATAAAAGTTTTTGGTGTTTAATAAAAGTTCCTGTTGTTTAATAAAAGTTCCTGTTGTTTAATAAAAGTTCTTGGTGTTTAATAAAAGTTCCTGTTGTTTAATAAAAGTTCCTGGTGTTTAATAAAAGTTCCTGTTGTTTAATAAAACTTCCTGTTGTTTAATAAAAGTTCTTGGTGTTTAATAAAAGTTCTTGGTGTTTAATAAAAGTTCCTGTTGTTTAATAAAAGTTCCCGGTGTTTAATAAAAGTTCTTGGTGTTTAATAAAAGTTCTTGGTGTTTAATAAAAGTTCTTGGTGTTTAATAAACGTTCCCGGTGTTTAATAAAAGTTCTTGGTGTTTAATAAAACTTCCTGGTGTTTAATAAAAGTTCCCGGTGTTTAATAAAAGTTCCTATTGTTTAATAAAAGTTCTTGGTGTTTAATAAAAGTTCTTAGTGTTTAATAAAAGTTCCTGGTGTTTAATAAAAGTTCCTGGTGTTTAATAAAAGTTCTTGGTGTTTAATAAAAGTTCCTGGTGTTTAATAAAAGTTCCTGTTGTTTAATAAAAGTTCCTGGTGTTTAATAAAAGTTCTTGGTGTTTAATAAAAGTTCCTGGTGTTTAATAAATGTTCTTGGTGTTAAATAAAAGTTCCCGGGGTTTAATAAAAGTTCCCGTTGTTTAATAAAAGTTCCTGTTGTTTAATAAAAGTTCTTGGTGTTTAATAAAAGTTCTTGGTGTTTAATAAAAATTCCCGGTGTTTAATAAAAGTTCCTGTTGTTTAATAAAAGTTCCCGGTATTTAATAAAAAGTTCCTGTTGTTTAATAAAAGTTCTTGTTGTTTAATAAAAGTTCTTGGTGTTTAATAAAAGTTCCCGTTGTTTAATAAAAGTTCCTGTTGTTTAATAAAAGTTCTTGGTGTTTAATAAAAGTTCTTGGTGTTTAATAAAAATTCCCGGTGTTTAATAAAAGTTCCTGTTGTTTAATAAAAGTTCCCGGTATTTAATAAAAAGTTCCTGTTGTTTAATAAAAGTTCTTGGTGTTTAATAAAAGTTCCTGGTGTTTAATAAAAGTTCTTGGTGTTTAATAAAAGTTCTTGGTGTTTAATAAAAGTTCCTGGTGTTTAATAAAAGTTCCCGTTGTTTAATAAAAGTTCCTGTTGTTTAATAAAAGTTCTTGGTGTTTAATAAAAGTTTTTGGTGTTTAATAAAAGTTCCTGTTGTTTAATAAAAGTTCCTGTTGTTTAATAAAAGTTCTTGGTGTTTAATAAAAGTTCCTGTTGTTTAATAAAAGTTCCTGGTGTTTAATAAAAGTTCCTGTTGTTTAATAAAACTTCCTGGTGTTTAATAAAAGTTCCCGGTGTTTAATAAAAGTTCTTGGTGTTTAATAAAAGTTCTTGGTGTTTAATAAAAGTTCTTGGTGTTTAATAAACGTTCCCGGTGTTTAATAAAAGTTCTTGGTGTTTAATAAAACTTCCTGGTGTTTAATAAAAGTTCCCGGTGTTTAATAAAAGTTCCTATTGTTTAATAAAAGTTCTTGGTGTTTAATAAAAGTTCTTAGTGTTTAATAAAAGTTCCTGGTGTTTAATAAAAGTTCCTGGTGTTTAATAAAAGTTCTTGGTGTTTAATAAAAGTTCCTGGTGTTTAATAAAAGTTCCTGTTGTTTAATAAAAGTTCCTGGTGTTTAATAAAAGTTCTTGGTGTTTAATAAAAGTTTTTGGTGTTTAATAAAAGTTTCTGGTGTTTAATAAAAGTTCCTGTTGTTTAATAAAACTTCCTGGTGTTTAATAAAAGTTCTTGGTGTTTAATAAAAGTTTCTGGTGTTTAATAAAAGTTCCTGTTGTTTAATAAAACTTCCTGGTGTTTAATAAAAGTTCTTGGTGTTTAAAAAAGTTCCTGTTGTTTAATAAAAGTTCCTGTTGTTTAATAAAAGTTCCCGGTGTTTAATAAAAGTTCTTGGTGTTTAATAAAAGTTCTTGGTGTTTAATAAAAGTTCCTGTTGTTTAATAAAAGTTCCTGTTGTTTAATAAAAGTTCTTGGTGTTTAATAAAAGTTCTTGTGTTTAATAAAAGTTCCTGTTGTTTAATAAAAAGTTCCTGTTGTTTAATAAAAGTTCTTGGTGTTTAATAAAAGTTCCTGTTGTTTAATAAAAGTTCCTGGTGTTTATAAAAGTTTCTGTTGTTTAATAAAACTTCCTGGTGTTTAATAAAAGTTCCCGGTGTTTAATAAAAGTTCTTGGTGTTTAATAAAAGTTCTTGGTGTTTAATAAAAGTTCTCTGTGTTTAATAAAAGTTCCTGGTGTTTAATTAAAAGTTCTTGGTGTTTAATAAAACTTCCTGGTGTTTAATAAAAGTTCCCGGTGTTTAATAAAAGTTCCTATTGTTTAATAAAAGTTCTTGGTGTTTAATAAAAGTTCTTGGTGTTTAATAAAAGTTCCTGGTGTTTAATAAAAGTTCCTGGTGTTTAATAAAAGTTCTTGGTGTTTAATAAAAGTTCTTGGTGTTTAATAAAAGTTCTTGGTGTTTAATAAAAGTTCCTGGTGTTTAATAAAAGTTCTTGGTGTTTAATAAAACTTCCTGGTGTTTAATAAAAGTTCCCGGTGTTTAATAAAAGTTCCTATTGTTTAATAAAAGTTCTTGGTGTTTAATAAAAGTTCTTGGTGTTTAATAAAAGTTCCTGGTGTTTAATAAAAGTTCCTGGTGTTTAATAAAAGTTCTTGGTGTTTAATAAAAGTTCTTGGTGTTTAATAAAAGTTCCCGTTGTTTAATAAAAGTTCCCGGTGTTTAATAAAAGTTCATGGTGTTTAATAAAACTTCCTGGTGTTTAATAAAAGTTCTTGGTGTTTAATAAAAGTTCCTGGTGTTTAATAAAAGTTCCTGGTGTTTAATAAAAGTTCCTGGTGTTTAATAAAAGTTCCCGTTGTTTAATAAAAGTTCCTGGTGTTTAATAAAAGTTCTTGGTGTTTAATAAAAGTTTTTGGTGTTTAATAAAAGTTTCTGGTGTTTAATAAAAGTTCTTGGTGTTTAATAAAAGTTCTTGGTGTTTAATAAAAGTTCTTGGTGTTTAATAAAAGTTCCTGGTGTTTAATAAAAGTTCTTGGTGTTTAATAAAAGTTCTTGGTGTTTAATAAAAGTTCCTGGTGTTTAATAAAAGTTCCCGTTGTTTAATAAAAGTTCCTGTTGTTTAATAAAAGTTCTTGGTGTTTAATAAAAGTTTTTGGTGTTTAATAAAAGTTCCTGTTGTTTAATAAAAGTTCCTGTTGTTTAATAAAAGTTCTTGGTGTTTAATAAAAGTTCTTGGTGTTTAATAAAAGTTCCTGGTGTTTAATAAAAGTTCCTGGTGTTTAATAAAACTTCCTGTTGTTTAATAAAAGTTCCTGGTGTTTAATAAAAGTTCCCGGTGTTTAATAAAAGTTCTTGGTGTTTAATAAAAGTTCTTGGTGTTTAATAAAAGTTCTTGGTGTTTAATAAACGTTCCCGGTGTTTAATAAAAGTTCTTGGTGTTTAATAAAACTTCCTGGTGTTTAATAAAAGTTCCCGGTGTTTAATAAAAGTTCCTATTGTTTAATAAAAGTTCTTGGTGTTTAATAAAAGTTCTTAGTGTTTAATAAAAGTTCCTGGTGTTTAATAAAAGTTCCTGGTGTTTAATAAAAGTTCTTGGTGTTTAATAAAAGTTCCTGGTGTTTAATAAAAGTTCCTGTTGTTTAATAAAAGTTCCTGGTGTTTAATAAAAGTTCTTGGTGTTTAATAAAAGTTCCTGGTGTTTAATAAATGTTCTTGGTGTTAAATAAAAGTTCCCGGGGTTTAATAAAAGTTCCCGTTGTTTAATAAAAGTTCCTGTTGTTTAATAAAAGTTCTTGGTGTTTAATAAAAGTTCTTGGTGTTTAATAAAAATTCCCGGTGTTTAATAAAAGTTCCTGTTGTTTAATAAAAGTTCCCGGTATTTAATAAAAAGTTCCTGTTGTTTAATAAAAGTTCTTGTTGTTTAATAAAAGTTCTTGGTGTTTAATAAAAGTTCCCGTTGTTTAATAAAAGTTCCTGTTGTTTAATAAAAGTTCTTGGTGTTTAATAAAAGTTCTTGGTGTTTAATAAAAATTCCCGGTGTTTAATAAAAGTTCCTGTTGTTTAATAAAAGTTCCCGGTATTTAATAAAAAGTTCCTGTTGTTTAATAAAAGTTCTTGGTGTTTAATAAAAGTTCCTGGTGTTTAATAAAAGTTCTTGGTGTTTAATAAAAGTTCTTGGTGTTTAATAAAAGTTCCTGGTGTTTAATAAAAGTTCCCGTTGTTTAATAAAAGTTCCTGTTGTTTAATAAAAGTTCTTGGTGTTTAATAAAAGTTTTTGGTGTTTAATAAAAGTTCCTGTTGTTTAATAAAAGTTCCTGTTGTTTAATAAAAGTTCTTGGTGTTTAATAAAAGTTCCTGTTGTTTAATAAAAGTTCCTGGTGTTTAATAAAAGTTCCTGTTGTTTAATAAAACTTCCTGGTGTTTAATAAAAGTTCCCGGTGTTTAATAAAAGTTCTTGGTGTTTAATAAAAGTTCTTGGTGTTTAATAAAAGTTCTTGGTGTTTAATAAACGTTCCCGGTGTTTAATAAAAGTTCTTGGTGTTTAATAAAACTTCCTGGTGTTTAATAAAAGTTCCCGGTGTTTAATAAAAGTTCCTATTGTTTAATAAAAGTTCTTGGTGTTTAATAAAAGTTCTTAGTGTTTAATAAAAGTTCCTGGTGTTTAATAAAAGTTCCTGGTGTTTAATAAAAGTTCTTGGTGTTTAATAAAAGTTCCTGGTGTTTAATAAAAGTTCCTGTTGTTTAATAAAAGTTCCTGGTGTTTAATAAAAGTTCTTGGTGTTTAATAAAAGTTTTTGGTGTTTAATAAAAGTTTCTGGTGTTTAATAAAAGTTCCTGTTGTTTAATAAAACTTCCTGGTGTTTAATAAAAGTTCTTGGTGTTTAATAAAAGTTTCTGGTGTTTAATAAAAGTTCCTGTTGTTTAATAAAACTTCCTGGTGTTTAATAAAAGTTCTTGGTGTTTAAAAAAGTTCCTGTTGTTTAATAAAAGTTCCTGTTGTTTAATAAAAGTTCCCGGTGTTTAATAAAAGTTCTTGGTGTTTAATAAAAGTTCTTGGTGTTTAATAAAAGTTCCTGTTGTTTAATAAAAGTTCCTGTTGTTTAATAAAAGTTCTTGGTGTTTAATAAAAGTTCCTGTTGTTTAATAAAAGTTCCTGGTGTTTAATAAAAGTTTCTGTTGTTTAATAAAACTTCCTGGTGTTTAATAAAAGTTCCCGGTGTTTAATAAAAGTTCTTGGTGTTTAATAAAAGTTCTTGGTGTTTAATAAAAGTTCTCTGTGTTTAATAAAAGTTCCTGGTGTTTAATAAAAGTTCTTGGTGTTTAATAAAACTTCCTGGTGTTTAATAAAAGTTCCCGGTGTTTAATAAAAGTTCCTATTGTTTAATAAAAGTTCTTGGTGTTTAATAAAAGTTCTTGGTGTTTAATAAAAGTTCCTGGTGTTTAATAAAAGTTCCTGGTGTTTAATAAAAGTTCTTGGTGTTTAATAAAAGTTCTTGGTGTTTAATAAAAGTTCTTGGTGTTTAATAAAAGTTCCTGGTGTTTAATAAAAGTTCTTGGTGTTTAATAAAACTTCCTGGTGTTTAATAAAAGTTCCCGGTGTTTAATAAAAGTTCCTATTGTTTAATAAAAGTTCTTGGTGTTTAATAAAAGTTCTTGGTGTTTAATAAAAGTTCCTGGTGTTTAATAAAAGTTCCTGGTGTTTAATAAAAGTTCTTGGTGTTTAATAAAAGTTCTTGGTGTTTAATAAAAGTTCCCGTTGTTTAATAAAAGTTCCCGGTGTTTAATAAAAGTTCATGGTGTTTAATAAAACTTCCTGGTGTTTAATAAAAGTTCTTGGTGTTTAATAAAAGTTCCTGGTGTTTAATAAAAGTTCCTGGTGTTTAATAAAAGTTCCTGGTGTTTAATAAAAGTTCCCGTTGTTTAATAAAAGTTCCTGGTGTTTAATAAAAGTTCTTGGTGTTTAATAAAAGTTTTTGGTGTTTAATAAAAGTTTCTGGTGTTTAATAAAAGTTCTTGGTGTTTAATAAAAGTTCCTGGTGTTTAATAAAAGTTCCCGTTGTTTAATAAAAGTTCCTGTTGTTTAATAAAAGTTCCCGGTGTTTAATAAAAGTTCTTGGTGTTTAATAAAAGTTCTTGGTGTTTAATAAAAGTTCCTGGTGTTTAATAAAAGTTCTTGGTGTTTAATAAAAGTTCCTGGTGTTTAATAAAAGTTCTTGGTGTTTAATAAAAGTTCCTGTTGTTTAATAAAACTTCCTGTTGTTTAATAAAAGTTCTTGGTGTTTAATAAAAGTTCCTGTTGTTTAATAAAAGTTCCTGTTGTTTAATAAAAGTTCCTGTTGTTTAATAAAAGTTCCTGGTGTTTAATAAAAGTTCCCAGTGTTTAATAAAAGTTCATGGTGTTTAATAAAACTTCCTGGTGTTTAATAAAAGTTCTTGGTGTTTAAAAAAAGTTCCTGTTGTTTAATAAAAGTTCCCGTTGTTTAATAAAAGTTCCCGGTGTTTAATAAAAGTTCATGGTGTTTAATAAAACTTCCTGGTGTTTAATAAAAGTTCTTGGTGTTTAAAAAAAGTTCCTGTTGTTTAATAAAAGTTCCCGTTGTTTAATAAAAGTTCCCGGTGTTTAATAAAAGTTCCTGGTGTTTAATAAATGTTCCCAGTGTTTAATAAAAGTTCATGGTGTTTAATAAAACTTCCTGGTGTTTAATAAAAGTTCTTGGTGTTTAAAAAAACTTCCTGTTGTTTAATAAAAGTTCTTGGTGTTTAATAAAAGTTCCTGTTGTTTAATAAAAGTTCCTGTTGTTTAATAAAAGTTCCTGGTGTTTAATAAAAGTTCCCAGTGTTTAATAAAAGTTCATGGTGTTTAATAAAACTTCCTGGTGTTTAATAAAAGTTCTTGGTGTTTAAAAAAAGTTCCTGTTGTTTAATAAAAGTTCCCGTTGTTTAATAAAAGTTCCCGGTGTTTAATAAAAGTTCCTGTTGTTTAATAAAAGTTCCTGTTGTTTAATAAAAGTTCTTGGTGTTTAATAAAAGTTCCCGGGGTTTAATAAAAGTTCCCGTTGTTTAATAAAAGTTCCTGTTGTTTAATAAAAGTTCCTGTTGTTTAATAAAAGTTCCCGGTATTTAATAAAAAGTTCCTGTTGTTTAATAAAAGTTCCTGGTGTTTAATAAAAGTTCCTGGTGTTTAATAAAAGTTCCTGGTGTTTAATAAAACTTCCTGGTGTTTAATAAAAGTTCCTGGTGTTTAATAAAAGTTCCCGATGTTTAATAAAAAGTTCCTGTTGTTTAATAAAAGTTCTTGGTGTTTAATAAAAGTTCCCGGTGTTTAATAAAAGTTCCTGGTGTTTAATAAAAGTTCCCGGTGTTTAATAAAAGTTCCTGTTGTTTAATAAAAGTTCCTGGTGTTTAATAAAAGTTCCTGGTGTTTAATAAAAGTTCCCGATGTTTAATAAAAAGTTCCTGTTGTTTAATAAAAGTTCCTGTTGTTTAATAAAAGTTCTTGGTGTTTAATAAAAGTTCCCGGTGTTTAATAAAAGTTCCTGGTGTTTAATAAAAGTTCTTGGTGTTTAATCAAAGTTCTTGGTGTTTAATAAAAGTTCCCGTTGTTTAATAAAAGTTCCCGGTGTTTAATAAAAGTTCCTGGTGTTTAATAAAAGTTCCCGGTATTTAATAAAAAGTTCCTGTTGTTTAATAAAAGTTCCTGTTGTTTAATAAAAGTTTCTGGTGTTTAATAAAAGTTCCTGGTGTTTAATAAAAGTTCCCGATGTTTAATAAAAAGTTCCTGGTGTTTAATAAAAGTTCCTGTTGTTTAATAAAAGTTCTTGGTGTTTAATAAAAGTTCTTGGTGTTTAATAAAAGTTCCCGGTGTTTAATAAAAGTTCCTGGTGTTTAATAAAAGTTCCCGGTGTTTAATAAAAGTTCCTGTTGTTTAATAAAAGTTTCTGGTGTTTAATAAAAGTTCCTGGTGTTTAATAAAAGTTCTTGGTGTTTAATAAAAGTTCCCGGGGTTTAATAAAAGTTCCTGTTGTTTAATAAAAGTTCCCGGTGTTTAATAAAAGTTCCTGTTGTTTAATAAAAGTTCCTGGTGTTTAATAAAAGTTCCTGGTGTTTAATAAAAGTTCCTGTTGTTTAATAAAAGTTCCCGGTGTTTAATAAAAGTTCCCGTTGTTTAATAAAAGTTCCTGTTGTTTAATAAAAGTTCCCGGTGTTTAATAAAAGTTCCTGTTGTTTAATAAAAGTTCCCGGTATTTAATAAAAAGTTCCTGTTGTTTAATAAAAGTTCCTGGTGTTTAATAAAAGTTCCTGGTGTTTAATAAAAGTTCCTGGTGTTTAATAAAACTTCCTGGTGTTTAATAAAAGTTCCTGGTGTTTAATAAAAGTTCCCGATGTTTAATAAAAAGTTCCTGTTGTTTAATAAAAGTTCTTGGTGTTTAATAAAAGTTCCCGGTGTTTAATAAAAGTTCCTGTTGTTTAATAAAAGTTCCTGGTGTTTAATAAAAGTTATTGGTGTTTAATAAAAGTTCCCGTTGTTTAATAAAAGTTCCCGGTGTTTAATAAAAGTTCTTGGTGTTTAATAAAAGTTCCTGTTGTTTAATAAAAGTTCCCGTTGTTTAATAAAAGTTCCTGGTGTTTAATAAAAGTTCTTGGTGTTTAATAAAAGTTCCCGTTGTTTAATAAAAGTTCTTGGTGTTTAATAAAAGTTCCTGTTGTTTAATAAAAGTTCTTGGTGTTTAATAAAAGTTCCTGTTGTTTAATAAAAGTTCTTGGTGTTTAATAAAAGTTCCTGTTGTTTAATAAAACTTCCTGGTGTTTAATAAAAGTTCTTGGTGTTTAATAAAAGTTCCTGTTGTTTAATAAAAGTTCTTGGTGTTTAATAAAAGTTCCTGTTGTTTAATAAAAGTTCTTGGTGTTTAATAAAAGTTCCTGTTGTTTAATAAAACTTCCTGTTGTTTAATAAAAGTTCCTGGTGTTTAATAAAACTTCCTGGTGTTTAATAAAAGTTCTTGGTGTTTAATAAAAGTTCCTGGTGTTTAATAAAAGTTCCTGTTGTTTAATAAAACTTCCTGGTGTTTAATAAAAGTTCTTGGTGTTTAATAAAAGTTCCTGGTGTTTAATAAAAGTTCCTGGTGTTTAATAAAAGTTCCTGTTGTTTAATAAAAGTTCCTGGTGTTTAATAAAAGTTCTTGGTGTTTAATAAAAGTTCTTGGTGTTTAATAAAAGTTCCTGGTGTTTAATAAAAGTTCCTGGTGTTTAATAAAGGTTCCAGGTGTTTAATAAAAGTTCCTGGTGTTTAATAAAAGTTCTTGGTGTTTAATAAAAGTTCCTGGTGTTTAATAAAAGTTCCTGGTGTTTAATAAAGGTTCCAGGTGTTTAATAAAAGTTCCTGGTGTTTAATAAAAGTTCTTGGTGTTTAATAAAAGTTCCTGTTGTTTAATAAAAGTTCTTGGTGTTTAATAAAAGTTCCCGTTGTTTAATAAAAGTTCCTGTTGTTTAATAAAAGTTCTTGGTGTTTAATAAAAGTTCTTGGTGTTTAATAAAAGTTCCTGTTGTTTAATAAAAGTTCCCGGTGTTTAATAAAAGTTCCTGGTGTTTAATAAAAGTTCCTGGTGTTTAATAAAGGTTCCTGGTGTTTAATAAAAGTTCCCGGTGTTTAATAAAAGTTCCCGGTGTTTAATAAAAGTTCCCGGTGTTTAATAAAAGTTCCCGGTGTTTAATAAAGGTTCCTGGTGTTTAATAAAAGTTCCTGGTGTTTAATAAAAGTTCCCGGTGTTTAATAAAAGTTCCCGGTGTTTAATAAAAGTTCCTGGTGTTTAATAAAAATGTTACAGAGAGATCTTAAATGTCTTGTTAAAGAAAAATAATAGTGCAACTTAAGCAATTGTAAGTTTATATTTGTATTTACATTTTCATTTACATCTAACATGATTTTAGGGGGTAACCCAAAGTAAAGTAACTAAGTTACTTTTTTGAGTCTGTAACTAAGTAAAGTAATATATTACTTTTGAAAAGAGTAACTAGTAATCTGTATCTACTGTGTACACAGTCCTGGTTCAGTTCTGGTTTAGACCTGGTTTAGACCTGGTTTAGACCTGGTTTAGTCCTGGTTTAGTCCTGGTTTAGTCCTGGTTTAGTCCTGGTTTAGTCCTGGTTCAGTCCTGGTTTAGACCTGGTTTAGTCCTGGTTTAGTCCTGGTTTAGTCCTGGTTTAGACCTGGTTTAGACCTGGTTTAGTCCTGGTTTAGACCTGGTTTAGTCCTGGTTTAGACCTGGTTCAGTCCTGGTTCAGTCCTGGTTTAGACCTGGTTTAGACCTGGTTTAGTCCTGGTTTAGACCTGGTTTAGACCTGGTTTAGTCCTGGTTTAGACCAGGTTTAGTCCTGGTTCAGTCCAGGTTTAGACCTGGTTTAGTCCTGGTTTAGACCTGGTTTAGACCTGGTTTAGTCCTGGTTTAGTCCAGGTTTAGTCCTGGTTTAGTCCTGGTTTAGACCTGGTTTAGACCTGGTTTAGTCCTGGTTCAGTCCTGGTTCAGTCCAGGTTCAGTCCAGGTTTAGTCCTGGTTTAGACCTGGATTAGACCTGGTTTAGTCCTGGTTCAGTCCTGGTTTAGTCTTGGTTTAGTCCTGGTTTAGACCTGGTTTAGACCTGGTTTAGTCCTGGTTCAGTCCTGGTTTAGTCCTGGTTTAGTCCTGGTTTAGACCTGGTTTAGACCTGGTTTAGTCCTGGTTTAGTCCAGGTTTAGACCTGGTTTAGTCCTGGTTTAGACCTGGTTTAGTCCTGGTTTAGACCTGGTTTAGACCTGGTTTAGACCTGGTTTAGTCCTAGTTCAGTCCAGGTTTAGACCTGGTTTAGTCCTGGTTTAGACCTGGTTTAGACCTGGTTTAGTCCTGGTTTAGTCCAGGTTTAGACCTGGTTTAGTCCTGGTTTAGACCTGGTTTAGTCCTGGTTTAGACCTGGTTTAGTCCTGGTTTAGACCTGGTTTAGACCTGGTTTAGACCTGGTTTAGTTCTGGTTTAGACCTGGTTTAGTCCTGGTTTAGACCTGGTTTAGTCCTGGTTTAGACCTGGTTTAGACCTGGTTTAGACCTGGTTTAGACCTGGTTTAGTTCTGGTTTAGACCTGGTTTAGTCCTGGTTTAGACCTGGTTTAGTCCTGGTTTAGACCTGGTTCAGGCCTGGTTTAGTCCTGGTTTAGTCCTGGTTTAGACCTGGTTTAGTCCTGGTTTAGACCTGGTTTAGTCCTGGTTTAGACCTGGTTCAGGCCTGGTTTAGTCCTGGTTCAGTCCTGGTTTAGACCTGGATTAGACCTGGTTCAGTCCAGGTTCAGTCCTGGTTTAGACCTGGATTAGACCTGGTTTAGTCCTGGTTCAGTCCTGGTTTAGTCTTGGTTTAGTCCTGGTTTAGACCTGGTTTAGTCCTGGTTCAGTCCTGGTTTAGTCCTGGTTTAGTCCTGGTTTAGACCTGGTTTAGACCTGGTTTAGTCCTGGTTTAGTCCAGGTTTAGTCCAGGTTTAGACCTGGTTTAGTCCTGGTTTAGACCTGGTTTAGACCTGGTTTAGTCCTGGTTTAGACCTGGTTTAGACCTGGTTTAGACCTGGTTCAGTCCTGGTTTAGACCTGGTTTAGACCTGGTTTAGACCTGGTTTAGTTCTGGTTTAGACCTGGTTTAGTCCTGGTTTAGACCTGGTTTAGTCCTGGTTTAGACCTGGTTTAGTCCTGGTTTAGACCTGGTTCAGGCCTGGTTTAGTCCTGGTTCAGTCCTGGTTCAGTCCAGGTTCAGTCCAGGTTTAGTCCTGGTTTAGACCTGGATTAGACCTGGTTTAGTCCTGGTTCAGTCCTGGTTTAGTCTTGGTTTAGTCCTGGTTTAGACCTGGTTTAGTCCTGGTTCAGTCCTGGTTTAGTCCTGGTTTAGTCCTGGTTTAGACCTGGTTTAGACCTGGTTTAGTCCTGGTTTAGTCCAGGTTTAGTCCAGGTTTAGACCTGGTTTAGTCCTGGTTTAGTCCTGGTTTAGACCTGGTTTAGTCCTGGTTTAGTCCAGGTTTAGACCTGGTTTAGTCCTGGTTTAGACCTGGTTTAGACCTGGTTTAGACCTGGTTTAGTCCTGGTTTAGACCTGGTTTAGTTCTGGTTTAGACCTGGTTTAGTCCTGGTTTAGACCTGGTTTAGTCCTGGTTTAGACCTGGTTCAGACCTGGTTTAGACCTGGTTTAGTTCTGGTTTAGACCTGGTTTAGTCCTGGTTTAGACCTGGTTTAGTCCTGGTTTAGACCTGGTTCAGGCCTGGTTTAGTCCTGGTTTAGTCCTGGTTTAGACCTGGTTTAGTTCTGGTTTAGACCTGGTTTAGTCCTGGTTTAGACCTGGTTTAGTCCTGGTTTAGACCTGGTTTAGACCTGGTTTAGACCTGGTTTAGTTCTGGTTTAGACCTGATTTAGTCCTGGTTTAGACCTGGTTTAGTCCTGGTTTAGACCTGGTTTAGACCTGGTTTAGACCTGGTTTAGTTCTGGTTTAGACCTGGTTTAGTCCTGGTTTAGACCTGGTTTAGTCCTGGTTTAGACCTGGTTCAGGCCTGGTTTAGTCCTGGTTTAGACCTGGTTTAGACCTGGTTCAGTCCTGGTTTAGTCCTGGTTTAGACCTGGTTTAGACCTGGTTCAGTCCTGGTTTAGTCCTGGTTTAGACCTGGTTTAGTCCTGGTTTAGACCTGGTTTAGTTCTGGTTTAGACCTGGTTTAGTCCTGGTTTAGACCTGGTTTAGTCCTGGTTTAGACCTGGTTCAGGCCTGGTTTAGTCCTGGTTTAGTCCTGGTTTAGACCTGGTTTAGACCTGGTTTAGTTCTGGTTTAGACCTGGTTTAGTCCTGGTTTAGACCTGGTTTAGTCCTGGTTTAGACCTGGTTTAGACCTGGTTTAGACCTGGTTTAGTTCTGGTTTAGACCTGGTTTAGTCCTGGTTTAGACCTGGTTTAGTCCTGGTTTAGACCTGGTTTAGACCTGGTTTAGACCTGGTTTAGTTCTGGTTTAGACCTGGTTTAGTCCTGGTTTAGACCTGGTTTAGTCCTGGTTTAGACCTGGTTCAGGCCTGGTTTAGTCCTGGTTTAGACCTGGTTTAGACCTGGTTCAGTCCTGGTTTAGTCCTGGTTTAGACCTGGTTTAGACCTGGTTCAGTCCTGGTTTAGTCCTGGTTTAGACCTGGTTTAGTCCTGGTTTAGTCCTGGTTTAGTCCTAGTTTAGACCTGGTTTAGACCTGGTTCAGTCCTGGTTTAGTCCTGGTTTAGACCTGGTTCAGTCCTGGTTTAGTCCTGGTTTAGACCTGGTTCAGGCCTGGTTTAGACCTGGTTTAGACCTGGTTCAGTCCTGGTTTAGTCCTGGTTTAGACCTGGTTCAGTCCTGGTTTAGTCCTGGTTTAGACCTGGTTTAGTCCTCGTTTAGACCTGGTTCAGGCCTGGTTTAGTCCTGGTTTAGACCTGGTTTAGACCTGGTTCAGTCCTGGTTTAGTCCTGGTTTAGACCTGGTTTAGACCTGGTTCAGTCCTGGTTTAGTCCTGGTTTAGACCTGGTTTAGTCCTGGTTTAGTCCTGGTTTAGTCCTCAGGACTAAACCAAGACTAAACCAGGTCTAAACCAGGACCAAACCAGGACTAAACTATGACTAAACCAGGAATAAACCAGGTCTAAACCAGGACTAAACCAGGACTAAACTATGACTAAACCAGGACTAAACCAGGACTAAACCAGGTCTAAACCAGGTCTAAACCAGGACTAAACTATGACTAAACCAGGAATAAACCAGGACTAAACCAGGTCTAAACCAGGTCTAAACCAGGACTAAACTATGACTAAACCAGGACCAAACCAGGTCTAAACCAGGACTAAACTATGACTAAACTATGACTAAACCAGGACTAAACCAGGACTAAACCAGGTCTAAACCAGGACTAAGCTATGACTAAACAAGGACTAAACCAAGACTAAACCAGGTCTAAACCAGGTCTAAACCAGGACTAAACCAGGACTAAACCAGGTCTAAACCAGGACTAAACTATGACTAAACCAGGACTAAACCAGGACTAAACCAGGTCTAAACCAGGACAAAACCAGGTCTAAACTAGGTCTAAACCAGGTCTAAACCAGGTCTAATCCAGGTCTAAACAGGTCTAAACCAGGACTAAACCAGGTCTAAACCAGGTCTAAACAGGTCTAAACCAGGACTAAACCAAGACTAAACCAGGACTAAACCAGGTCTAAACCAGGTCTAAACCAGGTCTAAACCAGGACTAAACCAGGTCTAAACCAGGTCTAAACCAGGACTAAACCAGGACTAAACCAGGTCTAAACCAGGACTAAACCAGGTCTAAATCAGGTCTAAACCAGGACTAAACCAGGTCTAAACCAGGTCTAAACCAGGTCTAAACCAAGACTAAACCAGGTCTAAACCAGGTCTAAACCAGGTCTAAACCAGGTCTAAATCAGGTCTAAACCAGGACTAAACCAGGTCTAAACCAGGTCTAAACCAGGTCTAAACCAGGACTAAACCAGGTCTAAACCAGGTCTAAACCAGGTCTAAACCAGGTCTAAACCAAGACTAAACCAGGACTAAACGAGGACGAAACCAGGTCTAAACCAGGACTAAACCAGGTCTAAACCAGGTCTAAACCAGGTCTAAACCAGGACTAAACCAGGTCTAAACCAGGTCTAAACCAGGTCTAAACCAGGACTGAACCAGGTCTAAACCAGGTCTAAACTAGGACTAAACCAGGACTAAACCAGGACTAAACCAGGTCTAAACCAGGACTAAACCAGGTCTAAACTAGGACTAAACCAGAACTAAAGTAGGTCTAAACCAGGACTAAACCAGGTCTAATTTAGGACTAAACCAGGTCTAAACTAGGACTAAACCAGGACTAAACCAGGTCTAAACCAGGTCTAAACCAGGACAAAACTATGACTAAACCAGGACTAAAACAGGTCTAAACCAGGACTAAACCAGGACTAAACTATGACTAAACCAGGTCTAAACCAGGTCTAAACCAGGTCTAAACCAGGACTAAACTATGACTAAACCAGGACTAAACCAAGACTAAACCAGGTCTAAACCAGGTCTAAACCAGGTCTAAACCAGGACTAAACCAGGACTAAACTATGACTAAACCAGGACTAAACCAGGTCTAAACCAGGACTAAACCAGGACTAAACCAGGTCTAAACCAGGTCTAAACCAGGACTAAACCAGGACTAAACCAGGTCTAATCTAGGACTAAACCAGGTCTAAACCAGGTCTAAACCAGGTCTAAACCAGGACTAAACCATGACTAAACCAGGACTAAACCAGGTCTAAACCAGGACTAAACCAGGTCTAAACCAGGACTAAACCAGGTCTAAACCAGGTCTAAACCAGGACTAAACCATGACTAAACCAGGACTAAAGCAGGACTAAACCAGGTCTAAACCAGGTCTAAACCAGGACTAAACCATGACTAAACCAGGACTAAACCAGGTCTAAACCAGGACTAAACCAGAACTAAACTAGGTCTAAACCAGGACTAAACCAGGTCTAATCTAGGACTAAACCAGGTCTAAACCAGGTCTAAACCAGGTCTAAACCAGGTCTAAACCAGGACTGAACCAGGTCTAAACCAGGTCTGAACCAGGACTGAACCAGGACTAAACCAGGTCTAAACCAGGACTAAACCAGGTCTAAACCAGGTCTAAACCAGGTCTAAACCAGGACTAAACCAGGACTAAACAGGTCTAAACCAGGACTAAACCAAGACTAAACCAGGACTAAACCAGGTCTAAACCAGGACTAAACCAGGTCTAAACCAGGTCTAAACCAGGACTAAACCAGGTCTAAACCAGGTCTAAACCAGGACTAAACCAGGACTAAACCAGGTCTAAACCAGGACTAAACCAGGTCTAAACCAGGTCTAAACCAGGTCTAAATCAGGTCTAAACCAGGACTAAACCAGGTCTAAACCAGGTCTAAACCAGGTCTAAACCAAGACTAAACCAGGTCTAAACCAGGTCTAAACCAGGTCTAAACCAGGTCTAAACCAGGTCTAAACCAAGACTAAACCAGGTCTAAACCAGGACTAAACCAGGTCTAAACCAGGTCTAAACCAAGACTAAACCAGGACTAAACGAGGACTAAACCAGGTCTAAACCAGGACTAAACCAGGACTAAATCAGGTCTAAACCAGGTCTAAACCAGGTCTAAACCAGGACTAAACCAGGTCTAAACCAGGTCTAAAACAGGACTGAACCAGGACTGAACCAGGTCTAAATCAGGTCTAAACTAGGACTAAACCAGGACTAAACCAGGACTAAACCAGGTCTAATCCAGGACTAAACCAGGTCTAAACTAGGACTAAACCAGAATTAAACTAGGTCTAAACCAGGACTAAACCAGGTCTAATCTAGGACTAAACCAGGTCTAAACTAGGACTAAACCAGGACTAAACCAGGTCTAAACCAGGTCTAAACCAGGTCTGAACCAGGACTGAACCAGGACTAAACCAGGTCTAAACCAGGACTAAACTATGACTAAACCAGGACTAAACCAGGACTAAACCAGGTCTAAACCAGGACTAAACCAGGACTAAAACTATGACTAAACCAGGACTAAACCAGGTCTAAACCAGGACTAAACCAGGTCTAAACCAAGACTAAACCAGGTCTAAACCAGGACTAAACCAGGTCTAAACCAGGTCTAAACCAAGACTAAACCAGGTCTAAACCAGGTCTAAACCAGGACTAAACCAGGACTAAACTATGACTAAACCAGGACTAAACCAGGTCTAAACCAGGACTAAACCAGGTCTAAACCAAGACTAAACCAGGTCTAAACCAGGACTAAACCAGGTCTAAACCAGGTCTAAACCAAGACTAAACCAGGTCTAAACCAGGTCTAAACCAGGACTAAACCAGAACTAAACTAGGTCTAAACCAGGACTAAACCAGGTCTAATCTAGGACTAAACCAGGTCTAAACCAGGTCTAAACCAGGTCTAAACCAGGACTGAACCAGGTCTAAACCAGGTCTGAACCAGGACTGAACCAGGACTAAACCAGGTCTAAACCAAGACTAAACCAGGTCTAAACCAGGTCTAAACCAGGTCTAAACCAGGACTAAACCAGGACTAAACAGGTCTAAACCAGGACTAAACCAAGACTAAACCAGGACTAAACCAGGTCTAAACCAGGACTAAACCAGGTCTAAACCAGGACTAAACCAGATCTAAACCAGGTCTAAACCAGGTCTAAACCAGGTCTAAACCAGGACTAAACCAGGACTAAACTATGACTAAACCAGGACTAAACCAGGTCTAAACCAGGACTAAACCAGGACTAAACCAGGTCTAAACTAGGACTAAACACAATTAAACTAGGTCTAAACCAGGACTAAACCAGGTCTAACCTAGGACTAAACCAGGTCTAAACCAGGTCTAAACCAGGACTGAACCAGGTCTAAACCAGGTCTGAACCAGGACTGAACCAGGACTAAACCAGGTCTAAACCAGGACTAAACCAGGACTAAACTATGACTAAACCAGGACTAAACCAGGTCTAAACCAGGACTAAACCAGGTCTAAACCAGGACTAAACTATGACTAAACCAGGTCTAAACCAGGTCTAAACCAGGTCTAAACCAGGACTAAACTATGACTAAACCAGGACTAAACCAAGACTAAACCACGTCTAAACCAGGTCTAAACCAGGACTAAACCAGGACTAAACTATGACTAAACCAGGACTAAACCAGGACTAAACCAAGACTAAACCAGGTCTAAACCAGGTCTAAACCAGGTCTAAACCAGGTCTAAACCAGGACTAAACCAGGACTAAACCAGGTCTAAACCAGGACTAAACCAGGTCTAAAAAAGGACTAAACCAGGTCTAAACCAGATCTAAACCAGGACTAAACCAGGTCTAATCTAGGACTAAACCAGGTCTAAACCAGGACTAAACCAGGTCTAAACCAGGTCTAAACCAGGTCTAAACCAGGACTGAACCAGGTCTAAACCAGGTCTAAACTAGGACTAAACCAGGACTAAACCAGGTCTAAACCAGGTCTAAACCAGGTCTAAACCAGGTCTAAACCAGGACTGAACCAGGTCTAAACCAGGTCTAAACCAGGACTAAACCAGGACTAAACCAGGTCTAAAAAAGGACTAAACCAGGTCTAAACCAGATCTAAACCAGGACTAAACCAGGTCTAATCTAGGACTAAACCAGGTCTAAACCAGGACTAAACCAGGTCTAAACCAGGTCTAAACCAGGTCTGAACCAGGACTGAACCAGGACTAAACCAGGTCTAAACCAGGACTAAACCAGGTCTAAACCAGGTCTAAACCAGGTCTAAACCAGGACTAAACCAGGTCTAAACCAGGTCTAAACCAGGTCTAAACCAGGACTAAACCAGGTCTAAACCAGGTCTAAACCAGGTCTAAACCAGGACTAAACTAGGACTAAACCAGGTCTAAACCAGGTCTAAACCAGGACTAAACTAGGACTAAACCAGGTCTAAACCAGGACTAAACTATGACTAAACCAGGACTAAACCAGGTCTAAACCAGGACTAAACCAGGACTAAACTATGACTAAACCAGGACTAAACCAGGTCTAAACCAGGACTAAACTATGACTAAACCAGGACTAAACCAGGTCTAAACCAAGACTAAACCAGGTCTAAACCAGGTCTAAACCAGGACTAAACCAGGACTAAACTATGACTAAACCAGGACTAAACCAGGTCTAAACCAGGTCTAAACCATGACCAAACCAGGTCTAAACCAGGACTAAACCAGGACTAAACCAGGTCTGAACCAGGTCTAAACCAGGTCTAAACCTGGCCTAAAGCAGGACTAAATGAGGTCTAAACCAGGTCTAAACCAGGACTGAACCAGGTCTAAACCAGGTCTGCAACAGACCCAGTCCAAGACTGATCCAGTACCTTTCTGACAGAGTCCTGGGGTCCGTCCTCTTCATTGTGTGAGACACAGTCGTCTCTGAAACACATCACATTCACTTTATTACTCATTTACAGAAACAGTATTTATACTTTTATACAGATGCAGTATTTATACTTTTATATAGATGCAGTATTTTACTTTTATACAGATGCAGTATTTTACTTTTAAAAACTCAGATCCAGTAGAGTCTTTACCCTGAGTAATGATGTTTTCTATAACTTTACAGTCAGAGTTGCTATGGTAACGTGTGAGCTGTAAGGGCTCACATAAGCTGTAGACCCAAGAAAAAACTCAGAGGCTCAGCTCTGGAGCATGGGACCACGTCTGTGTTTATTATTGACGTGTAATAAACACGTGATCGTCGATCAGTGAACTGACGATCAGTGAACTGACGATCAGTGAACTGACGATCAGAGAACTGACGATCAGTGAACTGACGATCAGTGAACTGACGATCAGAGAACTGACGCTCAGAGAACTGACGATCAGAGAACTGACGATCAGAGAACTGACGATCAGTGAACTGACGATCAGTGAACTGACAATCAGAGAACTGACGATCAGTGAACTGACGATCAGTGAACTGACGATCAGAGAACTGACAATCAGTGAACTGACGATCAGAGAACTCACGATCAGAGAACTGACGATCAGTGAACTGACGATCAGAGAACTGACGATCAGTGAACTGACACTCAGAGAACTGACGATCAGAGAACTCACGATCAGTGAACTGACGATCAGAGAACTGACAATCAGTGAACTGACGATCAGAGAACTCACGATCAGAGAACTGACGATCAGTGAACTGACGATCAGAGAACTCACGATCAGAGAACTGACGATCAGTGAACTGACGCTCAGAGAACTGACGCTCAGAGAACTGACGATCAGTGAACTGACGATCAGAGAACTGACGCTCAGAGAACTGACGATCAGTGAACTGACACTCAGAGAACTGACGATCAGAGAACTCACGATCAGTGAACTGACGATCAGAGAACTGACAATCAGTGAACTGACGATCAGAGAACTCACGATCAGAGAACTGACGATCAGTGAACTGACACTCAGAGAACTGACGATCAGAGAACTGACAATCAGTGAACTGACGATCAGAGAACTCACGATCAGAGAACTGACGCTCAGAGAACTGATGCTCAGAGAACTGACGATCAGTGAACTGACGATCAGTGAACTGACGATCAGAGAACTGACGATCAGAAAACTGACGATCAGAGAACTGACGACACATGAGCTGCCTTTTTACTTTCTCTTTACATTAGCAATGTGTGTGTGTTAGTTATAACCAGGGCTTAACGTAAAAACACTGCTAGAATAACACTACTGCTGTTTAATCAAACCGGAGCTGCAGGACAGTAAATGTGAGAGCCTCGCGTGTTTGTTGTAATTTGATCGGCCCATTTTACCGATCACCGATCACTCTGTTTTTAGCCATGATCGGCCGATCACTGATCACACCCTAAATACAAGTCAATACATATAAACATTTTTAATGAGAACACGTTAACTCAGTCAGAATAACGAACTGGAGGTCTTGCGTGGCACCCAGCACGAGAAACTCGCACTGGAGTTCCACCCATCCAGGGGCCCGACCAGAACTGGAGGGGAAGGGGGTGGACACGGTGGGAACACCTGGTGACAGAGAATGGCTTGGGGGCCCCGAGGGCTGTGAGCACACAGATGAACCTCACAAGGAGGTCCCCAAATGGGCTCCCGTTTACCTAAATAACAACAACTGAGTCGGCCCTCTCCAGTCTCTGCTGAACCAAGGCCCTTTCCAGTGCGGCGCCAGTTTACAGCACCTTTCAGTTGGATCCTTTAACCCAGGGGTGTCAAACTCAATCGGAGCTGGGGCCAAAATTAGAAAACCTGTCTTGGTCGTGGGCTGAATAAGAGTATTGTATAAATAATAAAGCCAGCCTACTGTACTTTTGTTCTCAGTTAGGCTACAATAGGCTTATTAACAGAATAATACTTCCCCACAGAACTACAGCTGTAGATTTGTGGTTTTAGGGGCTTTGTAGTTTTGTTTTAAATCAGAACTTAGAACTCAACAAAAAACAACAAATAGGCCACAGACTACTGACTAACACTGGCCAATGATTTATTTATGAAGTATTATTTACTGCCACAGTTACCTAACTCCTCATATAAGACAGGTGTTTTCATCAGGTCCACTCTGTTTTACTGTGACAGTGGGTGCTACCAGCAGATAAATATTTAGGTGCATGCCATGCCCCTTATGTAAGCCCAGCACAACTTTAATCTGAGTCAGCTCCTACACACAAACACGTATTACAGGCATGAACGCGGGAAAGGTGGGTGCTAAATTTTATTCCAGCACCCCCAACTGTTGGGGACGTTGTAACTGCAACCCCAAAAGGTTTACAAAAATAAACTATATTTTATTACACATTTTCAGATGAATTGTGTTCTCTTCATTAGTCATAAATATTGTAACTTTCCAACGCTGTTTAAAGCCTTGTTGTTGCTGCTCAGTTATTGAAGCGTGTTAATGTTCTCCAGCTTTGTCTCAAAAGACAATGTGCCAGATCTTCCGCACCTTAGCGCAGGTGGAGTCCAGGTGGATCAGACAGTGGCGCAGAAAGAGCCTTATCCCAATCCCCGCTCTTTAGACTGGACGCTACACTTAGTCTTAAGAGGTTGGACGTGGGCTGGGCTTGGGCGAGGGAGGAAAAGGAGTGCCCTGCTGCCCGCCTCTCAAATGAGGAAACATGAGGCTGAGCTGGTGATGCAAAGCTTCTGCTCAGGAGTTCTGGTCCCATGTGGCAGAACGTGCGCGGCTGTGCTTAGAGCAGTGCCCACCTACTCTTGTCCGTGCGCAAGGATCATGTAGAGTACGCGCCCCAGCTTACCGCAGCCTCTCGCCGCTGGCTCAGGCTCTTTCAGGGCACATAGAGGCAAACAGTTTACATCTTTTTATTGATTTATTTATTTTGTCTTTTGCTTTTCAGCACCACGGAAAAGCACGACAGTGCGTGTAAATAGCACGCCAGATTTAATGCCATTTTGCTGCCATCTCAACGTATTTTTCACTTTCCGATCCGCGTTAAATGGTAGTCTCACATCGGGACAGAACCGAGGCGCAGCAGTGCGTGTATTTGCAAACACCAACGTAAATAGAGCTACAGCTAACCCGCTAAGTTACGTTAAAAGGATTAAGAAAGTTCAGAGTCTGCCTGTGTCTTGTTACGCGGAGAAAACTGTGCGTTTTGTGGCTTAAACTGCACCAAATGGCTGCTAATGGAAAGAGAAAGTAAAAAGGCAGCCCATGTGTCCGTGAGTCTGAGAGGAGCAGCTTTCATCGTCGTCTTCTCTGCTCTCTTTGCACGTTTTCTTCATTCAGACGTTGTCAGACCTGGCAGCAGGAGCTGTCTGCTCTTCAGTCCACTGTGTTTCAACCTGGTTTGGCTGCGCGTTACGCGGACACAGGCGCTGCACCGGCGACTCGCATTAAAGGCACCAATTAAGAACAGCTGATTTTTACATCAGCGGAGCATTCAAACAAAGCCACAGACACTGGGCACACATTAAAGACCAATAATGCAACAAAACCTCTTCTAAAACAAAAATAAGTAGAATTTTGTTGTTCTTTTATATTTACAAAGGCTACAGTATTTTTCAAATGGAACTAATAATAGCCTGCATACAATACATTACTACATTGAAGACCAAGTGATCGGTATCGGCCATGATCGGTATCGGCCGATCACAGCAGAGGCTGATCGGTGATCGGTGATCGGCCTCAAAAACCTTGATCGGAGCACCCTTAATATATAGACATCCTTGCCCGTTTTGCAGAAGGTGTACCAGGAGGCTTTTGAGAGAGAACAGATCCCTCCCACATTTAATGAAGCGTTGATATCTTTGATACCAAAAAAAGACAGGGATACTACTGACCCATCAAACTATAGACCAATTAGTTTGCTGAACTTGGACTGTAAAATATTAACAAAGGTGCTTGCACTACGCCTACAGCGCGTCCTACCCAGTATCATACATCCCAACCAGACAGGCTTTATGAAGAACCGTTCCTCCTCTGATAATATAAGAAAGCTTTTGCATTTGATGTGGTTGAGTCAGTCAAAAGATGAGCCAGTAGCCGCCCTCTCCTTAGACGCGGAGAAGGCATTTGATAAAGTTGAATGGGGCTTTCTTTTCTCAGCTTTATCACACTTTGGCTTTGGTCCACACTTTATTAAGTGGGTTAAAATATTGTATAAGGAACCAAAGGCAGCCGTAATAACTAATGGTATAATTTCATCTTTTTTTGGTTTATCTCGTGGGACTCGTCAAGGATGCTCCCTTAGTCCCTTGCTGTTCATAATTTTCATAGAGACATTGGCAGTTAGCATTAGAACAAATAAGGATATTAAAGGTGTTCTCAGGGGTCAACAAGAACATAAACTGCTCCTTTACGCAGATGATATTTTAGCCCTGGTTACCCAACCACTTAGTTCCTTGCCACATCTGATGGACACCATGCAATCCTATTCAAGAGTTTCAGGTTATACAATTAATTGGACTAAGTCTGAAGCAATGCCATTATCTGCTCTCTGTCACTCACATATGGTAGAAAAATTTAAATTCAAATGGGCACCTAAAGGTATAAAATATCTGAGCATTACACTTAGTCAGGATCTGGAGGAAATGCCCCTCAAAAATTTCAACCCAGTGCTCTTAAAAATCAAGACAAGTCTTGAAAAATGGGAAAAGAATAAACTTACTTTGTGGGGTAAGATTAATATTATAAAAATGATAATAGCCCCTCAATTTAACTATGTGGTTATGATGTTACCAACGACAATACCACCAGTCGTCTTTGAAAGGTATGAAAATTTAATTAAACAATTTTTGTGGGAAGGTAAAAGAGCAAGAATAAAATTAAGTAAACTATACGCTCCTAAAGACAGAGGCGGTCTAGGACTTCCTGACTCGAAGTTGTATTATCTGTCATTTGAAATGGCCAAATTAGTTAAATATTGGGAGCAGACTGAGAATGGACAAGAATGGTTGAATATTGAAACTGATATCTGTTCAGCGTTTGATCCGAAGCATAAATTGTCTCAAAAAACTGACAGCAAATCCAGTCCTTATTCACTCTAGTGAGGTTTGGTCTAAGGTAGACAGAGTGCTTAAACTTTCACACTGTGTACAAAACTATTCCTCTCTCTGGAACGATCCAGCTTTCTGTATCTGCAGTGGCACTCGCGTGGCATACACACTAAAGGAGATTTGTATAGAGATGGACAATTTAGGTCTTATGAGGACCGAGCTCGCACGTTTCAATTGGAAGGTAAAGGGAACTTCTGGAGATATTTACAAATGAGTCACCTCCAAATTTAAAGAGGTTGTTGAAAATGACATTTTGGATTATATTAACAGTTTTACAAGTTGTTAAATTATGCTTTGTGCGGTGATTCGTCCAACATTAAACTTTTATGGCAAAGGGATCTGAATGTGGAGTATACAAATGAGAAGTGGTTAGACATTCTGTCAGAGAATGGGAAATGTGTGAAGGAGGCTAGAAGCAAATGTATACAGTATAAGATTTTACACAGATACTATCATGCTCCAAGCAGACTTCACAGAATGAAACTGATGACAGATAATCTGTGTTGGAAATGTAAAACGGAGGTTGGGACTTTTTGACATTGTCTTTGGGAGTGCCCTCTGGTCTTTCCTTTCTGGATGAAAATTTGGGAAGTTATGAGGGGCTGGTCCGGTTCAAACGTCACTCCAACTCCAGAACTGGTTTTATTAGGGAATAGGTCCCAAATGCCAAATGTCGCTAAAGGAGTTTTTTCTGTTCTTATGGTTGGACTTGTGACCACATCTAGGATTATTCTGAGACACTGGAAGACTTCTACATGCCCTGAGCTGAAGGACTGGATCAAAGCAATGGTGGAGACAGCTTCTTATGAATCAATGCTTTACAAATTGAAAGCTGGGGACGCTGACACAGACTGGGACGGTTTTTGGAATTATTTAAAAGCTGAACAAGAGATTCAAGACCTGACTGTTAACTAAAATACAACACTGCTCTGTGTGATGGACTGGATCATTTACTTCCCGGTTAATTACAGGATAACATTCTCACTTTTGTCTTTTTACCTTGTACCATGTACTTGCAGGAAGCCTTGCTGTTACCCCAGGGATGGAGGGGTGTACCAGCCTTTTCTTTTCTTTTGTTTTTCAGTTAATGTTTTTTTTGTTTATGTTTTGAAAATGTGAAAAATCAATAAAAACTTAAATGACAAAAAAAAAAAAAAAAACAAGTCCAAAAACTAGCCACACGAAAGGATACTGTGTGAAAAGTGTGCAAGTTGCTAGCATGTCCCGTCTGAGAGTAGACAGGACAGAAGCCAGAGGAGCAGCGCACGCCCCTCACCTGTCCACAGCTGTGACACAGGGAGCACTGTCCTTAAGAACGATGAGCGCGAGGGCACACAGCAGATTTAATGCAAACGAAAGATGATTTCTCTTACACGCAGCCTTCGCTGATGCTGAGGTAACTATGGCACACAGTGCAGAGGGATCAGTGGGCTGTGGCGCGCAACAACTGCGTGTCCACTACTTGCTCATAAGAGCAATACCCAAAATTAGCCCATGTGAAAGGTTTGAGTGCAAAGTGTGCAACTGGCTAAATGCTTCTCGGTCTAAAAGGCAGACAGGACAGTAGCCAGTGGAGCAGATCGCTGAGGCCCACGCCCCGGCCCACTACACGTTGTGGTGTAATACGTCATTTATTTATCAGTAAAATAATCTAAAAATGCCAAGTGAAAAATTGCCCCGTGTTGCACACAGCCCAGCATGGCAGCACCCCCATGTGAAACTGACTTCCCGCGTCCATGATTATAGGCCTACTTTACTTTTATTGAGCAAACTACTGTCCACCTCTCTGTCCTCTGCAGGACACAGAGTGAGCAGGATTATAGCTCTTTCTGGGCAGGTTTAGCTCGCTGTGTGTTAATGCGTGCATTAGAGCAGAGAGAAAGGAAAAAGAGCGGCGGAGGGCAGTGCTGTGAATGAACTTAAACAACTCTCTGCTGATAACTTGGTTTTACTGACACAGTGTGACACAGGCTCTGTTTAAACTGCTGCTGCTGTCTGTAGCTTTTTGGAGACGGAGTTTGTAAAGGAGATGTTCTTACACTGCTGTGTGGTTGGAGCGTGGTTTTATTACTGCTACATGAGCTCCACAAACAAAGTGTAGAGCGTTTACAGAGAGTCCCAGTGTTTAAGAAGCTCCTGCTCTCACTGACCCCTCTTTGCCCATTTCTTTTGTGGAAAGTAAAAATTTCCTGTGGGAGAATCCTTCACTCTCTCTCTGCTCCTGCGGCTCCTTAAACGTCGCTCGCTAAAACAGCGGGGGAGGGGCAGTGCCGGCGCGCAACGGCGCCGCTTCTGCAGTGCATTATGGGAGATGTAGTTCAAACAGATTGAGCACAGTATATCGCTGGGCCATTATTAATATAAAATGGAAATTATCTCGCGGGCCAAAAGAAATTATCCTGCAGGCCACATTTGGCCCGCGGCCCTTGAGTTTGACACATGTGCTTTAACCACACTAGATCCACTTCATCAGGTTAGTGTCTCTGTCTAGTGTCATAAAGTCTGACTGAAGTCTGTCTCCAGACGTCTGCGGAGGGAGCGATCATCCTGGGAATCGTGCCCAGATTCGCTATGTGGCCTAGGACCCAGCAACACCTCCACAGGAACACGAGCCTCCCTACCACGAGTGAGGAAATCAGGCGTGAATCCAGTACTGGAGTGCACGCTAGTGTTGTACACAAACGCGACCTGTGAGAGAAAGGAGTCCCATCTACCCTCGCAGGCCAGCAGGGTCTTGGCGAGTTGATGAATGAGGCTTCTACTGAGCCTTACCATCGGACCTGGGATTGTAGGGCGTGGTGTGTGTTTTCTTCATAGCCAACAATCCACACAACTGTCTCACAACGTCAGACTCAAACTGCCTTCCCCTGTCTGTGTGGCATGGGTGAGCCGTGAGGGAGAACAATCAAATCTAAAAAACACACAGATTAAAACTATAATGAAATTAAATTGCTATCTTTCCAAACATTTCATTTTGCCGTTCACTTCCATACAGAATCAGTCTGTTACCTGCTTTCAGTCACTGTGTACTTTCCTGCCCCTGCTGGCCACTCCAGGTACTGTCAAGGCAAGCTAGGTTACCTCTGTCGTTCATTTCTGTCATTTTCACCTCTGTGGAGGCGGAGTCATGGTGCACTGTTTCTGCCTGGGCTTGTCAAGCTGAGGGCCAGCAGCTTGTTTTGGACGCTCTCGCTGTGGTCTCAGCTCAGTGACAGATCTCTGGCTGCCAGCAGGGGGCGATAAGCAGCGCACTGTGCAGCTTACGGCCCCATACATTACAGAGCTGCGCCGCGTTAGACAACAACTCTCTCCACAGCCAAAGTCTCAGAGCGTTTCTACAGAGAAGTCAGAGTTTGTAGCTTAACCCTGTTCATGTTCCTCATGAGTCCATGCTGCTGCACAAAACTGTGTCATATAAATGATATGAATGAATGAATGAATGAATGAATGAATGAATGATAGGCTCACGTACATCGTTAGTGTCAGACGTTCATAAGAAGTGGAGCTGGGGGCGGAGCCAGCGACAGTGAATGTGAATATTACAGAACTGTGAATGAACTGGGCTCTGGTTCTGGACACACTCAGCTGCAGGAAACACAGGACGCTTCTTCACAGAAGGAACATGGAGTGGATTTGCAGCTTGAGCAGAGAGGAGAGAGTCAGTGAGGCGGAGGTCTGTGCTGTGTAGGGCTTCTGCTGAGGTTTTCTTACAGTGAAGCAGCATTAACAGTGCACTGGTCTCAGTAGGGCTGGGCCATAAATCGATTTTTTCGATTAATTCAAATTTGTAGTGCAGGTTGACTTGTTTTAATAAAATAAATTTAAAAAAAAAAAGTCCACCACCGGCCTCTGGGCTCCCGTAGTTTATAGTGGGTAGGCCCCGCCCTCCCTCAGCACTAGAGGAACACAAACAACATGGCAGCGAGCAGGGAAGAACTCGTTCCTAAGAAAGGCACAGTGTTGTCAGTTGTGTGGAATTGGTTCGGGTTTGCGGCGTCAGACGGAGCACAAACAGCGCCCGCTGCAAAGTCGGTCCCTACAGGATTTCGCGATGTTGCGATCGCAACTATTAACGCAAACTCAAGCAAACCCCGCGAATTCAGCGCGACCCTGCAACTGTGTCCAAACTCTGCAACTTTTCCCCAACTTTGGTCAGTTATCGCCGAAATTTTCCTTTAAAATTGCATTTTGCTGCACTTACCGCTGTCTGTGGGCCGTACCCTGTTCCGAGCAGAGCAGCGCTCCGGTAACGCGCGCCGGAGGTCGGGCTGCCACAGACAAAGCGGCGCGGAGGACGGAGGTGCCGTGCCGAAGTTGTGCGCACACATAAACAGAGCGGCAGGAGGAGCAGCCGCGCGGAGGTCGAGTGCACAGAGGTCGAGTGCACAGAGGTGGCAGGAGCTCAGCAGCAGCAGCGGTGTGGATGGGGCTGAAGACGAGCGCGGTGCTTTCTCGTTTTGTCTGGTGTCGCTCTGAAAACCCGTCTGCGTTGCCATGGTGATATAGTTGCCTAAAAAGTTGAATGGGCAGCGTTTTTAGACAACAATGAAGTTTGAGGTCATTGTTCTTTAAACGTTAATGTTGCAGGATAAAAACCTTCCTGAAAACCTACAGCACAGCAAACTTCCTGTGTTTTTAATGACTGATGTTCTCCAGCACACAACAGGAACCACCAGAGAAGATCTGAGAGGAACACAATCAGAATCAGAGGCAGGAGCCCAAAAAACAGTCTAATAACACAGCAGTATCATTTTAAAAAAGTAGGTACACTTGGCCTGTCCAAATACAGGTAATTTTAATTAGATTAATTACCACCTCACATATGTTTAAAAACAGATTTTGTTTTTACAGTTCTAGCTAATATTTTTAAGAAGAATTATAGACAAAAAAATTGCAACTTTTAGTGCAACTTTTAAGAAAATCCCCCGTAAAATCCCAGGGCCTTCTCTTCTGTTTGACTTTGTCTGATTGCACTTTAAAGATTGCACAATAAAGCTAAACTTGTTTGGGACAATTTCTCTGTTGTCTTCAGTTTGATTTTAAGTGGGGAAAAAAATTGTTTTTAAATCGTAAATCGAATTTTTTGTGAAAAAATCTGAGATTTTTTTTTTAGGCAAAATCGCCCAGGTCAGCTGTCCCAGGGGTCCATCCTGGGACCTCTTTTGTTCAGTCTTTACCTGCTGCCTTTAGGCCAATTAATAAGCAGCAATAACATCTCCTACCACAACTATGCAGATGACTCAGATTTACATCTCACTGACAGCAGGTGAATATGGACCTGAGGATTCACTCTGTCACTGCATCCAACAGATCAATGAGTGGATGAGAAACAACTTTCTCAGCTAAACACAGACAAGACTGAAATAATCATCTTTGTCCACAGAAACAAAGACAAGGTGTCTGTAGTCAGCTCGAGTCTCTTTCACTAAAACCAAGTCAGGTTAGAAATCTCAGGGTGGACTCTGACTTGAACTTCAGCAGTCACATTAAATCTATAACATCATCAGCATTTTACCATCTCAAAAACATTGCCAGAATCAAAGGTTTACTGTCTAAACCAGACCTAGAGAAACTTATTCATGTGTTCATCTCCAGCAGGTTAGACTCCTGTAACACTGCTCACTGGACTCACTAAACCAGCTGTGAGACAGCTGCAGGACGTCCAGAACGCTGCTGCTGGTCCTGACCAAAACCAGGAAGTACGACCATATTAGTCCTGTCCTCAGGTCTCTGCTTCCTGTCGCTCAGAGAACAGAGTGCAGCTCTGCTGTGCACCCGTCTCTCCATGGCTTAGCACCAAAGCACATCTCTGACTGGTCCCATATGAACCATCTGGGACTCTGAGGACCTCAGGGACAGGTCTCTGCTGGGACTCTGAGGACCTCAGGGACAGGTCTCCGCTGGGACTCTGAGGACCTCGGGGACAGGTCTCCGCTGGGACTCTGAGGACCTCGGGGACAGGTCTCTGCTGGGACTCTGAGGACCTCAGGGACAGGTCTCCGCTGGGACTCTGAGGACCTCGGGGACAGGTCTCTGCTGGGACTCTGAGGACCTCAGGGACAGGTCTCTGCTGGGACTCTGAGGACCTCGGGGACAGGTCTCTGCTCTGACAATGTTCAAGTCCAGACTTAAAACTGTTCTTTTTAGCTGTGCATTTGCGAACTGAAAGTGTTTTATCTGCACTCTTCTCTTTTAATTTAATTTTAAATTGATTCTTAATTATACTCTTTAAATTTGATTTTATTGTTTTAATTGTGTTTTGTATTTTTAAATTTGCCTTGTTTTCTGTAAAGCACTTTGAATTGCTCTGTGTATGAACTGTGCTGTACAAATAAACTTGCCTTGCCTATAAAACTGTAAAGGTATATAAAACAGCATTATTCTGACTGTAAGCTTATTTAAAACTGTAAATTGATATAAAACTGTAAAGTTTAAAAACGTACTCTGACTGTAAAGTGATATAAAACATTAAAGTGATATAAAACAGCGTTACTGTAAAGGACAAAGCGGTTTAGACTGGGACACCGTGAGAAGTAACGGGACTCGCCTCGGAGCAGGTTCCTCCATCTTTAAAAGTCTCCAGAAGTCTTCCACATCCTCCTGTCCCGCCCTCAGCCGCTCTCGGGGGACACGCGGAGGGTCCTGGTCCAGGTCTGGGTCCGGAACGCGGGACAAAGTCCGAGGAAAGTCCGGGTTTGTGTGGGTTTAGTCCCGGGACCGCGCTGGCGTCACTTCAGCGGATTACACACGGGGGGCGGGGCTGGAGGGCCGCGCTCAGCCAATCAGAGAGCAGGCTGCGCGACAGGCAGCGGGGACAGCCAATCAGAGCGCGGACACAAACCCCAGAGACGCACGGACCAATGAGGAGCCGAGCTGGGCTTGCTCAGCCGTTACCATGGAAACCACCGAGGAGCGACACGGAAGCGTTTCAGATTTATACACGAAACAAGCTAAGCTAAAGCTAAAAACAACTAAACAACTAAAGAGAACCAGACCAGGTCTAAACCAGGTCTAAACCAGGCCTGAACCAGGTCTAAACCAGGACTAAACCAGGACTGAACCAGGTCTAAACCAGGTCTAAACCAGGACTAAACCAGGACTAAACCAGGTCTAAACTAGGACTAAACCAGGACTAAACCAGGACTAAACCAGGTCTAAACCAGGACTAAACCAGGACTGAACCAGGTCTAAACCAGGACTAAACCAGGACTGAACCAGGTCTAAACCAGGTCTAAACTAGGACTAAACCAGGACTAAACCAGGACTAAACCAGGTCTAAACCAGGACTAAACCAGGACTGAACCAGGTCTAAACCAGGTCTAAACCAGGACTAAACCAGGACTGAACCAGGTCTAAACCAGGTCTAAACCAGGACTAAACCAGGCCTGAACCAGGTCTAAACGAGGACTAAACCAGGTCTAAACCAGGACTAAACCAGGACTGAACCAGGTCTAAACCAGGACTAAACCAGGACTGAACCAGGTCTAAACCAGGTCTAAACCAGGCCTGAACCAGGTCTAAACCAGGACTAAACCAGGACTGAACCAGGTCTAAACCAGGACTAAACCAGGACTGAACCAGGTCTAAACCAGGTCTAAACTAGGACTAAACCAGGACTAAACCAGGACTAAACCAGGTCTAAACCAGGACTAAACCAGGACTGAACCAGGTCTAAACCAGGTCTAAACCAGGACTAAACCAGGACTGAACCAGGTCTAAACCAGGTCTAAACCAGGACTAAACCAGGCCTGAACCAGGTCTAAACCAGGACTAAACCAGGTCTAAACCAGGACTAAACCAGGTCTAAACCAGAACTAAACCAGGTCTAAACCAGGTCTAAACCAGGTCTAAACCAGGACTAAACCAGGTCTAAACCAGGACTAAACCAGGTCTAAACCAGAACTAAACCAGGTCTAAACCAGGTCTAAACCAGGTCTAAACCAGGACTAAACCAGGTCTAAACCAGGACTAAACCAGGTCTAAACCAGAACTAAACCAGGTCTAAACCAGGTCTAAACCAGGACTAAACCAGGACTAAACCAGGCCTGAACCAGGTCTAAACCAGGACTAAACCAGGTCTAAACCAGGACTAAACCAGGTCTAAACCAGAACTAAACCAGGTCTAAACCAGGACTAAACCAGGTCTAAACCAGGACTAAACCAGGACTGAACCAGGTCTAAACCAGGTCTAAACCAGGACTAAACCAGGACTGAACCAGGTCTAAACCAGGTCTAAACCAGGACTAAACCAGGCCTGAACCAGGTCTAAACCAGGACTAAACCAGGTCTAAACCAGGACTAAACCAGGTCTAAACCAGAACTAAACCAGGTCTAAACCAGGTCTAAACCAGGTCTAAACCAGGACTAAACCAGGTCTAAACCAGGACTAAATCAGGTCTAAACCAGAACTAAACCAGGTCTAAACCAGGTCTAAACCAGGTCTAAACCAGGACTAAACCAGGTCTAAACCAGGACTAAACCAGGTCTAAACCAGAACTAAACCAGGTCTAAACCAGGACTAAACCAGGACTAAACCAGGCCTGAACCAGGTCTAAACCAGGACTAAACCAGGTCTAAACCAGGACTAAACCAGGTCTAAACCAGAACTAAACCAGGTCTAAACCAGGTCTGAACCAGGTCTAAACCAGGACTAAACCAGGTCTAAACCAGGACTAAACCAGGTCTAAACCAGAACTAAACCAGGTCTAAACCAGGACTAAACCAGGTCTAAACCAGGTCTAAACCAGGTCTAAACCAGGACTAAACCAGGTCTAAACCTGGACTAAACCAGGACTAAACCAGGTCTAAACCAGGACTAAACCAGGACTAAACCAGGTCTAAACCTGGACTAAACCTGGACTAAACCAGGACTAAACCAGGTCTAAACCAGGTCTAAACCAGGACTAAACCAGGACTAAACCAGGACTGAACCAGGACTAAACCAGGTCTAAACCAGGACTAAACCAAGACTAAACCAGGACTGAACCAGGACTAAACCAGGTCTAATCCAGGTCTAAACCAGGACTAAACCTGGACTGAACCTGGACTGAACCAGGACTGAACCAGGACTAAACCAGGCCTGAACCAGGTCTAAACCAGGACTAAACCAGGTCTAAACCAGGACTAAACCAGGTCTAAACCAGGACTAAACCAGGTCTAAACCAGAACTAAACCAGGTCTAAACCAGGTCTAAACCAGGTCTAAACCAGGACTGAACCAGGTCTAAACCAGGTCTAAACCAGGTCTAAACCAGGACTAAACCAGGTCTAAACCAGGTCTAAACCAGGACTAAACCAGGTCTAAACCTGGACTAAACCTGGACTAAACCAGGACTAAACCAGGTCTAAACCAGGTCTAAACCAGGACTAAACCAGGACTAAACCAGGACTGAACCAGGACTAAACCAGGTCTAAACCAGGACTAAACCAAGACTAAACCAGGACTGAACCAGGACTAAACCAGGTCTAATCCAGGTCTAAACCAGGACTGAACCTGGACTGAACCAGGTCTAATCCAGGTCTAAACCAGGACTGAACCAGGACTAAACCAGGCCTGAACCAGGTCTAAACCAGGACTAAACCAGGTCTAAACCAGGACTAAACCAGGTCTAAACCAGGACTAAACCAGGACTAAACCAGGCCTGAACCAGGTCTAAACCAGGACTAAACCAGGTCTAAACCAGGACTAAACCAGGTCTAAACCAGAACTAAACCAGGTCTAAACCAGGTCTAAACCAGGTCTAAACCAGGTCTAAACCAGGACTAAACCAGGTCTAAACCAGGACTAAACCAGGTCTAAACCAGAACTAAACCAGGTCTAAACCAGGTCTAAACCAGGTCTAAACCAGGACTAAACCAGGTCTAAACCAGGACTAAACCAGGTCTAAACCAGGACTAAACCAGGTCTAAACCTGGACTAAACCAGGACTAAACCAGGTCTAAACCAGGTCTAAACCAGGACTAAACCAGGTCTAAACCTGGACTGAACTAGGACTAAACCAGGTCTAAACCAGGTCTAAACCAGGTCTAAACCAGGACTAAACCAGGTCTAAACCAGGACTAAACCAGGTCTAAACCTGGACTAAACCAGGACTAAACCAGGTCTAAACCAGGTCTAAACCAGGACTAAACCAGGACTAAACCAGGACTGAACCAGGACTAAACCAGGTCTAAACCAGGTCTAAACCAGGACTAAACCAAGACTAAACCAGGACTGAACCAGGACTAAACCAGGTCTAATCCAGGTCTAAACCAGGACTAAACCTGGACTGAACCTGGACTGAACCAGGACTGAACCAGGACTAAACCAGGTCTAAACCAGGTCTAAACCAGGACTAAACCAGGACTAAACCTGGACTAAACCAGGACTAAACCAGGTCTAAACCAGGTCTAAACCAGGACTAAACCAGGTCTAAACCTGGACTGAACCAGGACTAAACCTGGTCTAAACCAGGACTAAACCAGGTCTAAACCAGGTCTAAACCAGGACTAAACCAGGTCTAAACCAGGTCTAAACCAGGACTGAACCAGGACTGAACCAGGTCTAAACCAGGACTAAACCAGGTCTAAACCAGGACTAAACCAGGTCTAAACCAGGTCTAAACCAGGACTAAACCAGGACTAAACCAGGACTAAACCAGGTCTAAACCAGGACTGAACCAGGACTAAACCAGGACTAAACCAGGACTAAACCAGGACTAAACCAGGACTAAACCAGGTCTAAACCAGGTCTAAACCAGGTCTAAACCAGAACTGAACCAGGACTGTGTACACAGTAGATACAGATTACTAGTTACTCTTTTCAAAAGTAATATATTACTTTACTTAGTTACAGACTCAAAAAAGTAACTTAGTTACTTTACTTTGGGTTACCCCCTAAAATCATGTTAGATGTAAATGAAAATGTAAATACAAATATAAACTTACAATTGCTTAAGTTGCACTATTATTTTTCTTTAACAAGACATTTAAGATCTCTCTGTAACATTTTTATTAAACACCAGGAACTTTTATTAAACACCGGGAACTTTTATTAAACACCGGGAACTTTTATTAAACACCAGGAACTTTTATTAAACACCAGGAACCTTTATTAAACACCGGGAACTTTTATTAAACACCGGGAACTTTTATTAAACACCGGGAACTTTTATTAAACACCGGGAACTTTTATTAAACACCAGGAACCTTTATTAAACACCAGGAACTTTTATTAAACACCAGGAACTTTTATTAAACACCGGGAACTTTTATTAAACAACAGGAACTTTTATTAAACACCAAGAACTTTTATTAAACACCAAGAACTTTTATTAAACAACAGGAACTTTTATTAAACAACGGGAACTTTTATTAAACACCAAGAACTTTTATTAAACAACAGGAACTTTTATTAAACACCAAGAACTTTTATTAAACACCAGGAACTTTTATTAAACACCTGGAACCTTTATTAAACACCAGGAACTTTTATTAAACACCAGGAACTTTTATTAAACACCAAGAACTTTTATTAAACACCAGGAACTTTTATTAAACACCTGGAACCTTTATTAAACACCAGGAACTTTTATTAAACACCAGGAACTTTTATTAAACACCAAGAACTTTTATTAAACACCAAGAACTTTTATTAAACACCAGGAACTTTTATTAAACAACAGGAACTTTTATTAAACACCAGGAACTTTTATTAAACACCAGGAACTTTTATTAAACACCAAGAACTTTTATTAAACACCAGGAAGTTTTATTAAACAACAGGAACTTTTATTAAACACCAGGAACTTTTATTAAACACCAAGAACTTTTATTAAACACCAGGAAGTTTTATTAAACACCAGGAACTTTTATTAAACAACAGGAAGTTTTATTAAACAACAGGAACTTTTATTAAACACCAAGAACTTTTATTAAACAACAGGAACTTTTATTAAACACCAAGAACTTTTATTAAACAACAGGAACTTTTATTAAACACCAAGAACTTTTATTAAACACCAGGAAGTTTTATTAAACAACAGGAACTTTTATTAAACACCAAGAACTTTTATTAAACAACAGGAACTTTTATTAAACACCAAGAACTTTTATTAAACAACAGGAACTTTTATTAAACACCAAGAACTTTTATTAAACAACGGGAACTTTTATTAAACACCAAGAACTTTTATTAAACACCAGGAACTTTTATTAAACAACGGGAACTTTTATTAAACAACAGGAACTTTTATTAAACACCAAGAACTTTTATTAAACACCGGGAACTTTTATTAAACAACGGGAACTTTTATTAAACACCAATAACTTTTATTAAACACCAGGAACTTTTATTAAACAACAGGAACTTTTATTAAACACCGGGAACTTTTATTAAACACCAAGAACTTTTATTAAACAACAGGAACTTTTTATTAAACATCGGGAACTTTTATTAAACACCAGGAACTTTTATTAAACACCAGGAAGTTTTATTAAACACCAGGAACTTTTATTAAACACCAGGAACTTTTATTAAACACCAGGAACTTTTATTAAACAACAGGAACTTTTTATTAAATACCGGGAACTTTTATTAAACAACAGGAACTTTTATTAAACACCGGGAACTTTTATTAAACAACAGGAACTTTTATTAAACAACGGGAACTTTTATTAAACACCGGGAACTTTTATTAAACAACAGGAACTTTTATTAAACACCAGGAACTTTTATTAAACACCAGGAACTTTTATTAAACAACAGGAACTTTTATTAAACACCGGGAACTTTTATTAAACAACAGGAACTTTTATTAAACCCCGGGAACTTTTATTAAACACCAAGAACTTTTATTAAACACCAGGAACTTTTATTAAACACCAGAAACTTTTATTAAACAACAGGAACTTTTATTAAACACCGGGAACTTTTATTAAACACCAGGAACTTTTATTAAACACCGGGAACTTTTATTAAACACCAAGAACTTTTATTAAACACCAAGAACTTTTATTAAACAACAGGAACTTTTATTAAACACCAGGAACTTTTTATTAAACATCGGGAACTTTTATTAAACACCAGGAACTTTTATTAAACACCAGAAACTTTTATTAAACAACAGGAACTTTTATTAAACAACAGGAACTTTTTATTAAATACCGGGAACTTTTATTAAACACCAGGAACTTTTATTAAACACCGGGAACTTTTATTAAACAACGGGAACTTTTATTAAACACCAAGAACTTTGATTAAACACCAAGAACTTTTATTAAACACCAGGAACTTTTATTAAACACCGGGAACTTTTATTAAACACCAAGAACTTTTATTAAACAACAGGAACTTTTATTAAACAACAGGAACTTTTTATTAAACATCGGGAACTTTTATTAAACACCAGGAACTTTTATTAAACACCAGGAACTTTTATTAAACAACAGGAACTTTTATTAAACACCGGGAACTTTTATTAAACACCAGGAACTTTTATTAAACACCGGGAACTTTTATTAAACACCAAGAACTTTTATTAAACAACAGGAACTTTTTATTAAACATCGGGAACTTTTATTAAACACCAGGAACTTTTATTAAACACCAGGAAGTTTTATTAAACACCAGGAACTTTTATTAAACACCAGGAACTTTTATTAAACACCAGGAACTTTTATTAAACAACAGGAACTTTTTATTAAATACCGGGAACTTTTATTAAACAACAGGAACTTTTATTAAACAACAGGAACTTTTATTAAACAACGGGAACTTTTATTAAACCCCGGGAACTTTTATTAAACACCAAGAACTTTTATTAAACAACAGGAACTTTTATTAAACAACAGGAACTTTTATTAAACACCGGGAACTTTTATTAAACAACGGGAACTTTTATTAAACAACAGGAACTTTTTTTAAACACCAAGAACTTTTATTAAACACCAGGAAGTTTTATTAAACACCATGAACTTTTATTAAACACTGGGAACTTTTATTAAACACCAGGAACTTTTATTAAACAACAGGAACTTTTATTAAACAACAGGAACTTTTATTAAACACCAAGAACTTTTATTAAACAACAGGAAGTTTTTTTAAACACCAAGAACTTTTATTAAACACCAGGAAGTTTTATTAAACACCATGAACTTTTATTAAACACTGGGAACATTTATTAAACACCAGGAACTTTTATTAAACACCGGGAACTTTTATTAAACAACGGGAACTTTTATTAAACAACAGGAACTTTTTTTAAACACCAAGAACTTTTATTAAACACCAGGAAGTTTTATTAAACACCATGAACTTTTATTAAACACCGGGAACTTTTATTAAACAACGGGAACTTTTATTAAACAACAGGAACTTTTTTTAAACACCAAGAACTTTTATTAAACACCAGGAAGTTTTATTAAACACCATGAACTTTTATTAAACACTGGGAACTTTTATTAAACACCAGGAACTTTTATTAAACAACAGGAACTTTTATTAAACAACAGGAACTTTTATTAAACAACAGGAACTTTTATTAAACACCAAGAACTTTTATTAAACAACAGGAAGTTTTATTAAACAACAGGAACTTTTATTAAACACCAAGAACTTTTATTAAACACCAGGAACTTTTATTAAACACCAAGAACTTTTATTAAACACCAGGAACTTTTATTAAACACCAAGAACTTTTATTAAACACCAAGAACTTTTATTAAACACCGGGAACTTTTATTAAACAACAGGAACTTTTATTAAACAACGGGAACTTTTATTAAACACCAGGAACTTTTATTAAACACCAAGAACTTTTATTAAACACCAGAAACTTTTATTAAACACCAAAAACTTTTATTAAACACCAAGAACTTTTATTAAACACCAGGAACTTTTATTAAACAACGGGAACTTTTATTAAACACCAGGAACTTTTATTAAACACCAGGAACTTTTATTAAACACCAGGAACTTTTATTAAACACCAAGAACTTTTATTAAACACCAGGAAGTTTTATTAAACACCATGAACTTTTATTAAACACCGGGAACTTTTATTAAACAACGGGAACTTTTATTAAACACCAAGAACTTTTATTAAACACCAAGAACTTTTATTAAACACCAGGAACTTTTATTAAACACCAGGAACTTTTATTAAACACCAAGAACTTTTATTAAACACCAAGAACTTTTATTAAACAATAGGAACTTTTATTAAACACCGGGAACTTTTATTAAACACCAGGAAGTTTTATTAAACACCAAGAACTTTTATTAAACACCAGGAACTTTTATTAAACACCAAGAACTTTTATTAAACACCAAGAACTTTTATTAAACACCAAGAACTTTTATTAAACACCAGGAACTTTTATTAAACACCAGGAACTTTTATTAAACACCAAGAACTTTTATTAAACACCAAGAACTTTTATTAAACAATAGGAACTTTTATTAAACACCGGGAACTTTTATTAAACACCAGGAAGTTTTATTAAACACCAAGAACTTTTATTAAACACCAGGAACTTTTATTAAACACAGAGAACTTTTATTAAACACCAAGAACTTTTATTAAACACCAAGAACTTTTATTAAACACCGGGAACTTTTATTAAACACCAGGAAGTTTTATTAAACAACAGAAACTTTTATTAAACACCAGGAACTTTTATTAAACAACAGGAACTTTTATTAAACACCAAGAACTTTTATTAAACAACAGGAACTTTTATTAAACAACAGGAACTTTTATTAAACACCAAGAACTTTTATTAAACACCAAGAACTTTTATTAAACACCGGGAACTTTTATTAAACAACAGGAACTTTTATTAAACAACAGGAACTTTTTTTAAACACCAAGAACTTTTATTAAACACCAGGAAGTTTTATTAAACAACAGGAACTTTTATTAAACACCAGAAACTTTTATTAAACACCAAGAACTTTTATTAAACACCAGGAAGTTTTATTAAACAACAGGAACTTTTATTAAACACCAGAAACTTTTATTAAACACCAAAAACTTTTATTAAACACCAAGAACTTTTATTAAACACCAGGAACTTTTATTAAACAACAGGAACTTTTATTAAACACCAGGAACTTTTATTAAACACCAAGAACTTTTATTAAACACCAGGAACTTTTATTAAACACCAGGAACTTTTATTAAACACTAAGAACTTTTATTAAACACCAAGAACTTTTATTAAACAATAGGAACTTTTATTAAACACCGGGAACTTTTATTAAACACCAGGAAGTTTTATTAAACACCAAGAACTTTTATTAAACACCGGGAACGTTTATTAAACACCAAGAACTTTTATTAAACACCAAGAACTTTTATTAAACACCAAGAACTTTTATTAAACACCGGGAACTTTTATTAAACACCAGGAAGTTTTATTAAACAACAGGAACTTTTATTAAACACCAGGAACTTTTATTAAACAACAGGAACTTTTATTAAACACCAAGAACTTTTATTAAACAACAGGAACTTTTATTAAACAACAGGAACTTTTATTAAACACCAAAAACTTTTATTAAACACCAAGAACTTTTATTAAACAACAGGAACTTTTATTAAACAACGGGAACTTTTATTAAACACCAGGAACTTTTATTAAACACCAAGAACTTTTATTAAACACCAAGAACTTTTATTAAACACCAGGAACTTTTATTAAACACCAAGAACTTTTATTAAACAACAGGAACTTTTTATTAAATACCGGGAACTTTTATTAAACAACAGGAACTTTTATTAAACACCGGGAATTTTTATTAAACACCAAGAACTTTTATTAAACACCAAGAACTTTTATTAAACAACCAAGAACTGTGGTCTCCTCTGGTGTTCTCCTCCTGTGTTTTCCTCCTGTGTTCTCCTCCTGTGGTCTCCTCCGGTGTTCTCCTCCTGTGTTCTCCTCCGGTGTTCTCCTCCTGAGTTCTCCTCCTGAGTTCTCCTCCTGTGTTCTCCTCCTGAGTTCTCCTCCTGTGTTCTCCTCCTGTGTTCTCCTCCTGAGTTCTCCTCCTGTGTTCTTCTCCTGTGGTCTCCTCCTGTGTTCCCCTCCCTTGTTCTCCTCCCGTGTTCTCCTCCTGTGTTCTCCTCCTGTGTTCTCCTCCTGTGTTCTCCTCTGGTGTTCTCCTCCTGTGTTCTCCTCTTGTGTTCTCCTCCGGTGTTCTCCTCCTGTGTTCTCCTCCTGTGGTCTCCTCCGGTGTTCTCCTCCTGTGTTCTCCTCCTGTGTTCTCCTCTCTTGTTCTCCTCCTGAGTTCTCCTCCTCCTGTGGTCTCCTCCTGTGTTCTCCTCCTGTGTTCTCCTCTCTTGTTCTCCTCTTGAGTTCTCCTCCTGTGTTCTCCTCCTGTGTTCTCTTCCTATGTTCTCCTCCTGAGTTCTCCTCCTGTGGTCTCCTCCTGTGTTCTCCTCCTGTGTTCTCCTCCTGTGTTTTCCTCCTGAGTTCTCCTCCTGTCTTCTCCTCCTGTGTTCTCCTCCTGAGTTCTCCTCCTGTGTTCTCCTCTGGTGTTCTCCTCCTGTGTTCTCCTCTTGTGTTCTCCTCCTGTGTTCTCCTCCTGTGGTCTGCTCCGGTGTTCTCCTCCTGTGTTGTCCTCCGGTGTTCTCCTCCTGAGTTCTCCTCCTGTGTTCTCCTCCTGTGTTTTCTTCCTGTGTTCTCCTCCTGTGTTCTCCTCCGGTGTTCTCCTCCTGAGTTCTCCTCCTGTGTTCTCCTGTGTTCTTTTCCTGTGTTCTCCTCCTGAGTTCTCCTCCTGTGGTCTCCTCCTGTGTTCTCCTCCGGTGTTCTCCTCCTGTGTTCTCCTCCGGTGTTCTCCTCCTGAGTTCTCCTCCTGTGTTCTCTTCCTGTGTTCTCCTCCTGAGTTCTCCTCCTGTGGTCTCCTCCTGTGTTCTCCTCCTGTGTTCTCCTCCTGTGGTCTCCTCCTGTGTTCTCCTCCAGTGTTCTCCTCTGGTGTTCTCCTCCTGTGTTCTCCTCTTGTGTTCTCCTCTGGTGTTCTCCTCCTGTGGTCTCCTCCGGTGTTCTCCTCCTGTGTTCTCCTCCGGTGTTCTCCTCCTGAGTTCTCCTCCTGTGTTTTCCTCCTGTGTTCTCTTCCTGTGTTCTCCTCCTGAGTTCTCCTCCTGTCTTCTCTTCCTGTCTTCTCCTCCTGTCTTCTCCTCCCTTGTTCTCCTCCTGAGTTCTCCTCCTGTGTTCTCCTCCTGTGTTCTCCTCCTGTGGTCTCCTCCGGTGTTCTCCTCCGGTGTTCTCCTCCTGTGTTCTCCTCCTGAGTTCTCCTCTTGTGTTCTCCTCCTGTGTTCTCTTCCTGTGTTCTCCTCCTGAGTTCTCCTCCTGTGTTCTCCTCCTGTGTTCTCCTCCTGTTTTCTCCTCCCTTGTTCTCCTCCTGAGTTCTCCTCCTGTGTTCTCCTCCTGTGTTCTCCTGCTGTGGTCTCCTCCGGTGTTCTCCTCCTGTGTTCTCCTCCTGTGGTCTCCTCTGGTGTTCTCCTCCTGTGTTCTCCTCCTGTGTTCTCCTCTCTTGTTCTCCTCCTGAGTTCTCCTCCTCCTGTGGTCTCCTCCTGTGTTCTCCTCCTGTGTTCTCCTCCTGTGTTCTCCTCTCTTGTTCTCCTCCTGAGTTCTCCTCCTCCTGTGGTCTCCTCCTGTGTTCTCCTCCTGTGGTCTCCTCCGGTGTTCTCCTCCTGTGTTCTCCTCTCTTGTTCTCCTCCTGAGTTCTCCTCCTCCTGTGGTCTCCTCCTGTGTTCTCCTCCTGTGTTCTCCTCCTGTGTTCTCTTCCTGTGTTCTCCTCCTGTGTTCTCCTCTCTTGTTCTCCTCCTGAGTTCTCCTCCTCCTGTGGTCTCCTCCTGTGTTCTCCTCCTGTGGTCTCCTCCGGTGTTCTCCTCCTGTGTTCTCCTCCTGTGTTCTCCTCTGGTGTTCTCCTCCTGTGTTTTCCTCCTGTGTTCTCCTCCTGTCTTCTCCTCCCTTGTTCTTCTCCTGAGTTCTCATCCTGTGTTCTCCTCCTGTGTTCTCCTCCTGTGGTCTCCTCCGGTGTTCTCCTCCTGTGTTCTCCTGTGTTCTCCTCCTGTGTTCTCCTCCTGTGGTCTCCTCCGGTGTTCTACTCCTGAGTTCTCCTCCTGTCTTCTCCTCCTGTGGTCTCCTCCTGTGTTCTCCTCCTGTGTTCTCCTCCTGAGTTCTCCTCCTGTGTTCTCCTCCTGAGTTCTCCTCCTGTCTTCTCCTCCTGTGTTCTCCTCCTGTCTTCTCCTCCTGTCTTCTCCTCCTTTGTTCTCCTCCTGTGTTCTCCTCCTGTGTTCTCCTCCCTTGTTCTCCTCCTTAGTTCTCCTCCTGTCTTCTCCTCCTGTGTTCTCCTCCTGTGTTCTCCTCCTGTGTTCTCCTCCCTTGTTCTTTTCCTGAGTTCTCCTCTTGTCTTCTCCTCCTGTGTTCTCCACTTGTGTTCTCCTCCTGAGTTCTCCTCCTGTGTTCTCCTCCTGTGTTCTCCTCCTGTGTTCTCCTCCTGAGTTCTCCTCCTGTATTCTCCTCCTGTGTTCTCCTCCTGTGTTCTCCTCCTGTGTTTTCCTCCCTTGTTCTCCTCCTGTCTTCTCCTCCTGTCTTCTCCTCCTGAGTTCTCCTCCTGTGTTCTTCTCCTGTGTTCTCCTCCTGTGTTCTCCTCCCTTGTTCTCCTCCTGGTTCTCCTTCTGTCTTCTCCTCCTGTGTTCTCCTCCTGTCTTCTCCTCCCTTGTTCTCCTCCTGAGTTCTCCTCCTGTGTTCTCCTCCTGTGGTCTCCTCCGGTGTTCTCCTCCTGTGTTCTCCTCCGGTGTTCTCCTCCTGTGTTCTCCTCCCTTGTTCTCCTCCTGAGTTTTCCTCTTGTCTTCTCCTCTTGTGGTCTCCTCCTGTGTTCTCCTCCTGTGGTCTTTTCCGGTGTTCTCCTCCTGTGTTCTCCTTTTGTGTTCTCCTCCCTTGTTCTCCTCATGAGTTCTCCTCCTGAGTTCTCCTCCTGTGTTCTCCTCCTGTGTTCTCCTCCTGAGTTCTCCTCCTGTGTTCTCCTCCTGAGTTCTCCTCCTGTGTTCTCCTCCTGAGTTCTCCTCCTGTGTTCTCCTCCTGTGTTCTCCTCCTGTGGTCTCCTCCTGTGGTCTCCTCCTGTGGTCTCCTCCTGTGTTCTCCTCCTGTGTTCTCCTCCGGTGTTCTCCTCCTGAGTTCTCCTCCTGTGTTCTCCTCCTGTGTTCTTTTCCTGTGTTCTCCTCCTGAGTTCTCCTCCTGTGGTCTCCTCCTGTGTTCTCCTCCTGTGTTTTCCTCCTGTGTTCTCCTCCCTTGTTCTCCTCCTGTGTTCTCCTCCTGTGGTCTCCTCCTGTGTTCTCCTCCTGTGTTCTCCTCCTGTGTTCTCCTGTGTTCTCCTCCTGTGTTCTCCTCCTGTGTTCTCCTCCTGTGTTCTCCCTTGTTCTCCTCCTGTGTTCTCCTCCTGTGGTCTCCTCCGGTGTTCTCTTCCTGTGTTCTCTTCCTGTGTTCTCCTCCTGTGTTCTCCTCTCTTGTTCTCCTCCTGAGTTCTCCTCCTGTCTTCTCCTCCTGTGGTCTCCTCCTGTGTTCTCCTCCTGTGGTCTCCTCTGGTGTTCTCCTCCTGTGTTTTCCTCCTGTGTTCTCCTCCTGTGGTCTCCTCCGGTGTTCTCCTCCTGTGTTCTCCTCCGGTGTTCTCCTCCTGAGTTCTCCTCCTGAGTTCTCCTCCTGTGTTCTCCTCCTGAGTTCTCCTCCTGTGTTCTCCTCCTGTGTTCTCCTCCTGAGTTCTCCTCCTGTGTTCTTCTCCTGTGGTCTCCTCCTGTGTTCCCCTCCCTTGTTCTCCTCCCGTGTTCTCCTCCTGTGTTCTCCTCCTGTGTTCTCTTCCTGTGTTCTCCTCTTGTGTTCTCCTCCTGTGTTCTCCTCCCTTGTTCTCCTCCTGAGTTCTCCTCCTGTCTTCTCCTCCTGTGGTCTCCTCCTGTGTTCTCCTCCTGTGGTCTCCTCTGGTGTTCTCCTCCTGTGTTTTCCTCCTGTGTTCTCCTCCTGTGGTCTCCTCCGGTGTTCTCCTCCTGTGTTCTCCTCCTGTCTTCTCCTCCTGTGGTCTCCTCCTGTGTTCTCCTCCTGTGGTCTCCTCTGGTGTTCTCCTCCTGTGTTTTCCTCCTGTGTTCTCCTCCTGTGGTCTCCTCCGGTGTTCTCCTCCTGTGTTCTCCTCCTGAGTTCTCTTCCTGTGGTCTCCTCCTGTGTTCTCCTCCTGTGTTCTCCTCTTGAGTTCTCCTCCTGTGTTCTCCTCCTGTGTTCTCTTCCTATGTTCTCCTCCTGAGTTCTCCTCCTGTGTTCTCCTCCTGTGTTCTCCTCCTGTGTTTTCCTCCTGAGTTCTCCTCCTGTCTTCTCCTCCTGTGTTCTCCTCCTGAGTTCTCCTCCTGTGTTCTCCTCTGGTGTTCTCCTCCTGTGTTCTCCTCTTGTGTTCTCCTCCGGTGTTCTCCTCCTGTGTTCTCTTCCTGTGGTCTCCTCCGGTGTTCTCCTCCTGTGTTCTCCTCCTGTGTTCTCCTCTCTTGTTCTCCTCCTGAGTTCTCCTCCTCCTGTGGTCTCCTCCTGTGTTCTCCTCCTGTGTTCTCCTCTCTTGTTCTCCTCTTGAGTTCTCCTCCTGTGTTCTCCTCCTGTGTTCTCTTCCTATGTTCTCCTCCTGAGTTCTCCTCCTGTGGTCTCCTCCTGTGTTCTCCTCCTGTGTTCTCCTCCTGTGTTTTCCTCCTGAGTTCTCCTCCTGTCTTCTCCTCCTGTGTTCTCCTCCTGAGTTCTCCTCCTGTGTTCTCCTCTGGTGTTCTCCTCCTGTGTTCTCCTCTTGTGTTCTCCTCCTGTGTTCTCCTCCTGTGGTCTGCTCCGGTGTTCTCCTCCTGTGTTGTCCTCCGGTGTTCTCCTCCTGAGTTCTCCTCCTGTGTTCTCCTCCTGTGTTCTCTTCCTGTGTTCTCCTCCTGTGTTCTCCTCCGGTGTTCTCCTCCTGAGTTCTCCTCCTGTGTTCTCCTGTGTTCTTTTCCTGTGTTCTCCTCCTGAGTTCTCCTCCTGTGGTCTCCTCCTGTGTTCTCCTCCGGTGTTCTCCTCCTGTGTTCTCCTCCGGTGTTCTCCTCCTGAGTTCTCCTCCTGTGTTCTCTTCCTGTGTTCTCCTCCTGAGTTCTCCTCCTGTGGTCTCCTCCTGTGTTCTCCTCCTGTGTTCTCCTCCTGTGGTCTCCTCCTGTGTTCTCCTCCAGTGTTCTCCTCTGGTGTTCTCCTCCTGTGTTCTCCTCTTGTGTTCTCCTTTGGTGTTCTCCTCCTGTGGTCTCCTCCGGTGTTCTCCTCCTGTGTTCTCCTCCGGTGTTCTCCTCCTGAGTTCTCCTCCTGTGTTTTCCTCCTGTGTTCTCTTCCTGTGTTCTCCTCCTGAGTTCTCCTCCTGTCTTCTCTTCCTGTCTTCTCCTCCTGTCTTCTCCTCCCTTGTTCTCCTCCTGAGTTCTCCTCCTGTGTTCTCCTCCTGTGTTCTCCTCCTGTGGTCTCCTCCGGTGTTCTCCTCCGGTGTTCTCCTCCTGTGTTCTCCTCCTGAGTTCTCCTCTTGTGTTCTCCTCCTGTGTTCTCTTCCTGTGTTCTCCTCCTGAGTTCTCCTCCTGTGTTCTCCTCCTGTGTTCTCCTCCTGTCTTCTCCTCCCTTGTTCTCCTCCTGAGTTCTCCTCCTGTGTTCTCCTCCTGTGTTCTCCTGCTGTGGTCTCCTCCGGTGTTCTCCTCCTGTGTTCTCCTCCTGTGGTCTCCTCTGGTGTTCTCCTCCTGTGTTCTCCTCCTGTGTTCTCCTCTCTTGTTCTCCTCCTGAGTTCTCCTCCTCCTGTGGTCTCCTCCTGTGTTCTCCTCCTGTGTTCTCCTCCTGTGTTCTCCTCTCTTGTTCTCCTCCTGAGTTCTCCTCCTCCTGTGGTCTCCTCCTGTGTTCTCCTCCTGTGGTCTCCTCCGGTGTTCTCCTCCTGTGTTCTCCTCTCTTGTTCTCCTCCTGAGTTCTCCTCCTCCTGTGGTCTCCTCCTGTGTTCTCCTCCTGTGTTCTCCTCCTGTGTTCTCTTCCTGTGTTCTCCTCCTGTGTTCTCCTCTCTTGTTCTCCTCCTGAGTTCTCCTCCTCCTGTGGTCTCCTCCTGTGTTCTCCTCCTGTGGTCTCCTCCGGTGTTCTCCTCCTGTGTTCTCCTCCTGTGTTCTCCTCTGGTGTTCTCCTCCTGTGTTTTCCTCCTGTGTTCTCCTCCTGTCTTCTCCTCCCTTGTTCTTCTCCTGAGTTCTCATCCTGTGTTCTCCTCCTGTGTTCTCCTCCTGTGGTCTCCTCCGGTGTTCTCCTCCTGTGTTCTCCTGTGTTCTCCTCCTGTGTTCTCCTCCTGTGGTCTCCTCCGGTGTTCTACTCCTGAGTTCTCCTCCTGTCTTCTCCTCCTGTGGTCTCCTCCTGTGTTCTCCTCCTGTGTTCTCCTCCTGAGTTCTCCTCCTGTGTTCTCCTCCTGAGTTCTCCTCCTGTCTTCTCCTCCTGTGTTCTCCTCCTGTCTTCTCCTCCTGTCTTCTCCTCCTTTGTTCTCCTCCTGTGTTCTCCTCCTGTGTTCTCCTCCCTTGTTCTCCTCCTTAGTTCTCCTCCTGTCTTCTCCTCCTGTGTTCTCCTCCTGTGTTCTCCTCCTGTGTTCTCCTCCCTTGTTCTTTTCCTGAGTTCTCCTCTTGTCTTCTCCTCCTGTGTTCTCCTCCTGTGTTCTCCTCCTGAGTTCTCCTCCTGTGTTCTCCTCCTGTGTTCTCCTCCTGTGTTCTCCTCCTGAGTTCTCCTCCTGTATTCTCCTCCTGTGTTCTCCTCCTGTGTTCTCCTCCTGTGTTTTCCTCCCTTGTTCTCCTCCTGTCTTCTCCTCCTGTCTTCTCCTCCTGAGTTCTCCTCCTGTGTTCTTCTCCTGTGTTCTCCTCCTGTGTTCTCCTCCCTTGTTCTCCTCCTGGTTCTCCTTCTGTCTTCTCCTCCTGTGTTCTCCTCCTGTCTTCTCCTCCCTTGTTCTCCTCCTGAGTTCTCCTCCTGTGTTCTCCTCCTGTGGTCTCCTCCGGTGTTCTCCTCCTGTGTTCTCCTCCGGTGTTCTCCTCCTGTGTTCTCCTCCCTTGTTCTCCTCCTGAGTTTTCCTCTTGTCTTCTCCTCTTGTGGTCTCCTCCTGTGTTCTCCTCCTGTGGTCTTTTCCGGTGTTCTCCTCCTGTGTTCTCCTTTTGTGTTCTCCTCCCTTGTTCTCCTCATGAGTTCTCCTCCTGAGTTCTCCTCCTGTGTTCTCCTCCTGAGTTCTCCTCCTGTGTTCTCCTCCTGAGTTCTCCTCCTGTGTTCTCCTCCTGAGTTCTCCTCCTGTGTTCTCCTCCTGTGTTCTCCTCCTGTGGTCTCCTCCTGTGTTCTCCTCCTGTGGTCTCCTCCTGTGTTCTCCTCCTGTGTTCTCCTCCGGTGTTCTCCTCCTGAGTTCTCCTCCTGTGTTCTCCTCCTGTGTTCTTTTCCTGTGTTCTCCTCCTGAGTTCTCCTCCTGTGGTCTCCTCCTGTGTTCTCCTCCTGTGTTTTCCTCCTGTGTTCTCCTCCCTTGTTCTCCTCCTGTGTTCTCCTCCTGTGGTCTCCTCCTGTGTTCTCCTCCTGTGTTCTCCTCCTGTGTTCTCCTGTGTTCTCCTCCTGTGTTCTCCTCCTGTGTTCTCCTCCTGTGTTCTCCCTTGTTCTCCTCCTGTGTTCTCCTCCTGTGTTCTCCTCCTGTGTCCTCCTCCTGAGTTCTCCTCCTGTGTTCTCCTCCTGTGTTCTCCTGTGTTCTCCTCCTGTGGTCTCCTCCTGTGGTCTCCTCCTGTGTTCTCCTCCTGTGTTCTCCTCCCTTGTTCTCCTCCTGTGTTCTCTTGTGTTCTCCTCCCTTGTTCTCCTCCTGTGTCCTCCTCCTGTGGTCTCCTCCTGTGGTCTCCTCCTGTGTTCTCCTCCGGTGTTCTCCTCCTGTGTTCTCCTCCTGTGGTCTCCTCCTGTGTTCTCCTCCGGTGTTCTCCTCCTGTGTTCTCCTCCTGTGGTCTCCTCCTGTGTTCTCCTCCTGTGTTCTCCTCCCTTGTTCTCCTCCTGTGTTCTCCTGTGTTCTCCTCCCTTGTTCTCCTCCTGTGTCCTCCTCCTGTGGTCTCCTCCTGTGGTCTCCTCCTGTGTTCTCCTCCGGTGTTCTCCTCCTGTGTTCTCCTCCTGTGGTCTCCTCCTGTGTTCTCCTCCGGTGTTCTCCTCCTGTGTTCTCCTCCTGTGGTCTCCTCCTGTGTTCTCCTCCGGTGTTCTCCTCCTGAGTTCTCCTCCTCCTGTGGTCTCCTCCTGTGTTCTCCTCCTGTGGTCTCCTCCGGTGTTCTCCTCCTGTGTTCTCCTCCTGTGTTCTCCTCTGGTGTTCTCCTCCTGTGTTTTCCTCCTGTGTTCTCCTCCTGTCTTCTCCTCCCTTGTTCTTCTCCTGAGTTCTCATCCTGTGTTCTCCTCCTGTGTTCTCCTCCTGTGGTCTCCTCCGGTGTTCTCCTCCTGTGTTCTCCTGTGTTCTCCTCCTGTGTTCTCCTCCTGTGGTCTCCTCCGGTGTTCTACTCCTGAGTTCTCCTCCTGTCTTCTCCTCCTGTGGTCTCCTCCTGTGTTCTCCTCCTGTGTTCTCCTCCTGAGTTCTCCTCCTGTGTTCTCCTCCTGAGTTCTCCTCCTGTCTTCTCCTCCTGTGTTCTCCTCCTGTCTTCTCCTCCTGTCTTCTCCTCCTTTGTTCTCCTCCTGTGTTCTCCTCCTGTGTTCTCCTCCCTTGTTCTCCTCCTTAGTTCTCCTCCTGTCTTCTCCTCCTGTGTTCTCCTCCTGTGTTCTCCTCCTGTGTTCTCCTCCCTTGTTCTTTTCCTGAGTTCTCCTCTTGTCTTCTCCTCCTGTGTTCTCCTCCTGTGTTCTCCTCCTGAGTTCTCCTCCTGTGTTCTCCTCCTGTGTTCTCCTCCTGTGTTCTCCTCCTGAGTTCTCCTCCTGTATTCTCCTCCTGTGTTCTCCTCCTGTGTTCTCCTCCTGTGTTTTCCTCCCTTGTTCTCCTCCCTTGTTCTCCTCCTGTCTTCTCCTCCTGTGTTCTCCTCCTGAGTTCTCCTCCTGTGTTCTTCTCCTGTGTTCTCCTCCTGTGTTCTCCTCCCTTGTTCTCCTCCTGGTTCTCCTTCTGTCTTCTCCTCCTGTGTTCTCCTCCTGTGTTCTCCTCCTGTCTTCTCCTCCCTTGTTCTCCTCCTGAGTTCTCCTCCTGTGTTCTCCTCCTGTGGTCTCCTCCGGTGTTCTCCTCCTGTGTTCTCCTCCGGTGTTCTCCTCCTGTGTTCTCCTCCCTTGTTCTCCTCCTGAGTTTTCCTCTTGTCTTCTCCTCTTGTGGTCTCCTCCTGTGTTCTCCTCCTGTGGTCTTTTCCGGTGTTCTCCTCCTGTGTTCTCCTTTTGTGTTCTCCTCCCTTGTTCTCCTCATGAGTTCTCCTCCTGAGTTCTCCTCCTGTGTTCTCCTCCTGTGTTCTCCTCCTGAGTTCTCCTCCTGTGTTCTCCTCCTGAGTTCTCCTCCTGTGTTCTCCTCCTGAGTTCTCCTCCTGTGTTCTCCTCCTGTGTTCTCCTCCTGTGGTCTCCTCCTGTGTTCTCCTCCTGTGGTCTCCTCCTGTGTTCTCCTCCTGTGTTCTCCTCCGGTGTTCTCCTCCTGAGTTCTCCTCCTGTGTTCTCCTCCTGTGTTCTTTTCCTGTGTTCTCCTCCTGAGTTCTCCTCCTGTGGTCTCCTCCTGTGTTCTCCTCCTGTGTTTTCCTCCTGTGTTCTCCTCCCTTGTTCTCCTCCTGTGTTCTCCTCCTGTGGTCTCCTCCTGTGTTCTCCTCCTGTGTTCTCCTCCTGTGTTCTCCTGTGTTCTCCTCCTGTGTTCTCCTCCTGTGTTCTCCTCCTGTGTTCTCCCTTGTTCTCCTCCTGTGTTCTCCTCCTGTGTTCTCCTGTGTTCTCCTCCTGTGGTCTCCTCCTGTGGTCTCCTCCTGTGTTCTCCTCCTGTGTTCTCCTCCCTTGTTCTCCTCCTGTGTTCTCCTGTGTTCTCCTCCCTTGTTCTCCTCCTGTGTCCTCCTCCTGTGGTCTCCTCCTGTGGTCTCCTCCTGTGTTCTCCTCCGGTGTTCTCCTCCTGTGTTCTCCTCCTGTGGTCTCCTCCTGTGTTCTCCTCCGGTGTTCTCCTCCTGTGTTCTCCTCCTGTGGTCTCCTCCTGTGTTCTCCTCCTGTGTTCTCCTCCCTTGTTCTCCTCCTGTGTTCTCCTGTGTTCTCCTCCCTTGTTCTCCTCCTGTGTCCTCCTCCTGTGGTCTCCTCCTGTGGTCTCCTCCTGTGTTCTCCTCCGGTGTTCTCCTCCTGTGTTCTCCTCCTGTGGTCTCCTCCTGTGTTCTCCTCCGGTGTTCTCCTCCTGTGTTCTCCTCCTGTGGTCTCCTCCTGTGTTCTCCTCCGGTGTTCTCCTCCTGTGTTCTCCTCCTGTGGTCTCCTCCTGTGTTCTCCTGAAGTAAGGGAAGCTGTGAGGCTGAAGAAGGAGTCGTCTGGAGCCTGGCTGTGGGCTCCTGAGGCAGCAGGAACCAGGCCAAGCTGCAGCCCGGAGGAGGTGGAGGCAAACACTCAGGTCTGGGAGGAGTTCAGGGAGGCCATGGAGGAGGAGGAGGTCTCAGGAGGAGCAGTGCTTCACCAACACTGTTTACTGTGGAGGTGGGGAGGTTGTCGGGAGGTGGAAGGAAATCTTTGAGGATCTCCTCAGTCCCAGCTTCTGCAGAGGAAGCAGAGGCTGAGACTCAGAGGTGGACTCCTCACCAGAGCTGAAGTCTCTGAGGTCACAGAGCTCCTCAGTGGCACCGGGGGTGGATGAGATCCTCCCTGAGTCCCTCAGGTCTCTGATGTTGTGGGTCTTGGTCTCTGCAGCATCGCGTGGCGGTCGGGGACAGTTCCTCTGGACTCAGACCTGGGCGGTCCCTCTTTTTAAGAAGGGGACAGGAGCTGTGTCCCAACTACAGAGGGCCCACACTCCTCAGCCTCCCTGGGAAAGTCTGCTCCAGGGACTGGAGGAGAATTTGGCCGAGAGTGGAACCTCAGATTTAGGAGGAACAATCCAGTTTTCATCCCGGTGGTGGAACAGTGGACCAGCTCTGCTCCCTCTGTCAGGGCTCAGGGTTCATGGGAGTTTGTCCACAGGCCACATGTGCTTTGTGGGTCCTGACCGAAAGGACAAGATCCAGGATACAAGTGGCCAAAAAGAGTTTCCTCCACAGGGCGCTCCCATAGAGATAGGCTGAGGAGCTCAGTTACATGGGAGGGGGTCGGAGTAGAGCCGCTGCTCCTCCACATTGAGAGGAGCTAGCAGAGGTGGCTCGGGCATTTGTTTCTCTGTCTCTCGGCTGGCCTGGGTGTCTGGGGAGAGGGAAGCCTGTTTGGCCCTCCTTAGACTGCTGCCCCCGTGACCCGGCCCCGGATAAAGCGAAAGAAGATGAATGGGATTAGTTTTGTCTCTGGCCTAAGTTGTAGCTTTCCTATATTGTAGCCTGTAGCTTACCTAGCTTGTAGCCTCTAGCTTTCCTAGTTGGTAGCCTGTAGCTTACCTAGCTTGTAGCCTCTAGCTTTCCTAGTTGGTAGCCTGTAGCTTACCTAGCTTGTAGCCTCTAGCTTTCCTAGTTGGTAGCCTGTAGCATACCTAGCTTGTAGCCTGTAGCTTACCTAGCTTGTAGCCTGTAGCTTTCCTAGTTGGTAGCCTGTAGCTTACCTAGCTTGTAGCCTCTAGCTTTCCTAGTTGGTAGCCTGTAGCTTACCTAGCTTGTAGCCTCTAGCTTTCCTAGTTGGTAGCCTGTAGCTTACCTAGCTTGTAGCCTCTAGCTTTCCTAGTTGGTAGCCTGTAGCATACCTAGCTTGTAGCCTGTAGCTTACCTAGCATGTAGCCTCTAGCTTTCCTAGTTGGTAGCCTGTAGCTTACCTAGCTTGTAGCCTCTAGCTTTCCTAGTTGGTAGCCTGTAGCTTACCTAGCTTGTAGCCTCTAGCTTTCCTAGTTGGTAGCCTGTAGCATACCTAGCTTGTAGCCTGTAGCTTACCTAGCATGTAGCCTCTAGCTTTCCTAGTTGGTAGCCTGTAGCTTACCTAGCATGTAGCCTCTAGCTTTCCTAGTTGGTAGCCTGTAGCTTACCTAGCTTGTAGCCTCTAGCTTTCCTAGTTGGTAGCCTGTAGCTTACCTAGCTTGTAGCCTCTAGCTTTCCTAGTTGGTAGCCTGTAGCTTACCTAGCTTGTAGCCTCTAGCTTTCCTAGTTGGTAGCCTGTATCTTACCTAGCTTGTAGCCTCTAGCTTTCCTAGTTGGTAGCCTGTAGCATACCTAGCTTGTAGCCTGTAGCTTACCTAGCTTGTAGCCTCTAGCTTTCCTAGTTGGTAGCCTGTATCTTACCTAGCTTGTAGCCTCTAGCTTTCCTAGTTGGTAGCCTGTAGCATACCTAGCTTGTAGCCTGTATCTTACCTAGCTTGTAGCCTCTAGCTTTCCTAGTTGGTAGCCTGTAGCTTACCTAGCTTGTAGCCTCTAGCTTTCCTAGTTGGTAGCCTGTAGCATACCTAGCTTGTAGCCTGTAGCTTACCTAGCTTGTAGCCTCTAGCTTTCCTAGTTGGTAGCCTGTAGCTTACCTAGCTTGTAGCCTCTAGCTTTCCTAGTTGGTAGCCTGTAGCTTACCTAGCTTGTAGCCTCTAGCTTTCCTAGTTGGTAGCCTGTAGCTTACCTAGCTTGTAGCCTCTAGCTTTCCTAGTTGGTAGCCTGTAGCATACCTAGCTTGTAGCCTGTAGCTTACCTAGCTTGTAGCCTCTAGCTTTCCTAGTTGGTAGCCTGTAGCTTACCTAGCTTGTAGCCTCTAGCTTTCCTAGTTGGTAGCCTGTAGCTTACCTAGCTTGTAGCCTCTAGCTTTCCTAGTTGGTAGCCTGTAGCTTACCTAGCTTGTAGCCTCTAGCTTTCCTAGTTGGTAGCCTGTAGCATACCTAGCTTGTAGCCTGTAGCTTACCTAGCATGTAGCCTCTAGCTTTCCTAGTTGGTAGCCTGTAGCTTACCTAGCTTGTAGCCTCTAGCTTTCCTAGTTGGTAGCCTGTAGCATACCTAGCTTGTAGCCTGTAGCTTACTTAGCTTGTAGCCTCTAGCTTTCCTAGTTGGTAGCCTGTAGCTTACCTAGCTTGTAGCCTGTAGCTTACCTAGCTTGTAGCCTCTAGCTTTCCTAGTTGGTAGCCTGTAGCTTACCTAACTTGTAGCCTCTAGCTTACCTAGCTGGTAGCCTGTAGCATACCTAGCTTGTAGCCTGTAGCTTACCTAGCATGTAGCCTCTAGCTTTCCTAGTTGGTAGCCTGTAGCTTACCTAGCTTGTAGCCTCTAACTTTCCTAGTTGGTAGCCTGTAGCATACCTAGCTTGTAGCCTGTAGCTTACCTAGCATGTAGCCTCTAGCTTTCCTAGTTGGTAGCCTGTAGCTTACCTAGCTTGTAGCCTCTAGTTTTCCTAGTTGGTAGCCTGTAGCTTACCTAGCTTGTAGCCTCTAGCTTTCCTAGTTGGTAGCCTGTAGCTTACCTAGCTTGTAGCCTCTAGCTTTCCTAGTTGGTAGCCTGTAGCTTACCTAGCTTGTAGCCTCTAGCTTTCCTAGTTGGTAGCCTGTAGCTTACCTAGCTTGTAGCCTCTAGCTTTCCTAGTTGGTAGCCTGTATCTTACCTAGCTTGTAGCCTCTAGCTTTCCTAGTTGGTAGCCTGTAGCATACCTAGCTTGTAGCCTGTATCTTACCTAGCTTGTAGCCTCTAGCTTTCCTAGTTGGTAGCCTGTAGCTTACCTAGCTTGTAGCCTCTAGCTTTCCTAGTTGGTAGCCTGTAGCATACCTAGCTTGTAGCCTGTAGCTTACCTAGCTTGTAGCCTCTAGCTTTCCTAGTTGGTAGCCTGTAGCTTACCTAGCTTGTAGCCTGTAGCTTACCTAGCTTGTAGCCTCTAGCTTTCCTAGTTGGTAGCCTGTAGCTTACCTAACTTGTAGCCTCTAGCTTACCTAGCTGGTAGCCTGTAGATAGATAGATAGATAGATAGATAGATAGATAGATAAGTTTATTGTCACATGCACAAAAAAGTACAGCGAAATTGTGTTTGGAGCAAGCCTCCAGGGCCGCAGCTATTTGTCAGCGCCGCCACACGAGCTCCAGAAAGTTAAATACAGTTTTGCAAAGGCACACATACACAAACACAACAGTAATATAACATAACAAGACACAGTACACATGATCACGTGATGGAATTTTCGTTTGGACTTGGGTGAGGGGGAGAGGGAAAAAAAACAAACAAAAAAAACCTAGCTTGTAGCCTGTAGCTTAGCTTGAGAAATGGATAGAAATCTTGCCAAAAATAACTCTGGAGTGTCAGCAAAAATGTTGAACCTTTTCTAATAATTATTTTCAGGTTGTTTGGGGTGAACTGTGGTGTAAAAAATGCAATAGCTCTACTAGCTTTAGCATCAGTTACTTGGCTCACTGTCAATGAGCTAACTGCTACTTTTCAGTTTTTAAAATGCTGCTGCCTTGTTTCAGGGAAGGGAAGGGAATGGTATTTATACAGCGCTTTAACTATGACACAAGTTTCCCAAAGCGCTTTACACACAGTAGGGAAGGGGTTTTCCATTCTCTCCATGCACTCGGTGGTGAGCTACGTTCTGTAGCCTCAGTTTCCCCTGAGGTAGACTGACAGAAGCGCGGCTGCACACATCTGCACCAACGGACCCTGGACCACCACCAACCACTCACTCACATTCACACCGGCTTCCTGGTGTTCCCCAGTGGTCTCCCATCCAGGAACTGAGGAGGCCCTACCCTGCTTAGCTTCTGAGGTCTGACGGGATCGGGCATCCACAAGGCGGGATGGCCTTCAGGTCGACTTTATCCTCTCCTTATGGACTTCTGAGCTGATTTATCTGCAGCTTTACAGGTAAGAAGATATTTTTACTTATTTTTCACAATAAAAATATATATATATATTGTTGACCAGCACTAAATTTTTACTCTGGTTAGAAATATTAATATCACTTTTATCTTTATTTTAGCTGGTACTCCGGACTGAGACCTATGGTTCTGAGCTGATTTATCTGCAGCTTTACAGATAAGAAGATATTTTTACTTATTTTTCGCAATAAAAAAAAATATATATATATATATTGTTGACCAGCACTAAATTTTTACTCTGGTTAGAAATATTAATATCACTTTTATCTTTGGCTTAAATGACAAACATTTAATAATTGTTTTTCCTACAGGTGCAGTGTTAAAAATGCACTCAATCTGCTCCACCAAACTTTTACAAAATGTAAAGTACAAGTACAAACTGTGTATTTAATGTTTTTATAGCCTTATGAAAAACGTGTCTCTGATAGAGAATGTACATATTTTAGCTGCTTTTTTCTCCACAGCAGAATATCGGCCCATGGGATGTTTCACACACTGTAACCCAGGAAAGGCCCTCTTTTGCTGTGGAGACATTGAGCTATAGGGGCCCCTCTGAGAACCAGTGAACACCCCCTTCCCAGCTCCCAGCTGTGCCCCGGGACTGTGCACTGCCGCTGTGAGACAAGAGAACCACAACTTCTGCCCTTCTCAGTTGATTCTGAGCGCACTCTTCATGATGGAGGTCTCCCAGAACTTACCCACAAAGCGCCACTTTACGTAGCAGCGTGACTCCAGCCCGGGAATCCTAACCCTAACCCAGATTTTTTTTAAGTCTATGGTACTCCAGACTGAGACCGATGGTACTCTGGACTATGGTACTCCGGACTGAGACCTATGGTACTCCAGACTGAGACCGATGGTACTCTGGACTATGGTACTCCGGACTGAGACCTATGGTACTCCGGACTGAGACCTATGGTACTCCAGACTGAGACCTATGGTACTCTAGACTTAGACCTATGGTACTCCAGACTGAGACCTATGGTACTCTAGACTTAGACCTATGGTACTCCGGACTGAGACCTATGGTACTCCGGACTGAGACCTATGGTACTCCGGACTGAGACCGATGGTACTCTAGACTTAGACCTATGGTACTCTAGACTGAGACCTATGGCACTCTAGACTTAGACCTATGGTACTCTGGACTGAGACCTATGGTACTCCAGACTGAGACCTATGGTACTCTAGACTTAGACCTATGGTACTCTAGACTTAGACCTATGGTACTCCAGACTGAGACCTATGGTACTCCGGACTGAGACCTATGGTACTCCAGACTGAGACCTATGGTACTCTAGACTTAGACCTATGGTACTCCAGACTGAGACCTATGGTACTCTAGACTTAGACCTATGGTACTCCGGACTGAGACCTATGGTACTCCGGACTGAGACCTATGGTACTCCGGACTGAGACCGATGGTACTCTAGACTTAGACCTATGGTACTCTAGACTGAGACCTATGGCACTCTAGACTTAGACCTATGGTACTCTGGACTGAGACCTATGGTACTCCAGACTGAGACCGATGGTACTCTAGACTTAGACCTATGGTACTCTAGACTTAGACCTATGGTACTCCAGACTGAGACCTATGGTACTCTGGACTGAGACCTATGGTACTCCGGACTGAGACCGATGGTACTCTAGACTTAGACCTATGGTACTCTAGACTGAGACCTATGGCACTCTAGACTTAGACCTATGGTACTCTGGACTGAGACCTATGGTACTCCAGACTGAGACCTATGGTACTCCGGACTGAGACCGATGGTACTCTAGACTTAGACCTATGGTACTCTAGACTTAGACCTATGGTACTCCAGACTGAGACCTATGGTACTCTGGACTGAGACCGATGGTACTCTGGACTGAGACCGATGGTACTCCGGACTGAGACCTATGGTACTCTGGACTGAGACCGATGGTACTCCGGACTGAGACCTATGGTACTCTGGACTGAGACCGATGGTACTCCGGACTGAGACCGATGGTACTCTGGACTGAGACCGATGGTACTCTGGATTGAAAATTTTCCATGTTTTCAGTTTGACTCTCAGCCCTGGAGTCCTGGGGAATGTGTAATACAGTATTTTTTAGTAAAAAGTTATGTTGGAGTTTATAAATATATTTGACTCCAGGGGTCAAAGTGCAGCACTGTCTGGGAAAAAAAAAAAAAACACAATTCTGGTGCTTAAAAGGTTAACTAATGAAATTATTTTATTTTTGTAGATATTCTAATTTATTGCCTACACAGAAAACACATTTGATTTTATTTACATTTTACAAACTCTTTGTACCAAACTCTGATGAAACCTTTGAAACATAAACATATTTTAGATATTATTTACAGATGTTAAATTCAACACGTGCTATCACATTACTACATTCAAATACAAAAACATTTCTTTAAAGGGACAACTGTATATTCTGCTGTTACTTTAGGTATTTTTAGATCATGAATATTTGTTGAATCAAAGTTAAACAGAACCATTACTGAATAAAAGCCTGGGATCCTCAGAACAAGTTTACTGTGAATTAAAATCTAAAAACAAATGGAGCCAAACAAATACACAAATATCCAGGACCTGGACTAGACCTGGACTAGACCTGGACTAGACCTGGACTACACCTGGACTACACCTGGACTAGACTTGGACTACACCTGGACTAGACCTGGACTAGACCTGGACTAGACCTGGACTACACCTGGACTAGACCTGGACTACACCTGGACAACACCTGGACTAGACCTGGACTACACCTGGACTAGACCTGGACTAGACCTGGACTAGACTTGGACTACACCTGGACTAGACCTGGACTAGACCTGGACTACACCTGGACTAGACCTGGACTACACCTGGACTAGACCTGGGCTACACCTGGACTAGACCTGGACTACAGCTGGACTAGACCTGGACTAGACCTGGACTACAGCTGGACTAGACCTGGACTAGACCTGGACTACACCTGGACTACACCTGGACTAGACCTGGACTACACCTGGACTAGACCTGGACTACAGCTGGACTAGACCTGGACTAGACCTGGACTACACCTGGACTACACCTGGACTAGACCTGGACTACATCTGGACTAGACCAGGACTACCCTGGACTACACCTGGACTAGACCTGGACTACAGCTGGACTAGACCTGGACTAGACCTGGACTAGACCTGGACTACAGCTGGACTAGACCTGGACTACACCTGGACTAGACCTGGACTACAGCTGGACTAGACCTGGACTAGACCTGGACTACATCTGGACTAGACTTGGACTACACCTGGACTAGACCTGGACTAGACCTGGACAACACCTGGACTAGACCTGGACTAGACTTGGACTACACCTGGACTAGACCTGGACTAGACCTGGACTACACCTGGACTAGACTTGGACTACACCTGGACTAGACCTGGACTAGACCTGGACAACACCTGGACTAGACCTGGACTACACCTGGACTAGACCTGGACTACACCTGGACTAGACCTGGACTACACCTGGACTAGACCTGGACTAGACCTGGACTAGACCTGGACTACACCTGGACTACACCTGGACTAGACCTGGACTACACCTGGACTAGACCTGGACTACAGCTGGACTAGACCTGGACTAGACCTGGACTACACCTGGACTACACCTGGACTAGACCTGGACTACATCTGGACTAGACCAGGACTACCCTGGACTACACCTGGACTAGACCTGGACTACAGCTGGACTAGACCTGGACTAGACCTGGACTAGACCTGGACTAGACCTGGACTACAGCTGGACTAGACCTGGACTACACCTGGACTAGACCTGGACTACAGCTGGACTAGACCTGGACTAGACCTGGACTACACCTGGACTAGACTTGGACTACACCTGGACTAGACCTGGACTAGACCTGGACAACACCTGGACTAGACCTGGACTAGACTTGGACTACACCTGGACTAGACCTGGACTAGACCTGGACTACACCTGGACTAGACTTGGACTACACCTGGACTAGACCTGGACTAGATCTGGACAACACCTGGACTAGACCTGGACTACACCTGGACTAGACCTGGACTACACCTGGACTAGACCTGGACTACACCTGGACTAGACCTGGACTAGACCTGGACTAGACCTGGACTACACCTGGACTACACCTGGACTAGACCTGGACTACACCTGGACTAGACCTGGACTACAGCTGGACTAGACCTGGACTAGACCTGGACTACACCTGGACTACACCTGGACTAGACCTGGACTACATCTGGACTAGACCAGGACTACCCTGGACTACACCTGGACTAGACCTGGACTACAGCTGGACTAGACCTGGACTAGACCTGGACTAGACCTGGACTACAGCTGGACTACAGCTGGACTAGACCTGGACTACACCTGGACTAGACCTGGACTACAGCTGGACTAGACCTGGACTAGACCTGGACTAGACCTGGACTACAGCTGGACTACAGCTGGACTAGACCTGGACTAGACCTGGACTACACCTGGACTAGACCTGGACTAGACCTGGACTACAGCTGGACTACACCTGGACTAGACCTGGACTAGACCTGGACTACACCTGGACTAGACCTGGACTAGACCTGGACTACACCTGGACTAGACTTGGACTACACCTGGACTAGACCTGGACTAGATCTGGACAACACCTGGACTAGACCTGGACTAGACCTGGACTACACCTGGACTAGACCTGGACTAGACCTGGACTAGACCTGGACTAGACCTGGACTACACCTGGACTACACCTGGACTACACCTGGACTAGACCTGGACTAGACCTGGACTAGACCTGAGTTTCTTCTTCTCTCACAGTGAGGTCTTCAGGAGCAGCTCTCTGTCGTCTCCTCTGGCGACCCCTGGTGGCTCGAAACTACAGGACACAAAGAAAAATCTGTTAATACATCAGGTCAACATTGGGTGGCAGTAGCCGCTTGTCCAATAACCAGAAGGTTGGCGGTTCAAACCTCGCTCCCACTGTTGCATACTGTCGTTGTGTCCTTGGGCAAGACACTTAACCCACCTTGCCTCCAGTGTCTGCGCACATGAATGTATGAATGAAAGTGTATGAATGTGAGAGTGAATGGTTCCTTGATGTAAAGCGCTTTGAGTGCCCATGAAGGTGGAAAAGCACTATATAAATGTGACCATTTACCATTTACATCAGGACTGAGGGGCCCTAGTGTAATGTCCCTGACCCTGAGGGGCCCTAGTGTAATGTCCCTGACCCTGAGGGGCCCTCATGGTGCTCCAGGGGCCAATACCTTACAGTAGTAATACAGAGCAGGGATATAGATGAGCGTCAGCAGGAGAATGAGCAGCGCTCTGATGATCAGCTCAGAGTCCAAGGCTGGAACACATCACATGGAGACAGAGACATGAGGCCTTTTTAAACCATTATTATCACGGCTCTGAAGGAAAAACCAGAAGAACTTACCTCCGAGAGAGAGATAGAGGCTGTGGCTCTGAGAGGAGAAGTTATGGGAGAAAACATGAAGGCGGTAAACGCAGGCGTAGCCTCCTTTGTGGGCGGGGCCGGCGTCAGAGAACAGGAAGTGGGCGGAGTGATTGACGGCCGGCAGGGTGCGGTTCTGAGCCGGGTCCACAGTGGGAGAGATGAGCTGGAAGGAGCCTCCTGGGTACTGTGGTTCAACAGAGCACCTGACACTGAAGTCTGAGCCCGGCAGCACCCGGAGCCCCTGCGGCTGGGCCTCGGAGACCCCGTCAGCAGAGACGGACAGGGAGATGTCGGGGCGGGTCAGTAAATCTGTGGAGAGAGGCCATTGGACGCTCTTCAGTCTCATGTGATTAATACTGACCAATGGGAACAGAGATTTATCTGTGAGTCACAACTTCACAATAAAAACAGACACAGAGCAGAATCTGTGGGACTCAGTCTAAAACTCAGTCCTGGGACAATGAGACTCTGTCCACAACAAACATATTCCTCAGGAACATCTGGAATAACCATCCATCCATCCATCCATCCATCTTCTTCCGCTTTATCCGGGGCCGGGTCGCGGGGCAGCAGTCTAAGCAAAGATGCCCAGACTTCCCTATCCACAGACACCTCCTCCAGCTCTACCGGGGGGACCCCAAGGCGTTCCCAGGCCAGCCGAGAGACATAGTCCCTCCAGCGTGTCCTAGGTCTTCCCCGGGGCCTCCGCCCGGTGGGACATGAACACCTCCCCAGGGAGGGACCAGGAGGCATCCGAAACAGATGCCCGAGCCACCTCAACTGACTCCTCTCGATGTGGAGGAGCAGCGGCTCTACTCCGAGCTCCTCCCGGGTGACAGAGCTCCTCACCCTCTCTCTAAGGGAGCGGCCAGCCACCCTGCGGAGGAAACTCATTTCGGCCGCTTGTATCCGGGATCTTGTCCTTTCGGTCATGACCCAAAGCTCATGACCATAGGTGAGAGTAGGAACGTAGATCGACCGATAAATCGAGAGCTTCGCCTTTCGGCTCAGCTCCTTCTTTACCACAACAGACCGATACAACGACCGCATTACTGCAGACGCTGCACCGATCTCCTGTCGATCTCACGCTCCATCCTTCCCTCACTCGTGAACAAGACCACAAGATACTTGAACTCCTCCACTTGAGGCAGAAACTCTCCCCCAACCTGGAGAGGGCAAGCCACCCTTTTCCGGTCGAGAACCATGGCCTCGGACTTGGAGGAGCTGATTCTCATCCCAGCCGCTTCACACTCGGCTGCAAACCGCCCCAGTGCACACTGAAGGTCCTGGTTTGATGAAGCCAACAGGACAACATCATCCGCAAAAAGCAGAGATGAAATCCTGTGGTTCCCAAACCAGACTCCCTCCGGCCCCTGGCTGCGCCTAGAAATTCTGTCCATAAAAATAATGAACAGAACCGGTGACAAAGGGCAGCCCTGCCGGAGTCCAACATGCACTGGGAACAGGTCTGACTTACAACCGGCAATGCGAACCAAGCTCCTGCTCCGGTCATACAGAGACCGGACAGCCCTTAGCAAAGGGCCCCGGACCCCATACTCCCAGAGTAACCCCCACAGGACGCTACGAGGGACACGGTCGAACGCCTTCTCCAAATCCACAAAACACATGTGGACTGGTTGGGCGAACTCCCATGAACCCTTGAGCACCCGATAGAGGGTGTAGAGCTGGTCCACTGTTCCACGACCGGGGCGAAAACCGCATTGTTCCTCCTGAATCTGAGGTTCGACTATCGGCTGAATTCTCCTCTCCAGTCCCTGGAATAGACTTTCCCGGGGAGGCTGAGAAGTGTGATCCCCCTGTAGTTGGAACACACCCTCCGGTCCCCCTTCTTGAAAAGAGGGACCACCACCCCGGTCTGAGTCCAGAGGTATTGTCCCTGACCGCCATGCGATGTTGCAGAGACGTCTCAGCCACGACAGCCCCACAACATCCAGGGACTTGAGGTACTCAGGACGGATCTCATCCACCCCCGGAGCCTTGCCACTGAGGAGCTTTTCAACCACCTCAGTGACTTCAGCTTGAGTGATGGACAAGTCCATCTCTGAGTCCCCAGCCTCTGCTTCCTCAACGGAAGGTGTGTCGGTGGGATTGAGGAGATCCTCAAAGTATTCCTTCCACCGCCGGACAACATCCCCAGTCGAGGTCAACAGCTCCCCACCTCCACTGTAAACAGTGTTGGTGAAGCACTGCTTCCCCCTCCTGAGGCAGCGGACGGTTTGCCAGAATTTCTTTGAGGCCAACCGATAGTCCTCCTCCATGGCCTCCCCGAACTTTTCCCAGACCCGAGTTTTTGCCTCCACAACCGCCCGGGCTGCAGCACGCTTGACCTGCCGGTACCCATCAGCTGCTTCAGGAGTCCCACAAGCCAACCAAGCTCGATAGGACTCCTTCTTCAGCCTGACGACATCCCTTACTTCCGGTGTCCACCACCGGGTTCGGGGATTGCCGCCACGACATGCACCAGAGACCTTACGGCCACAGCTCCGAACGGCCGCATTGACAATAGAGGTGGAGAACATGGTCCACTCGGACTCCATGTCTCCAACCTCCCTCGGGATCTGGTCAAAGCTCTCTCGGAGGTGGGAGTTGAAGACCCCTCTGACAGAGGGCTCAGCCAGACGTTCCCAACAGACCCTCACAATACGTTTGGGCCTGCCGAGTCTGTCCGGCCTCCTCCTCCGCCAGCGGATCCAACTCACCACCAGGTGGTGATCAGTTGACAGCTCAGCCCCTCTCTTCACCCGAGTGTCCAAGACACACGGCCGAAGGTCAGATGACACGACTACAAAGTCGATCATCGACCTCCGGCCTAGGGTGTCCTGGTGCCACGTGCACTGATGGACACCCCTGTGCTCGAACATGGTGTTTGTTATGGACAAACTGTGACTAGCACAGAAGTCCAATAACAAAACACCACTCGGGTTCAGATCAGGGAGGCCGTTCCTCCCAATCACACCCCTCCAGGTATCACTGTCGCTGCCCACGTGGGCGTTGAAGTCTCCCAGCAAAACAATGGGGTCCCCAGTCGGTGCACCTTCCAGTACCCCTCCCAGGGACTCCAAGAAGGCCGGGTACTCTGTACTGCTATTTGGCCCGTAGGCACAAACCACAGTAAGAGACTTGTCCCCAACCCGAAGGCGTAGGGATGCGACCCTCTCGTTTACTTGGGTAAACTCCAACACATGGCGGCTGAGCTGGGGGGCTATGAGCAAGCCCACACCGGCCCGCCGCCTCTCACCGCGGGCAACACCAGAGTGGTGGAGAGTCCAACCCCTCTCAAGGAGCTGGGTTTCAGAGCCCAAGCTGTGCGTGGAGGTGAGCCCGACTATATCTAGCCGGTATCTCTCAACCTCCCGCACAAGCTCAGGCTCCTTCCCCCCCATCTGGAATAACACATCTGGAATAACACATCTGGAGAGAGGGAGAAGAATAAATCTGAGTAACCCAGGCTTTTACTGTTACCTGAACACACCACCTCCAGGCCCCAGGTGGAACTGAAGCCTCCATCCCAGACACAGCTTCTCAGAGCAGATTCCTTCACACAGGCAGCTGTGACCAACCGCACAGGTCTCTCTGGAAAATCATCTCTTTTCTCTCCAGAAACAGCTGAGCCACAGTCCAGGTCTCGACACACAGCAGCTGTAGCCTCCAGGTCCCAACCTTCATCAACAACCACAGGTTTCCAGTTTCCTCTGTGTCTCACCTCCACAGCCCCAGCACAGCGACTGGCCCCTCCCACCAACCTGAGTGGGTCTGAACAGAGAGAAGAAGAAGTGATTGGGTGAGTTATGGTCAGAGATGATTCAGTCAGACACAGATCTGATGGACCCAGTGCATGCTGGGTAGTTTTGTGTTGCTCTGATGTAACTTGTGTAACAGTGATCTCTAAAACTCAGGACACAGTGAGATCTGTGCTTCCAAAGAATCGCTGTGTGACCCAAGGAAGACCACGCTGTTCTGTCTACAATCAGGAGTCTCACTTCATCTGGAACGCACCAATCAGAGGAAGAACACAGAGGAGCCCCGCCCCTTTTTACCTGAGCAGGTGAGCTCCACAGCTGTTCCAGATGAGCAGGTGTTCCCTGAGCTGGACCTGGGACAGTCCATCAGAGCAGACTCATGGCCCTGGCACTGGAACTGTCCCAGAGCCCCGCCCTCTCCATAGAGCGCCCCCTGGAGGAGAGAAGGAGCTCCACAGCCCAGCTCCCTACAGACCACCTCTGCATCCTGCAGGTCAAAGTCCCCTTCACAGACTGGGCTCCAGGACTGGTTCTGGTGGAGCTCCAGTGATCCTGAGCACAGGCTGGGCCCCCGGAGCCTCACAGAGTCTGTGGACACACACACAGCTCTTTACTCTGAGAATACTGCACATGCTCCTCACTGGGCCCCAACACTCAACATTCTCTACACATCACTGTGAGGATGAAGAGCAGAGTTACCTGAACAGGTGAGGGAGGAGAGGTAGGGCCAGGATCCTTCCTCCACCTCCACACAGTCTCTCAGTGAAGAAGTGGAGTGGACACAGGAGGAGCTGAGCCACCAAACAGAACGACCAGGAACTCTTCTCATTTCAGCAGAAACCACAGCGCCACAGTCCAGACGCTGACAAACTGCAGCTCCTGTCCTCAGGTTCCAGTCATACATCCCCGCGTCTCTCCATTGGTCCAAATGTTTAACCTGCAGCGTCCCATCACAGCGACTGGCTCCGCCCACCAGCCTGACATCATCAGGGTCTGACAAAGACAGAGAAAGGTGAATAAAAGTCCAGAGAGAGAGGAGCAGAGCAGAGGAGTGTCCTCTGTGTGGGATTTATTTAAACTGAGATAAAGCAGCTCAGACTGGGACCACAGGAACTCACACAGAAGCTCAACATGAGGAGGGCTTCTCAATGTGTGGGCTGTGGCCCCCCACTGGTCCCTGAGTGAACTACAGCTGCAGTGGATGTGACAGAGTGACCCAGAGCTCAGAACCTAAGAGGATTTAGTTTCACCTGTGGATAACAGAAGAATAAATGTGGATCTGTGGCTAAACATTTTCTCTAAAAAGGTCAAAGGTTAAACAGGAAAGGCGTCTGGACAAAGTGTTGTCTTTAGAAGACTCTTGGTGTCCTCCTGCAGGAGAGTGGGGCCCTCTCTGATGGTGATGTGAGCTAAGACCTGAAGCTGGTCCTAAACCTGGTCCAGAGCCAGGTCCAGAGCCAGGTCCAGAACTAGGTCCAGAACCAGGTCCAGAACCAGGTCCAGAGCCAGGTCCAGAGCCAGGTCCAGAGCCAGGTCCAGAGCCAGGTCCAGAGCCAGGTCCAGAGCCAGGTCCAGAGCCAGTGGAGTCTGGACTGAGCTGAGACAGCAGTGAGTTTAGAAACTCTGTGTCTGCTGTGAGTATGAGAGAGCACAAAGACTGAGACCACAGCTCACCTGAGCAGGTGAGAGCCCCGCCCCTTTTTACCTGAGCAGGTGAGAGCCCCGCCCCTTTTTACCTGAGCAGCTGAGAGCCCCGCCCCTTTTTACCTGAGCAGGTGAGAGCCCCGCCCCTTTTTACCTGAGCAGGTGAGCTCCACAGCTGTTCCAGATGAGCAGGTGTTCCCTGAGCTGGACCTGGGACAGTCCATCAGAGCAGACTCATGGCCCTGGCACTGGAACTGTCCCAGAGC
>CM036246.1:35627611-35685111 GCA_020698575.1 Bostrychus sinensis | reverse complement strand
AACACACAATCAGTTCACAAAACTGGGATTTTCTCCAAAAGAGACTCTGTTTCTGGCTCAGTATCATAAGTTCAGTAAAAGTGCCCTCAGTGTTTGACTTTTAGAAACTGTGTATTTTCAAATAAAGGACCAAAGCATTAATATTGTTAGTGAACATTTGTGTCATTGGTATAAAATATAACAGTCATGATGTTTCCTGTTGTCGTCCTAAGATGGCTGCTGTTGGTCACATGATGCTCAGAGCTGTGCCAGAAACCACAGAAAAAAAACAAGAAAAAAAAAAACAGCCTTGGCTCGGCCTGAGTTAGTGATGTTGTGCTCGTGCACGGCCCTGGTGCACGTCTGAGACTTGCTGCTGCTTGATACAGAATGACAGCAGTAAAAGCATCATGGAGCCTAGCATTTATGCTACTTTTGAGCTAAATCAAACAGGATAAATATAGAGTTTATTTGCCAAACTTGTAAAGGTTCAGGTTAGGGGTAGAGTTAGTTTTTTGTTACAGAGATAATTAGCCGTTATGGCAGTAAAATCTAGGGCTCCCTGATAAAAGAAAAACATGTGAAATGCCATAACCATGTTTTATATTACGATAACAATATGATGGAGATATTTACAGACACTTTACTGGGAGAGTAAGTTCAATCAAACTAAGGCAGAATTATACGCCTCTGGACTAAACCAGGACTAAACCAGGTCTAAACCAGGTCTGAACCAGGACTAAACCAGGTCTAAACCAGGTCTAAACCAGGTCTGAACCAGGACTAAACCAGGACTGAAACAGGTCTAAACCAGGACTAAACCAGGTCTAAACCAGGACTAAACCAGGACTGAACCAGGACTAAACCAGGACTGAACCAGGTCTAAATCAGGTCTAAACCAGATCTAAACCAGGACTAAACCAGGACTGAACCAGGACTGAACCAGGACTAAACCAGGACTAAACCAGGTCTAAACCAGGTCTAAACCAGGTCTGAACCAGGACTAAACCAGGACTGAAACAGGTCTAAACCAGGACTAAACCAGGTCTAAACCAGGACTAAACCAGGACTAAACCAGGTCTAAACCAGGACTAAACCAGATCTAAACCAGGACTGAACCAGGACTAAACCAGGACTGAACCAGGTCTAAACCAGGACTAAACCAGGACTGAACCAGGACTAAACCAGGACTGAACCAGGACTAAACCAGGACTGAACCAGGTCTAAACCAGGTCTAAACCAGGTCTAAACCAGGACTAACCAAGGACTGAACCAGGTCTAAACAAGGACTAAACCAGGTTCAAACCAGGACTAAACCAGGTCTAAACCAGGTCTGAACCAGGACTAAACCAGGACTGAACCAGGTCTAAACCAGGTCTAAACCAGGTCTAAACCAGGACTAAACCAGGTCTAAGCCAGGACTGAACCAGGACTAAACCAGGTCTAAACCAGGACTGAACCAGGACTAAACCAGGACTGAACCAGGTCTAAACCAGGACTAAACCAGGACTGAACCAGGACTAAACCAGGACTGAACCAGGACTAAACCAGGACTGAACCAGGTCTAAACCAGGTCTAAACCAGGTCTAAACCAGGACTAAACCAGGTCTAAGCCAGGACTGAACCAGGACTAAACCAGGTCTAAACCAGGTCTAAACCAGGTCTAAACCAGGACTAAACCAGGTCTAAGCCAGGACTGAACCAGGACTAAACCAGGTCTAAACCAGGTCTAAATCTGGACTTCAAATATTTGTATTTGGTCACATATTCTTTGCGGCTCTGGTGGAAAATGACTCTTCAGTGTAAACCTCTGTCAGATGGAGGACCACAACATTAATGCCATACATTTAGTTTGTAGCCAGATGGATATTGCTGAAGTTGCAGTAACAATAAACTTGTGATAAATTGTGCAGCCTCAGTAAAATCAGATCTGTCACCTTTTTCCTCTTAAACTTCAACCTTTAATCCCTTACTAAATAAACTCTATCATCTTTTATGTGTGTAACCTATAAGTTAACAGTTACGTTCACAGTCAAACAGAGATTGCTTTTGTGATAACACGGCCATGCAGCAGGCACTCGCTCTGAGTGACGCAGTTAAAGCTCCGCCCCCAGACCAAATGCCTGTCCCACTCTGTAGCTCTCAGCAAAATGTCCGCTATTGAAGAAGACATCACAAAATGTCTGCCAAGTGCAACCATTAAAAACAGCACAGGCTGATTTTATCAGTTCCAGAGAAACGAGAAACTCACAATCACCCACTCTGATCTCTTTTTGTGGTTAGAACTTTAGAAACACTCTATTTCTGAATAAAATGTACATTTATACCATTTATTTGACTGCACCGTTCTATCTGAATTTAGTCTTTTTCACAATAAAAGCCCTGATTGCACCAAAAAGTTCAAAGTTTGTATTTTAAAAGAGACACAGGAAGTTTCCAGCAGCAGCTTTACCAAAGTGAACAAACTCAGAGCAGAGACGCTTCATTTGAGCTGGTAACAGAGTGAAGAGTACTGTTGTTGTTTAGAGCTGAGAGTAAAACAGAAGAGAGCTGAGTTCAGTATAAAACTCTTTTAAAGAGCAGCTCTGAGGCTGAGGCAGATCTGTGTCTTCCTGGTTTATAACAAACAAACTCTCTCAGTATGAATGAATAAGTCAAAGGCAGCGGCCTGTTCTCAAATATATATAACAATAATAATAATAACATAAAGCTCCGCCCCCAGACCAAATCTCTGGTAGATGGTCCCGCTCTGTACTGGGCCGTTTCTCAGTACGCAGTATGTGTACTTCTGTGGACTTGTGTTCTAGTGAAACGTCATGTGTCACAGCCCAAGTCCTGTTCCAATTCAAAGTCTGCTTCTTGGTGAGTTCACTCTAAATCCCCGAATGTGTTCTTGCTCCGCCCGTTTTACTGAGGATAGATAGATAGATAGATAGATAGATAGATAGATAGATTAGTTAAAGCTGGGACCCTACAGGATTTTCTCAGTGGTTACAGATTCTGAAAAGCCTAGGAGCTCACACTAACGACAGGTTTCAGCAGATTTAGTTCTGACGACTGAAAGACTGCGCCTCACACACTACAAGATCTGTAACTGCAACTGACGCCAAACAAACGCAGCAAACTCTGGCCACAACTAAATGGTAAACAAACATGGAGCTACCTGGGTCGCTGCTGTGTGCGCAGCTCTCTGTTTGGAAAAAAGGAAAAAGAAAAAACATCGATGTATCCAGTTTCACTTGGGCAGCGCTCAACTTTCTTCAGTGTTTGCCGTGGTTGTTTATGTTTTCTTCTTCAAATTTCCGCTTATATTTTTCCTCCACTTCCTGTTGCTTCGTCTTCGTTCTCTGACGTTATTCCCTGTGTCCCGTCAGCTGTTTTCCATCGGCCGCTGGACTCCATGAATTCCCAGTTGGATGTAAACGTCCCACACTACAGGAGTGTGCTCCAGAGTCGGTGTTTGATTGCTTGCGACTGACGTCAGGCCGGGTTTTTGCGCCGATTCGAGTCTGAACATCACACACTAACGGATTTCAGGGCCGACTGCTGATTACGATTCCCTGCAGCGGTGTTGACTGGGACAGACTCAGAGCAACTGGGAATCGTTATAAAATTGGGCAAATAAATCGTCTAGTGTGTCCCCAGCTTAACACACAATACATTCATAAAAGATGCAGGTTTGAAGCAAAACATAATGGATAAGAACAGATGAAAAGGCAGATCTGTGGCTGTTCAGGTTATTGCTGTGAGGATGAATGACTTTTTGTAAATGTTTTTCTGGGCCAATGGGACCTTGTAGCCTGCCTGATGGTAACAGTCTGAAGGATTTATCTTTGTCTGTCAGAAAGTTGAACCATGATGTGTTGTTAAAAGTAATTATGGATTCTATGAGTGACTTGTAAACCTTTGTTAAAATGTCTTTCTTGACATTAAAAGACCTCGGTGTCCTCACCAGGCGGAGGCGCTGTTGTGCTCACACACACACAGAGTCAGTGTGATGTTTAAAAGACAGACCAATATCAATTTCAGTCCTGAGGCTTTTAAAGACTGCCCCTGCCCCACCAGCTGCCCCTGGACGCTGAGGGCTGTGTTTAGGAGGAAACTTTCCCCTGGGTCCACAGCAGTTCTTTAGTTTTGGAGATGTTAAGCCCTCAGTGAACAGGAGGCGTCCACCTCCTGCTGGTACTGTCCCAGAGCTTCAGGGTCCACCGCGAGCCTCCAGGGTCACGTCGTCTGCAGATTTCAGGAGTGTGATCCCTGCGCCGCCACAGCTGATGTCACTCGTGTAGATGGGAAATAAACGGGGAGACAGTCCCCAGCCCTGGGGAAGTCCTGTGTTTAAAACCACTGAGCCTGATTTAAAACCATGACTCCCACTCGCTCTGCACCTCTCATGTCTCTTCACAGTGCCAGATTAGAGTCAAGCTCCACAACTTTTGTCAATTATCGCTGAGCTTTTCCTTTAAAACTTTTGTTGCTGCCCTTGCCGCTGTCTGTGGGCCGTCCCGAGCAGAGCAGCTCCTCTCAGCAGCAGCGGTGTGGATGGAACTGAAGGAGATGAACGCGGTGCTTTCTAGTTTTGTCTGGTGTCGCTCTGAAAACCCGTCTGCGTTGCCATGGTGATATAGTTGCCTAAAAAGTTGAATGGGCAGCGTATTTAGACAACAATGAAGTTTGAGGTCATTGTTCTTTAAACGTTAATGTTGCAGGATAATAACCTTCCTGAAAACCTATAGCACAGCAAACTTCCTGTGTTTTTAATGACTGATGTTCTCCAGCACACAACAGGAACCACCAGAGAAGATCTGAGAGGAACACAGTCAGGATCAGAGGCAGGAGCCCAAAAAACAGTCTAATAACACAGCAGTATCATTTTAAAAAATAACTACGGTTGTCCTGTTCAAATACAGGTATTTTTATTTAGATTGTTACCACTACCATTATTATGTTGAAAAACAGATTTTGTTAGTTTTTATAATTCTAATATTTTTAGAATTATTTTCTTTATTATTAAGAAATAGCTCAAGTAACAGTGTATTTTTATCACCTCTGGTACTTTTTATCTGTAAATTATAGACAAAAAAAGCAACTTATAGTGCAACTTAAAAAAAAAAAAATCCCTGCAAAATCAGGCATTTTAGCAACAATCACAAAAATTGCCCACAAAATCCTGGAGGGACTGATCATTTATTATAGTAATCCTTACATACTCTAATAATATTTGTTAGTTTATTTTTATATTTTTATATTTTAATTCAGATTCTTAATTTCTTTGCCTTAGAAAGTATTTATACAGGTATTGTTATTTTTTACAAGCATTTATCAATCCCTTGGACATCCATGGGTTCTCGTATCTACATTCATTCATTAAGAAAACAGATGATCAGTAATGTCATTAATTAATAAGCCACTAATAATGCTGTCGCTCTTATTGTTTGTAAAAAGAACGAGATGTTATCCTTGTTGGTTTTGAGGTTGTTGGGAACAAACTTAAACCATGCATTACATCAATGAACTCAGTCAATTTGTTTGTTAGGATTTAACAAATCTCTGCTGAAATCCCCACAAACATATTTGACTTTGTGGCTCTCCTTCAGAAACATATTTTCCATTTTCTCAGTAAAAGTTTCCATGTTAGATCCTCGTCCCCTGCATCTGTTCTCTCGGTGAACATAATGGAAGTCAGATCCCTGTAACTCAAAGTCTGTGTCTCTGTCCAAATGAAGCCATGTTTCAGACATTGCTATAATATTAAAGGGTTTTGTTAACTCTCCTAAATATTCTTTTATAAACTCATAGTTTGCAGACAGACTTCTGTTTGTAAAGTGAAAAGAAAATTTTAGTCCAATTTCTGCGTCATGTGATGAGGAAGATTCATCTTCATCTTTTTACATCACACAGGCTGCTCCAGATAAGATCCATACAATTATTCACCAACTAAACAGATCAAAAGCCAAAGAAATATTTATTTAGCTATTTCTTTTATTAAAAGGAATGGTGCAACATTGATAAATCCGATATCACATTAAGTAAATTTGTCTATCAAAATGTGTGAATTTCCTCAAAAATGAAAAACAGCTGTTGTGACAGCAGTTTTTAAGTTCAGAGCAACAGCTGAGGCAAACATCGACCTGTTTCAACTCTACCTGTGATTTCAAAAGTCCTTGAAAAGCTGGTGGCTGAACAACTGAGGACCTATTTGGAGAAAAATAAGCTGCTAAACCCTAAACAATTTGGATCTCGACCAAAGAACTCTACAGAAACGGCTAACGGTCATTTCACAGAAACCATAAAAAGTAGTTTGGATCAAGGTAAAGTGGTTGGTGCAGTGTTTCTCGACTTTAAAAAAGCTTTTCATACTGTAAACCACAAAGTACTTATCAAATTGAAACAACAAAATTTCTCACAAAAAGCTTTAAACTGGTTTAAATCATACGAAAATAAACTGTGAAATCACTGGTGCAAAAATGTAATGTAGGAGTACATCAAGGGTCGATATTGGGGCCTTTGCTCTTCTTTTTATACAAAAATTATCAAAGAGAAAGCTGCCAATTGTATGCAGATGACACAATCCTTTATGTAACAGGCTTCAGATTTGTTAACCAAGAGTTGGTCAACACAACGCAGTGGCTGCAGGACAACTTTAAACTACACTAAAACAGTTTCAATGTGTTTTTCTTTTAAGAAAAATATACAGAATGAGCTTAAAGTCAAGATTGATCAAAAGGAAATTAAGGAAGTAAATGAGTTTAAGTGGAGATTGTTCTAGACTCAAAACTCAAGTTTGATGCTCACGTTAGGAAAATGTCTCAGACAAATTTAAACTGTTTCCGTATGATCAGACCCTGTATCTGTCAGAGCAGCGCAGTATGATTTTATCTCATATGTCGTACTGTTTAATCATCTGGGGCCAGGCCTCAAAATACTTCATAAATATAATTTGTTGAGTTTCAATAATTTTCTTACCTTCTCTTTTGTGAAGACTATATTTAAGTGTGTAAATGGTTTTGCTCCTGATGTAAATTGTCAGTTAATACAGAAATATAATAATGAAGGTGTGAGGACGAGTAACGGCAGAGTAAAAAGCTGTAGAACTACTTTGGGTCAGTCTTCATTCTCAGTAAAAGGATCTAGATAGATAGATAGATAAATACTTTATTGATCCCGAAGGAAATTATGTAGCAGTCCGTTGCTCTCATACACATATCACACAAGAAGATACACATCTGTACATTCGATAAAAATTACAAGATAATTTAAAAATAAACAATTAATAAGTTAACAAAGTGCATCACCAAAGGTACAAATATACTAAAAACACTGAAATACCCATTTCAGTGTACCCCCCTCCTTTCCCCTCCCTTCCCTGCAGCATTGTACAGCCTTATTGCACAGGGAACAAAAGACTTCCTGAACCTCTCAGTGGAGCAGGGCAGTGAGAGAAGTCTGTTACTGACAGAGCTCTTCTGGTCAGAAAAGACTGAGTACAGGGGGTGGCCGGTGTTCTCCAGGACAGCTCTGAGCTTAGACAGCGTCCTCAGCTCCACCACCACCTCCACAGACTCCAGGCCCAGTCCAACACAGAGCCAGCTCTCCTCATCAGCCGGTCCAGTCTCTGTGTGTCCTTCTTCTTAGCATTGCCCCCCCAGCACACTACTGCATAAAAAAGAACACTGGAGACAACTGCCTAATAAAACATAAATAGGAGCTTGGAGCAGACATTAAAGGAGGTCAGTCTCCTCAAAAAGTACATCCTACTCTGCCCCTTTTTGTACACAGAGTCCATGTTTGCTGACCAGTTCAGCTTATTATCCAGGTGTAGTCCCAGGTATTTATATGAGCTGACAACCTCCACCTCTGCACCATCAATGATGATGGGCTGTGGAGACGGGGGAGCCCGACGGAAGTCAAATCTCTCAGTAGGATCTCAGTTACAGAACACTTTAGCTCAGGATCTGAAGTCTCTGTCGGACCTGAGGCTCTTCTCTGTCAAACTGAAGCACTCGACATCAACAGTGAACATTAGTTTTGTTTGTTTGTGTTCTCTGGATGTGGGATGTTGAGCGCCAGATTTGATGTATTTTATTCACTTGCATGTATGAATATAGCCAGCACCTATTATTAATATTATTTTTTTTACAAACCTGTACATTGTCATATTTTAAATTGTACTAACCAAGCGTATGTATCTAAAAGCCTAATCTATCCTGTGGCTAGAAGCCTTAAGTTCATGGCATCAGTTACCTTTGGTGGCAATGTTTGATTGTTCTGTCCCTGTCAAATAAATAAGCAAGTAAAAAATAAAATAAAATAAGAGCTAAAGAATGAACAGCAATCTCTTTTCTCACAACATAAAGTGTTTAGTGCTTTTATTGCAGAAACAAACATCATTTAAGTAAAATAAAGTGAGAATCCTTCATTTATTCACATTTGAAAAACTTTCTCCTGAGACCTTACAGCGCTTCAGTTTAACACCAACATTGAGATTATTACAAGAGACAAGGAAGAAGAGAGAAGAGGAGGAGTTTATTTTACAGAGAGGAGCTGAACAACAGTAAGGTGATAATATTTTAAACAACACAATCCACACACAAACCTTTAATTAGAGCATCTGTTGTCAGAAAGCTTATAAAGATCTAAACTAGGACTAAGCCAGGTGTAGTTTAGGTGTAGAGGCTGAGGGCGGGGCTTTGGTACAGGTAAAGGTAGGCGTCGCACAGCAGCCGTTTGGCCACACCCTTCATGTCTCGAGGCACCTGATTGGCCAGCTCAGACACAGACATGTTCAGGTACTGGCTCACCTCTGGAGCAGGCGACACCTCAGGGACGTTGTAGCCGTCGGCTTCACCTGCGAAAAACCACAAACATTCAATATAACTCCACGCACAGAGCATTTATCCCCAAACTAGATCATCCCTGGTTTTAGTGCAGGTCTGGGCTCTCTATCTTTATCATTGCGAGATAGGGACATGTCTCTTGGCCTTACTCCTGTACAGTTTGATAAAATAATAATGTGGCAGGTTTAGGGGTAGGCTGTCAAAGTAAAATTTAGTGTTAGAACAGGTTTAAAGAGGCGTGGGTTTGTCTGGGTGGTCCTGGGCTGGTCCTGGGGGGTCTGGGTGGACTTGGGCTGGTCCTGGGGGGTCTGGGTGGACTTGGGGCGTCGGGGGGTCCGGTCCTTACCCATGCGGTCGGCCATGCTGTCGTAGAACAGCCACTGCTCCGGCTCCGGTCCGTACTTGACGAAGGACACGTAGTGGCTGGTCTCGATGCACAGGACGGCCAGCAGGTGAAGCTTGTCCCTGTTGCCCTGGAAACAGTCTTGGTAACCGCGGTAACGGATGTCCAGCGCGGTGGGGTGGTGTCCGCGGCGTCGGGGGTGGGCGTGGACCTGAAAGAGACACGCCCACATTCATTAGCATGACAGAGTTAACATAATTTCTTAAACTCAGCAGGGTTCATTCAGCAGTGCTTGCAGGTGTTCAGTGTGCAGTACCTGAGCGGTGCTTACAGGTATTCAGTGTGCAGTACCTGAGCGGTGCTTACAGGTGTTCAGTGTGCAGTACCTGAGCGGTGCTTACAGGTGTTCAGTGTGCAGTACCTGAGCGGTGCTTACGGGTATTCAGTGTGCAGTACCTGAGCGGTGCTTGCAGGTGTTCAGTGTGCGGTACCTGAGCAGTGCTTACGGGTGTTCAGTGTGCGGTACCTGAGCGGTGCTTGCGGGTGTTCAGTGTGCGGTACCTGAGCGGTGCTTGCAGGTGTTCAGTGTGCGGTGCTTGCGGGTGTTCAGTGTGCGGTACCTGAGCGGTACTTGCAGGTGTTCAGTGTGCGGAACCTGAGCGGTGCTTGCGGGTGTTCAGTGTGTGGTACCCGAGCAGTGCTTACAGGTGTTCAGTGTGCGGTACCCGAGCGGTGCTTACAGGTGTTCAGTGTGAGGTACCTGAGCGGTGCTTACAGGTGTTCAGTGTGCAGTACCTGAGCTGTGCTTGCAGGTGTTCAGTGTGCAGTACCTGAGCTGTGCTTGCAGGTGTTCAGTGTGCGGTACCTGAGCGGTGCTTGCAGGTGTTCAGTGTGCGGTACCTGAGCGGTGCTTGCAGGTGTTCAGTGTGCGGTACCTGAGCGGTGCTTGCAGGTGTTCAGTGTGCGGTACCCGAGCGGTGCTTGCAGGTGTTCAGTGTGCGGTACCTGAGCGGTGCTTGCAGGTGTTCAGTGTGCGGTACCCGAGCGGTGCTTGCAGGTGTTCAGTGTGCGGTACCTGAGCGGTGCTTGCGGGTGTTCAGTGTGCAGTACCTGAGCTGTGCTTGCAGGTGTTCAGTGTGCAGTACCTGAGCTGTGCTTGCAGGTGTTCAGTGTGCGGTACCTGAGCGGTGCTTGCAGGTGTTCAGTGTGCGGTACCTGAGCGGTGCTTGCAGGTGTTCAGTGTGCGGTACCTGAGCGGTGCTTGCAGGTGTTCAGTGTGCGGTACCTGAGCGGTGCTTGCAGGTGTTCAGTGTGCGGTACCTGAGCGGTGCTTGCAGGTGTTCAGTGTGCGGTACCTGAGCGGTGCTTGCAGGTGTTCAGTGTGCGGTACCTGAGCGGTGCTTGCAGGTGTTCAGTGTGCGGTACCTGAGCGGTGCAGTTGTTACAGAAGAGTTTGAATCCGTTTGGGCCGAAGGTTGGATCAAGGAAACACTCAGAACACTCCACATGAGCTCCTCCTCCACACAGGACACACTGTTTAGGTCCTGAAACACAGAACCAGGTCTGAACCAGGTCTAAACCAGGACTAAACCAGGACTGAACCAGGACTAAACCAGGACTAAACCAGGACTAAACCAGGACTAAACCAGGACTGAACCAGGACTAAACCAGGACTAAACCAGGTCTAAGCCAGGACTAAACCAGGACTAAACCAGGACTAAACCAGGACTGAACCAGGACTAAACCAGGACTAAACCAGGTCTAAACCAGGACTGAACCAGGACTAAACCAGGACTAACCTTGTGCCAGCAGCTCGGTGACGTCCAGCTCCAAAGATGGAATGATTTTGTCGAACATTTTGAACTTTTTTCCAAAGCGAGGCATTTGTAGAATCAGACACGACGGGACCTGGACACAAACAGGTTTCAGGTGGTTTTGACCAGGTTTTAGTCTTTGGACTTAGACCCGGTTTAGACCCGGTTTAGACCCGGTTTAGACCCGGTTTAGACCCTGGTTGGGGCGGACCTCGGCCAGCTTGAGGGCGTTGCTGTAGAAGGAGTGCTCCAGCAGCTGCTGGACCGTGGGCAGGACCAGGCTGTGGCTCTGGTCCAAGAAGATCTGGTAACAGTACGAGTCCTGGACTTTCCCTCCTGAACACCTGCAAGAACATCAGCCAATCAGAGAGGAGGAGACAGGAGCCAATCAGAGAGGAGACAGGAGCCAATCAGAGAGGAGGAGACAGGAGCCAATCAGAGAGGAGGAGACAGCGGCCAATCAGAGAGGAGGAGACAGGAGCCAATCAGAGAGGAGGAGACAGGAGCCAATCAGAGAGGAGACAGGAGCCAATCAGAGAGGAGGAGACAGGAGCCAATCAGAGAGGAGGAGACAGCGGCCAATCAGAGAGGAGGAGACAGGAGCCAATCAGAGAGGAGCAGACAAGAGCCAATCAGAGAGGAGGAGACAGGAGCCAATCAGAGAGGAGGAGACAGAAGCCAATCAGAGAGGAGCAGACAGGAGCCAATCAGAGAGGAGCAGACAGGAGCCAATCAGAGAGGAGGAGACAGGAGCCAATCAGAGAGGAGGAGACAGGAGCCAATCAGAGAGGAGGAGACAGGAGCCAATCAGAGAGGAGCAGACAGGAGCCAATCAGAGAGGAGCAGACAGGAGCCAATCAGAGAGGAGGAGACAGGAGCCAATCAGAGAGGAGCAGACAGGAGCCAATCAGAGAGGAGCAGACAGGAGCCAATCAGAGAGGAGGAGACAGGAGCCAATCAGAGAGGAGGAGACAAGAGCCAATCAGAGAGGAGGAGACAAGAGCCAATCAGAGAGGAGGAGACAGGAGCCAATCAGAGAGGAGGAGACAGAAGCCAATCAGAGAGGAGGAGACAGGAGCCAATCAGAGAGGAGGAGACAGGAGCCAATCAGAGAGGAGCAGACAGGAGCCAATCAGAGAGGAGGAGACAGGAGCCAATCAGAGAGGAGGAGACAGGAGCCAATCAGAGAGGAGGAGACAGCGGCCAATCAGAGAGGAGGAGACAGGAGCCAATCAGAGAGGAGGAGACAGGAGCCAATCAGAGAGGAGGAGACAGGAGCCAATCAGAGAGGACGAGACAGGAGCCAATCAGAGAGGAGGAGACAGCGGCCAATCAGAGAGGAGGAGACAGGAGCCAATCAGAGAGGACGAGACAGGAGCCAATCAGAGAGGAGGAGACAGCGGCCAATCAGAGAGGAGGAGACAGGAGCCAATCAGAGAGGAGGAGACAGGAGCCAATCAGAGAGGAGCAGACAGGAGCCAATCAGAGAGGAGGAGACAGGAGCCAATCAGAGAGAAGGAGACAGGAGCCAATCAGAGAGGAGGAGACAGAAGCCAATCAGAGAGGAGGAGACAGGAGCCAATCAGAGAGGAGGAGACAGGAGCCAATCAGAGAGGAGGAGACAGGAGCCAATCAGAGAGGAGCAGACAGGAGCCAATCAGAGAGGAGGAGACAGAAGCCAATCAGAGAGGAGGAGACAGGAGCCAATCAGAGAGGAGGAGACAGGAGCCAATCAGAGAGGAGGAGACAGGAGCCAATCAGAGAGGAGGAGACAGGAGCCAATCAGAGAGGAGCAGACAGGAGCCAATCAGAGAGGAGCAGACAGGAGCCAATCAGAGAGGAGGAGACAGGAGCCAATCAGAGAGGAGCAGACAGGAGCCAATCAGAGAGGAGGAGACAGGAGCCAATCAGAGAGGAGGAGACAGCGGCCAATCAGAGAGGAGGAGACAGAAGCCAATCAGAGAGGAGGAGACAGGAGCCAATCAGAGAGGAGGAGACAGGAGCCAATCAGAGAGGAGGAGACAGGAGCCAATCAGAGAGGAGGAGACAGGAGCCAATCAGAGAGGAGGAGACAGGAGCCAATCAGAGAGGAGCAGACAGAAGCCAATCAGAGAGGAGACAGGAGCCAATCAGAGAGGAGGAGACAGCGGCCAATCAGAGAGGAGGAGACAGGAGCCAATCAGAGAGGAGGAGACAGGAGCCAATCAGAGAGGAGCAGACAAGAGCCAATCAGAGAGGAGGAGACAGAAGCCAATCAGAGAGGAGACAGGAGCCAATCAGAGAGGAGGAGACAGCGGCCAATCAGAGAGGAGGAGACAGGAGCCAATCAGAGAGGAGGAGACAGGAGCCAATCAGAGAGGAGGAGACAGGAGCCAATCAGAGAGGAGGAGACAGGAGCCAATCAGAGAGGAGCAGACAGGAGCCAATCAGAGAGGAGGAGACAGGAGCCAATCAGAGAGGAGCAGACAGGAGCCAATCAGAGAGGAGCAGACAGGAGCCAATCAGAGAGGAGGAGACAGCGGCCAATCAGAGAGGAGGAGACAGGAGCCAATCAGAGAGGAGGAGACAGGAGCCAATCAGAGAGGAGGAGACAGCGGCCAATCAGAGAGGAGCAGACAGGAGCCAATCAGAGAGGAGGAGACAGGAGCCAATCAGAGAGGAGGAGACAGGAGCCAATCAGAGAGGAGCAGACAGGAGCCAATCAGAGAGGAGGAGACAGGAGCCAATCAGAGAGGAGGAGACAGAAGCCAATCAGAGAGGAGGAGACAGGAGCCAATCAGAGAGGAGCAGACAGGAGCCAATCAGAGAGGAGCAGACAGGAGCCAATCAGAGAGGAGGAGACAGGAGCCAATCAGAGAGGAGGAGACAGGAGCCAATCAGAGAGGAGGAGACAGGAGCCAATCAGAGAGGAGCAGACAGGAGCCAATCAGAGAGGAGGAGACAGGAGCCAATCAGAGAGGAGGAGACAGAAGCCAATCAGAGAGGAGGAGACAGGAGCCAATCAGAGAGGAGCAGACAGGAGCCAATCAGAGAGGAGCAGACAGGAGCCAATCAGAGAGGAGGAGACAGCGGCCAATCAGAGAGGAGACAGGAGCCAATCAGAGAGGAGCAGACAGGAGCCAATCAGAGAGGAGGAGACAGAAGCCAATCAGAGAGGAGGAGACAGGAGCCAATCAGAGAGGAGGAGACAGGAGCCAATCAGAGAGGAGGAGACAGCGGCCAATCAGAGAGGAGGAGACAGGAGCCAATCAGAGAGGAGGAGACAGGAGCCAATCAGAGAGGAGACAGGAGCCAATCAGAGAGGAGGAGACAGGAGCCAATCAGAGAGGAGCAGACAGGAGCCAATCAGAGAGGAGGAGACAGCGGCCAATCAGAGAGGAGGAGACAGGAGCCAATCAGAGAGGAGCAGACAGGAGCCAATCAGAGAGGAGCAGACAGGAGCCAATCAGAGAGGAGGAGACAGCGGCCAATCAGAGAGGAGACAGGAGCCAATCAGAGAGGAGCAGACAGGAGCCAATCAGAGAGGAGGAGACAGAAGCCAATCAGAGAGGAGGAGACAGGAGCCAATCAGAGAGGAGGAGACAGGAGCCAATCAGAGAGGAGGAGACAGGAGCCAATCAGAGAGGAGGAGACAGAAGCCAATCAGAGAGGAGACAGGAGCCAATCAGAGAGGAGGAGACAGGAGCCAATCAGAGAGGAGCAGACAGGAGCCAATCAGAGAGGAGCAGACAGGAGCCAATCAGAGAGGAGGAGACAGCGGCCAATCAGAGAGGAGGAGACAGGAGCCAATCAGAGAGGAGGAGACAGGAGCCAATCAGAGAGGAGACAGGAGCCAATCAGAGAGGAGGAGACAGGAGCCAATCAGAGAGGAGCAGACAGGAGCCAATCAGAGAGGAGGAGACAGGAGCCAATCAGAGAGGAGGAGACAGGAGCCAATCAGAGAGGAGGAGACAGGAGCCAATCAGAGAGGAGGAGACAGGAGCCAATCAGAGAGGAGGAGACAGGAGCCAATCAGAGAGGAGACAGGAGCCAATCAGAGAGGAGGAGACAGGAGCCAATCAGAGAGGAGACAGGAGCCAATCAGAGAGGAGACAGGAGCCAATCAGAGAGGAGACAGGAGCCAATCAGAGAGGAGGAGACAGCGGCCAATCAGAGAGGAGGAGACAGGAGCCAATCAGAGAGGAGCAGACAGGAGCCAATCAGAGAGGAGCAGACAGGAGCCAATCAGAGAGGAGGAGACAGCGGCCAATCAGAGAGGAGGAGACAGCGGCCAATCAGAGAGGAGGAGACAGGAGCCAATCAGAAAGGAGACAGGAGCCAATCAGAGAGGAGGAGACAGGAGCCAATCAGAGAGGAGACAGGAGCCAATCAGAGAGGAGGAGACAGAAGCCAATCAGAAAGGAGACAGGAGCCAATCAGAGAGGAGGAGACAGGAGCCAATCAGAGAGGAGCAGACAGGAGCCAATCAGAGAGGAGGAGACAGGAGCCAATCAGAGAGGAGGAGACAGGAGCCAATCAGAGAGGAGCAGACAGGAGCCAATCAGAGAGGAGGAGACAGGAGCCAATCAGAGAGGAGGAGACAGAAGCCAATCAGAGAGGAGGAGACAGGAGCCAATCAGAAAGGAGCAGACAGGAGCCAATCAGAGAGGAGGAGACAGGAGCCAATCAGAGAGGAGCAGACAGGAGCCAATCAGAGAGGAGGAGACAGCGGCCAATCAGAGAGGAGGAGACAGGAGCCAATCAGAGAGGAGCAGACAGGAGCCAATCAGAGAGGAGCAGACAGGAGCCAATCAGAGAGGAGGAGACAGCGGCCAATCAGAGAGGAGGAGACAGGAGCCAATCAGAGAGGAGGAGACAGGAGCCAATCAGAGAGGAGACAGGAGCCAATCAGAGAGGAGCAGACAGGAGCCAATCAGAGAGGAGGAGACAGAAGCCAATCAGAGAGGAGGAGACAGGAGCCAATCAGAGAGGAGGAGACAGGAGCCAATCAGAGAGGAGGAGACAGGAGCCAATCAGAGAGGAGCAGACAGGAGCCAATCAGAGAGGAGGAGACAGAAGCCAATCAGAGAGGAGGAGACAGGAGCCAATCAGAGAGGAGCAGACAGGAGCCAATCAGAGAGGAGGAGACAGGAGCCAATCAGAGAGGAGACAGGAGCCAATCAGAGAGGAGGAGACAGGAGCCAATCAGAGAGGAGGAGACAGGAGCCAATCAGAGAGGAGGAGACAGGAGCCAATCAGAGAGGAGCAGACAGGAGCCAATCAGAGAGGAGGAGACAGGAGCCAATCAGAGAGGAGGAGACAGGAGCCAATCAGAGAGGAGCAGACAGGAGCCAATCAGAGAGGAGGAGACAGGAGCCAATCAGAGAGGAGGAGACAGAAGCCAATCAGAGAGGAGGAGACAGGAGCCAATCAGAGAGGAGCAGACAGGAGCCAATCAGAGAGGAGCAGACAGGAGCCAATCAGAGAGGAGGAGACAGGAGCCAATCAGAAAGGAGACAGGAGCCAATCAGAGAGGAGGAGACAGGAGCCAATCAGAGAGGAGACAGGAGCCAATCAGAGAGGAGAAGACAGGAGCCAATCAGAGAGGAGGAGACAGAAGCCAATCAGAAAGGAGACAGGAGCCAATCAGAGAGGAGGAGACAGGAGCCAATCAGAGAGGAGACAGGAGCCAATCAGAGAGGAGGAGACAGGAGCCAATCAGAGAGGAGGAGACAGGAGCCAATCAGAGAGGAGGAGACAGAAGCCAATCAGAAAGGAGACAGGAGCCAATCAGAGAGGAGGAGACAGGAGCCAATCAGAGAGGAGACAGGAGCCAATCAGAGAGGAGGAGACAGGAGCCAATCAGAGAGGAGGAGACAGGAGCCAATCAGAGAGGAGGAGACAGGAGCCAATCAGAGAGGAGGAGACAGGAGCCAATCAGAGAGGAGACAGGAGCCAATCAGAGAGGAGGAGACAGGAGCCAATCAGAGAGGAGCAGACAGGAGCCAATCAGAGAGGAGGAGACAGGAGCCAATCAGAGAGGAGGAGACAGAAGCCAATCAGAGAGGAGGAGACAGGAGCCAATCAGAGAGGAGGAGACAGGAGCCAATCAGAGAGGAGCAGACAGGAGCCAATCAGAGAGGAGGAGACAGAAGCCAATCAGAGAGGAGGAGACAGGAGCCAATCAGAGAGGAGGAGACAGGAGCCAATCAGAGAGGAGGAGACAGAAGCCAATCAGAGAGGAGGAGACAGAAGCCAATCAGAGAGGAGGAGACAGGAGCCAATCAGAGAGGAGGAGACAGGAGCCAATCAGAGAGGAGGAGACAGGAGCCAATCAGAGAGGAGGAGACAGGAGCCAATCAGAGAGGAGGAGACAGAAGCCAATCAGAGAGGAGGAGACAGAAGCCAATCAGAGAGGAGGAGACAGGAGCCAATCAGAGAGGAGGAGACAGAAGCCAATCAGAGAGGAGGAGACAGGAGCCAATCAGAAAGGAGCAGACAGGAGCCAATCAGAGAGGAGGAGACAGGAGCCAATCAGAGAGGAGCAGACAGGAGCCAATCAGAGAGGAGGAGACAGCGGCCAATCAGAGAGGAGGAGACAGGAGCCAATCAGAGAGGAGCAGACAGGAGCCAATCAGAGAGGAGCAGACAGGAGCCAATCAGAGAGGAGGAGACAGGAGCCAATCAGAAAGGAGACAGGAGCCAATCAGAGAGGAGGAGACAGGAGCCAATCAGAGAGGAGACAGGAGCCAATCAGAGAGGAGGAGACAGGAGCCAATCAGAGAGGAGGAGACAGAAGCCAATCAGAAAGGAGACAGGAGCCAATCAGAGAGGAGGAGACAGGAGCCAATCAGAGAGGAGACAGGAGCCAATCAGAGAGGAGGAGACAGGAGCCAATCAGAGAGGAGGAGACAGGAGCCAATCAGAGAGGAGGAGACAGAAGCCAATCAGAAAGGAGACAGGAGCCAATCAGAGAGGAGGAGACAGAAGCCAATCAGAGAGGAGGAGACAGGAGCCAATCAGAGAGGAGGAGACAGGAGCCAATCAGAGAGGAGGAGACAGGAGCCAATCAGAGAGGAGGAGACAGAAGCCAATCAGAGAGGAGGAGACAGGAGCCAATCAGAGAGGAGGAGACAGAAGCCAATCAGAGAGGAGGAGAAAGGAGCCAATCAGAGAGGAGGAGACAGGAGCCAATCAGAGAGGAGGAGACAGGAGCCAATCAGAGAGGAGACAGGAGCCAATCAGAGAGGAGACAGGAGCCAATCAGAGAGGAGACAGGAGCCAATCAGAGAGGAGGAGACAGGAGCCAATCAGAGAGGAGGAGACAGGAGCCAATCAGAGAGGAGGAGACAGGAGCCAATCAGAGAGGAGGAGACAGGAGCCAATCAGAGAGGAGCAGACAGGAGCCAATCAGAGAGGAGGAGACAGCGGCCAATCAGAGAGGAGGAGACAGGAGCCAATCAGAGAGGAGCAGACAGGAGCCAATCAGAGAGGAGCAGACAGGAGCCAATCAGAGAGGAGGAGACAGCGGCCAATCAGAGAGGAGGAGACAGGAGCCAATCAGAGAGGAGGAGACAGGAGCCAATCAGAGAGGAGGAGACAGGAGCCAATCAGAGAGGAGACAGGAGCCAATCAGAGAGGAGGAGACAGGAGCCAATCAGAGAGGAGGAGACAGGAGCCAATCAGAAGAGGAGACAGGAGCCAATCAGAGAGGAGGAGACAGGAGCCAATCAGAGAGGAGACAGGAGCCAATCAGAGAGGAGGAGACAGGAGCCAATCAGAGAGGAGGAGACAGGAGCCAATCAGAGAGGAGGAGACAGGAGCCAATCAGAGAGGAGGAGACAGGAGCCAATCAGAGAGGAGGAGACAGGAGCCAATCAGAGAGGAGGAGACAGGAGCCAATCAGAGAGGAGGAGACAGGAGCCAATCAGAGAGGAGGAGACAGAAGCCAATCAGAGAGGAGGAGACAGGAGCCAATCAGAGAGGAGGAGACAGGAGCCAATCAGAGAGGAGGAGACAGGAAGCCAATCAGAGAGGAGGAGACAGAAGCCAATCAGAGAGGAGGAGACAGGAGCCAATCAGAGAGGAGGAGACAGGAGCCAATCAGAGAGGAGGAGACAGGAGCCAATCAGAGAGGAGGAGACAGGAGCCAATCAGAGAGGAGGAGACAGGAGCCAATCAGAGAGGAGGAGACAGGAGCCAATCAGAGAGGAGGAGACAGGAGCCAATCAGAGAGGAGGAGACAGGAGCCAATCAGAGAGGAGGAGACAGGAGCCAATCAGAGAGGAGGAGACAGGAGCCAATCAGAGAGGAGGAGACAGGAGCCAATCAGAGAGGAGGAGACAGGAGCCAATCAGAGAGGAGGAGACAGGAGCCAATCAGAGAGGAGGAGACAGGAGCCAATCAGAGAGGAGGAGACAGGAGCCAATCAGAGAGGAGGAGACAGGAGCCAATCAGAGAGGAGGAGACAGGAGCCAATCAGAGAGGAGGAGACAGGAGCCAATCAGAGAGGAGGAGACAGGAGCCAATCAGAGAGGAGGAGACAGGAGCCAATCAGAGAGGAGGAGACAGAAGCCAATCAGAGAGGAGACAGGAGCCAATCAGAGAGGAGACAGGAGCCAATCAGAGAGGAGACAGGAGCCAATCAGAGAGGAGGAGACAGGAGCCAATCAGAGAGGAGGAGACAGGAGCCAATCAGAGAGGAGGAGACAGGAGCCAATCAGAGAGGAGGAGACAGGAGCCAATCAGAGAGGAGGAGACAGAAGCCAATCAGAGAGGAGGAGACAGAAGCCAATCAGAGAGGAGGAGACAGGAGCCAATCAGAGAGGAGGAGACAGGAGCCAATCAGAGAGGAGACAGGAGCCAATCAGAGAGGAGACAGGAGCCAATCAGAGAGGAGACAGGAGCCAATCAGAGAGGAGGAGACAGGAGCCAATCAGAGAGGAGGAGACAGGAGCCAATCAGAGAGGAGCAGACAGGAGCCAATCAGAGAGGAGGAGACAGCGGCCAATCAGAGAGGAGGAGACAGGAGCCAATCAGAGAGGAGCAGACAGGAGCCAATCAGAGAGGAGCAGACAGGAGCCAATCAGAGAGGAGGAGACAGCGGCCAATCAGAGAGGAGGAGACAGCGGCCAATCAGAGAGGAGGAGACAGGAGCCAATCAGAAAGGAGACAGGAGCCAATCAGAGAGGAGGAGACAGGAGCCAATCAGAGAGGAGACAGGAGCCAATCAGAGAGGAGGAGACAGAAGCCAATCAGAAAGGAGACAGGAGCCAATCAGAGAGGAGGAGACAGGAGCCAATCAGAGAGGAGACAGGAGCCAATCAGAGAGGAGGAGACAGGAGCCAATCAGAGAGGAGCAGACAGGAGCCAATCAGAGAGGAGGAGACAGGAGCCAATCAGAGAGGAGGAGACAGAAGCCAATCAGAGAGGAGCAGACAGGAGCCAATCAGAGAGGAGGAGACAGGAGCCAATCAGAGAGGAGCAGACAGGAGCCAATCAGAGAGGAGGAGACAGAAGCCAATCAGAGAGGAGGAGACAGGAGCCAATCAGAGAGGAGGAGACAGGAGCCAATCAGAGAGGAGGAGACAGAAGCCAATCAGAGAGGAGGAGACAGGAGCCAATCAGAGAGGAGGAGACAGGAGCCAATCAGAGAGGAGACAGGAGCCAATCAGAGAGGAGACAGGAGCCAATCAGAGAGGAGGAGACAGGAGCCAATCAGAGAGGAGGAGACAGGAGCCAATCAGAGAGGAGCAGACAGGAGCCAATCAGAGAGGAGGAGACAGGAGCCAATCAGAGAGGAGGAGACAGAAGCCAATCAGAGAGGAGCAGACAGGAGCCAATCAGAGAGGAGGAGACAGGAGCCAATCAGAGAGGAGCAGACAGGAGCCAATCAGAGAGGAGGAGACAGAAGCCAATCAGAGAGGAGGAGACAGGAGCCAATCAGAGAGGAGGAGACAGGAGCCAATCAGAGAGGAGGAGACAGAAGCCAATCAGAGAGGAGGAGACAGGAGCCAATCAGAGAGGAGGAGACAGGAGCCAATCAGAGAGGAGTACAGTTTGAGGAGTGGGTCCAGGGCCAGGATGTGCTGCATGATCACCGTCAGGAACTCCTCAGGATCTGGAACACAAGGCAGTTCAGAATTAGAGCAGGGGTTCTCAAGCTGTGGTAGAGGTCCCACTGGTGGTCCTCAGGAGTCTTTTACTGTTCCAGTCCTGATTTAATTGAGAGCTGCTGTAAGTTTAGTTTTTGTGGGTGAGTTCCTGTTTAGTCGTTGTTTTACAGCAGCGTTCGTCCTGATCCTGGCCCAGTTTGGTCCTGGAGCTTTCTCTGTGTGAGAACATCTGGGTTAGGTTTCATTATAATCACATGAGGTTTACATCAGTGGTGATTTCTCACTGACAACAACAGAAGCTGAGCTTCCCCTAAAATATCATTAAATAAATGATGTATGCACTGTTGAGTTTCATAAAATTAGATAATTCCCATTAAAAGTTTGCTAGAATGTGTTTAATTTGGTGAGAATCCTCCTCTCACAGCAGACGCTGAGCTTCAGTGGATTCCTGGGAGACTGCTCACAGCGGGTTTTATACCAAAAATGGAAGACGCTGATTGGATAAATGCTCCAAAACTGTCCCGCCTCTGGAGAGTGGGCGGGCCGCTGCTGGTCGATGGTGATTGGTGGAACTGGCGGCAGATTCTGACAGAAGCAGTGAGCAGAGCTGGAAATCTTTGCCGGTTCGGGCATCATTTTTATCATTTTCCTCGGCCCGGGCCGGGCTCGGGCTGTGAGTTTCGCGGTAAATGAGCGGTCATGTGACGCGTTTCGATCAGCGCGAGAAAGATGCCGTACTGAGGAGGTGAAGCGGAGGCGACTCTGCGAGGTCTGAGGTGTGGAAGAACCAAGTGCACAATGAAAATAATGAGCAGTGGGTTACGCTAAAAGCAAAAACTGTGACGTTTTGTTGAAGTTCGTGCCTGTGCGTACATTTGAATAAGGTCGGGCAGCAAACGGTTCGGGCTTCAACAAAGCTGTCAATCAAAATGAACTTAGGCTACGTCGGGTCTGACTTAAGGCAGCGGCGAACGCTCTCAATAAAAAACTGTTATAGCCAGGGATTAAAGCAAAAAAAATGATTTGAGTGAAATATTTTCCCAGTCAAATTCACATTGACATATGTTCAGTGAACGGTTTTGCGCGGCCAGCTCCGCATCCTCAGTTTACACAAATGCACACAATTATTTACTGTCAGCTAACTTTAGTATTAGAATGCTGTCGTGTTACTTTTGTTCATTGTCACTGTAGGGAGACGAGCTTCTGGTTAGCCCAGGATTAAATGTTTTCAGCTTCCCAGTGTTAAAGAGCAGCCACTGGTCCGCAGTATGAGGTGCGCGTGTGAACGGCTGCAGTACCTTTCTCGTCAGTGGTGAACGTCTGACTGAAGCCGTGTTTCTGAAGCTGCTGCCTCAGATTCATCACATGATGTCCTTCGACAAAACCATTTCTAAAAAAAAAACAATATAGTCATACAAAAGAAGCACAACACTCTTCTCAGAGAACAGAAACTGAAGTGTCCTTAAAGAGGCAGAGACCTTTCAGTCGTTCAGTTCCTGAGAGTACAAGTCAAATTAAAAAGGTTCACTCACACCACAATATATTTTATAAAACAAGATGGAAGCAATAGCTGTGCGTAACAGATGCCGTCTCTTTACAGACCTTTCAGCTGTCCAGTTGGTAAAGACGGTTTTTCATTTCACTCCATGGACCCTACACAAGTTCTACTGGGTTCCAGTCTCACACTTAGGCCTCGAATTACCAGCAGATAATTTGTGTGAAAGAGAAATGTTCTGAAAGGAATCTAAAGCAGCTTTCTCTGAGGGACGAGCATCAGTGCACGAGACAGGGGTCTGCGCTTTAGCAAATGCTTTTAACAACGTTGCTATAAAGACTTTACCTCTGCCTGAACTGTGCTAATGTGGAGCCAGCTGAGAGGACAACGTGCACGGACCAAGCCTAAACTTCCCTCAGATGCGTTATCCAGACAGTAAACCTTGTTATTTACAAGTAAACTGGGTTTTGAATGCAGGTTGGTGTTTAAAGACCGGACCGCGACGTTACGTAACCCGCCACCGGGAGGGGCGTGTCGTGAAGCTAAAGTGCATCCTGCTCCGCGTTACGACTGTGGTTTGAGCATGAACCTGGCTGAATGTGGGGCCTGGTCATTCATCGCTAACACTTCATCGCTAACACTTCATCGCTAACACTTCATCGCTAACACTTCATCGCTAACACTTCAGCCTTTCACGCAGGAGGCACTCAGCCTGAGGGAAACATCATGCCACGAGGCTTTGAGGCTGTTTACGTTTGTAGATTCTCGCGTGGCTAATCACCAAAATGAGTTAAGAGCGACGACCTGCAGCAATGGCTTACGTTTTTCCTTCGTATGGTTAAAAAGTGCATCATTTACCTTTGTTTGAAATGGCAGATAATTCCAGGTACAGAGAACAGCTGCTTGTCCTGCGTCTGTAGCCAGATTACTGTAACGTGTTGCTAATGTAGCATTAACTGCGTGAACTGCGCGGCCCATCATCAAATGGCTGACCACGATTTTTTACATTTATTTTTAGCTGGCGCAGGTTTAACTTGTAGTGGGCAAACGTTACTCACACCGTTTAAATTTCCAAAACTTTGCGCCAAAATAAAAAATTCCAAACGTTTTTCATGGCCTTTTCCAGGTTTTCCAGCTTTAGGGGTTAAGTCCGTGGTGCTTTTTAGCTTTACACACCTATTTTTGGGGTGTTCAGTTTGTCAGAAGCTTGTGTTTACCATCTCAGGCTGACAGTGCCTCTGTTTATGATCAGCCGACAGCAGCAGGTGTGGGAAGTGTGTATATAGTAGCAGTACTAGTAGTAGTAGTAGTATTGCAGGAGTATTGCAGTATTACCGCCTCAGGGGGTTGACGATGTCCCGCAGCAGAGTCCTCTGAATGGCTGCGTCCTGAGGATGAGTGGATTTGAACAACAGCGAGTCCAGCACCGAGGAGCAGCAGAACAGACTGGACACACAGGAAACGCGTCACAAACAGCTCCCGCCAAGGTTTATGTGTGCAATACACGCCTCTGACCTGAAGAGGGCGCTGTCCATGTAGCAGGAGTTATGGTGGCCCTGGATGCCCTTCATTCGTCCAATCAGAACGTCCCCCACCTGCTCAGTGCTGACGGGAGGAACCGGCTCAGGTAACGCCTCACCTGCAACAGGAGGAGGTCCCAGAACCTGACCCAGAACCTGGTCCAGGACCTGACCCAGAACCTGACCCAGAACCTGGTCCAGGACCTGCCCAGGACCTGACCCAGAACCTGACCCAGGACCTGGTCCAGGACCTGATCCAGAACCTGATCCAGAACCTGACCCAGAACCTGACCCAGAACCTGACCCAGAACCTGGTCCAGGACCTGACCCAGGACCTGACCCAGAACCTGACCCAGAACCTGACCCAGAACCTGGTCCAGGACCTGACCCAGGACCTGACCCAGAACCTGACCCAGAACCTGACCCAGAACCTGGTCCAGGACCTGACCCAGAACCTGACCCAGAACCTGACCCAGAACCTGGTCCAGGACCTGACCCAGGACCTGACCCAGAACCTGGTCCAGAACCTGACCCAGAACCTGACCCAGGACCTGATCCAGGACCTGATCCAGGACCTGATCCAGGACCTGATCCAGGACCTGACCCAGAACCTGACCCAGGACCTGACCCAGAACCTGGTCCAGGACCTGACCCAGAACCTGACCCAGAACCTGGTCCAGGACCTGACCCAGAACCTGGTCCAGGACCTGCCCAGGACCTGCCCAGAACCTGACCCAGAACCTGACCCAGGACCTGACCCAGGACCTGGTCCAGGACCTGACCCAGAACCTGACCCAAAACCTGATCCAGAACCTGACCCAGAACCTGACCCAGGACCTGACCCAGGACCTGGTCCAGGACCTGCCCAGGACCTGCCCAGGACCTGACCCAGAACCTGACCCAGAACCTGGTCCAGGACCTGCCCAGGACCTGCCCAGAACCTGATCCAGGACCTGATCCAGGACCTGCCCAGGACCTGATCCAGGACCTGATCCAGGACCTGGTCCAGGACCTGACCCAGAACCTGGTCCAGGACCTGCCCAGGACCTGCCCAGAACCTGATCCAGGACCTGATCCAGGACCTGCCCAGGACCTGATCCAGGACCTAATCCAGGACCTGCCCAGGACCTGATCCAGGACCTGATCCAGAACCTGACCCAGGACCTGGTCCAGGACCTGCCCAGGACCTGCCCAGGACCTGACCCAGAACCTGACCCAGGACCTGGTCCAGGACCTGACCCAGAACCTGGTCCAGGACCTGCCCAGGACCTGCCCAGAACCTGATCCAGGACCTGACCCAGAACCTGACCCAGAACCTGACCCAGGACCTGGTCCAGGACCTGCCCAGGACCTGACCCAGAACCTGACCCAGGACCTGGTCCAGGACCTGACCCAGAACCTGGTCCAGGTCCTGCCCAGGACCTGCCCAGAACCTGATCCAGGACCTGGTCCAGGACCTGACCCAGAACCTGCCCAGGACCTGATCCAGAACCTGATCCAGAACCTGACCCAGAACCTGACCCAGGACCTGACCCAGGACCTGGTCCAGGACCTGACCCAGAACCTGACCCAAAACCTGATCCAGAACCTGACCCAGGACCTGACCCAGGACCTGGTCCAGGACCTGCCCAGGACCTGCCCAGGACCTGACCCAGAACCTGACCCAGAACCTGGTCCAGGACCTGCCCAGGACCTGCCCAGAACCTGATCCAGGACCTGATCCAGGACCTGCCCAGGACCTGATCCAGGACCTGATCCAGGACCTGGTCCAGGACCTGACCCAGAACCTGGTCCAGGACCTGCCCAGGACCTGCCCAGAACCTGATCCAGGACCTGATCCAGGACCTGCCCAGGACCTGATCCAGGACCTGATCCAGGACCTGATCCAGGACCTGATCCAGGACCTGCCCAGGACCTGATCCAGGACCTAATCCAGGACCTGCCCAGGACCTGATCCAGGACCTGACCCAGGACCTGGTCCAGGACCTGACCCAGAACCTGACCCAAAACCTGATCCAGAACCTGACCCAGGACCTGGTCCAGGACCTGATCCAGGACCTGCCCAGGACCTGATCCAGGACCTAATCCAGGACCTGCCCAGGACCTGATCCAGGACCTGATCCAGGACCTGATCCAGAACCTGACCCAGGACCTGGTCCAGGACCTGCCCAGGACCTGCCCAGGACCTGACCCAGAACCTGACCCAGGACCTGGTCCAGGACCTGACCCAGAACCTGGTCCAGGACCTGCCCAGGACCTGCCCAGAACCTGATCCAGGACCTGACCCAGAACCTGACCCAGAACCTGACCCAGGACCTGGTCCAGGACCTGCCCAGGACCTGCCCAGGACCTGACCCAGAACCTGACCCAGGACCTGGTCCAGGACCTGACCCAGAACCTGGTCCAGGACCTGCCCAGGACCTGCCCAGAACCTGATCCAGGACCTGATCCAGGACCTGCCCAGGACCTGATCCAGGACCTGATCCAGGACCTGCCCAGGACCTGATCCAGGACCTGATCCAGGACCTGATCCGGGACCTGATCCAGGACCTGCCCAGGACCTGATCCAGGACCTGATCCAGGACCTGCCCAGGACCTGATCCAGGACCTGATCCAGGACCTGATCCAGGACCTGCCCAGGACCTGCCCAGGACCTGATCCAGGACCTGATCCAGGACCTGATCCAGGACCTGATCCAGGACCTGATCCAGGACCTGCCCAGGACCTGATCCAGGACCTGATCCAGGACCTGCCCAGGACCTGATCCAGGACCTGATCCAGGACCTGATCCAGGACCTGATCCAGGACCTGCCCAGGACCTGATCCAGGACCTGATCCAGGACCTGCCCAGGACCTGATCCAGGACCTGATCCAGGACCTGATCCAGGACCTGCCCAGGACCTGCCCAGGACCTGATCCAGGACCTGATCCAGGACCTGATCCAGGACCTGCCCAGGACCTGATCCAGGACCTGATCCAGGACCTGCCCAGAACCTGATCCAGGACCTGATCCAGGACCTGCCCAGGACCTGATCCAGGACCTGATCCAGGACCTGCCCAGAACCTGATCCAGGACCTGATCCAGGACCTGCCCAGGACCTGATCCAGGACCTGACCCAGAACCTGACCCAGGACCTGATCCAGGACCTGATCCAGGACCTGATCCAGGACCTGATCCAGGACCTGACCCAGGACCTGATCCAGGACCTGATCCAGGACCTGATCCAGGACCTGATCCAGGACCTGACCCAGGACCTGATCCAGGACCTGACCCAGAACCTGACCCAGAACCTGGTCCAGGACCTGACCCAGGACCTGATCCAGGACCTGATCCAGGACCATCACAGCTCCTGCACAAAGGTAACGAGGCAATGATCCAGAGCTAAAACAGCACAAACCTGATTGGCTGAGGTCCTGAGGGTCGGCCAATCCGTTGGCTCGAGCGTTCTGGTGCGGAGCGCTGTGATTGGTGGATTTCCTGAGGAAGCGTGAGTCTGGACGGCAGGATTTCAGCTTCACAAACAGAGCGTATTTATCCGGACACCAGAAGTACCTCTGCCCTCTGAACGTCCCGTCGCTCACGCCTCTCTTCTCCTCCTGAAAAACAGAGAGGACGCGGCCGTGAGCGGCGGCCATTTTGAGTCGCGTCCGCGAGCAGAGAGCAGCTCTGTTACCAGCTCCAGGCCGGCCATCCGCTCCGTGGTTCCGGGCAGGATTCCGATCCACCGGACGGTCCCGAAAGCCTTCTCTCCGTTGGCCACGGTGATCTCCACCACAGAGTCCGTCCCCAGGGAGGCGTAGTCCTCCAGGCGCTCCGGGCTGCGGTCTGCAGGGGGCGCTGTGGCGTCCGGGTCCATGTACATGTCCTCTGTGTCTGAGTGAGGAGCAGCTGCACACATGAACGTACAGGTGAACTGGAGACGCTACCTGCCCCCTAGTGAATGAATCTGAGAGTGAATGTTGTCAGAGCTAAGGCCCAGAGTCGCTGAGATAAAACCAGAACAATAAGTTTCTAATGAAGTTAAGGATGTTAAAGTTTAAGTCCAAATGACTGCCCTGCCTTTAGGTGAATGTTTAGTAAGGGTGCTCCGATCAGGGTTTTTGAGGCCGATCAGCGATCACCGATCAGCCTCTGCTGTGATCGGCCGATACCGATCATGGCCGATACCGATCACGTGGTCTTCAATGTAGTAATGTATTGTATGCAGGCTGTTATTAGTTCCATTTGAAAAATACTGTAGCCTTTGTAAATATAAAAGAACAACAAAATTCTACTTATTTTTGTTTTAGAAGAGGTTTTGTTGCATTATTGGTCTTTAATGTGTGCCCAGTGTCTGTGGCTTTGTTTGAATGCTCCGCTGATGTAAAAATCAGCTGTTCTTAATTGGTTGAGTCCGCGGGTGCAGTGCCTGTGTCCGCGTAACGCGCAGCCAAACCAGGTTGAAACACAGTGGACTAAAGAGCAGACAGCTCCTGCTGCCAGTTTTGACAACGTCTGAATGAAGAAAACGTGCAAAGAGAGCAGAGAAGACAACGATGAAAGCTGCTCCTCTCAGACACACGGACACATGGGCTGCCTTTTTACTTTCTCTTTCCATTAGCAGCCATTTGGTGCAGTTTAAGCCACAAAACGCACAGTTTTCTCCGCGCAACAAGACACAGGCAGACTCTGAACTTTCTTAATCATTTTAACGTAACTGTTAGCGGGTTAGCTGTAGCTCTATTTACATTGGTGTTTGCAAATACACGCACTGCTGCGCCTCGGTTCTGTCCCGTGCGCTCCTAAAGCAGGCGGGGACACAGCGGGGACACAAAGCAGCAGCTCCAGGGCAGGTTTGTGTTCGTTATAACCAGGGCTTAACTTAAAAACACTGCTAAAATAACGCTACTGCTGTTTAATCAAACCGGAGTTGCAGGACAGGAAATGTGAGAGCCTCGCGTGTTTATTGTAATTTGATCGGCCCTTCTGATCGGGCCATTTTACCGATCACCGATCACTCTATTTTTAGCCATGATCGGCCGATCGATCGGAGCACCCTTAATGTTTAGTACCTGGTTCTGGCTCCAGTTTCATGACGCACTGCAGAGGAAGAATGCAGGATGTCCCAGAGTCGCCCTGAAACAAACCAGCCTTAGCTCAGATGAACACATGAAACTGATCTTTGTGCAAATGTGACCAAAAAATCAAGTCAGTACAAGAGCCCAGAGTCCAGAGTTAAAGCTGAGAACCTGCAGGTGTTAGCAGTGGTTAGTTTGTGTAGAGGTCCTCCTCAGGACTGGACTGGACCAGATCCAGATCCAGTCTCGGACCAGGACTCACCGCGATGTGAACCAGAGTCTCGTCTCCTGCTGCCTCCATGAAGAACACGGTGCCCCTCAGATCGTGCTCCTTCTCGTCGAAGAACAGAACCTTGTCTCCTGGTTTAAGTCCGTCTGTAGATCCTCGTCTAAGACCTTCATTAAAACCAGGTTCAGGTTCTTCTGGAGGCTCTGGTCCAGACCTGGGTCTGGGTTTGGGTTCAGCCTCAGCCTCAGACAAAGACCTGAGGGTCGTCAGCCTGAGGGTCAGATCACAGAGTTAGACAGAGTTACACTAGGGGCCCTCAGGATCATGTGGGCCCCTCAGGATCATGTGGGGCCCTCAGGATCATGTGGGCCCCTCAGGATCATGTGGGGCCCTCAGGATCATGTGGGCCCCTCAGGATCATATGGGGCCCTCAGGATCATGGGTGCCCCTCAGGATCATGTGGGCCCCTCAGGATCATGGGTGCCCCTCAGGAACATGTGGGCCCCTCAGGATCATGTGGGCCCCTTAGGATCATGTGGGCCCCTCAGGAACATGTAGGCCCCTCAGGATCATATGGGGCCCTCAGGATCATGTGGGCCCCTCAGGATCATGTGGGGCCCTCAGGATCATGGGTGCCCCTCAGGAAAATGTGGGCCCCTCAGGATCATGTGGGCCCCTCAGGATCATGTGGGGCCCTCAGGATCATGGGTGCCCCTCAGGAAAATGTGGGCCCCTCAGGATCATGTGGGCCCCTCAGGATCATGTGGGGCCCTCAGGATCATGTGGGCCCCTCAGGATCATATGGGGCCCTCAGGATCATGGGTGCCCCTCAGGATCATGTGGGCCCCTCAGGAAAATGTGGGCCCCTCAGGATCATGTGGGGCCCTCAGGATCATGTGGGCCCCTCAGGATCATGGGTGCCCCTCAGGATCATGTGGGCCCCTCAGGATCATGTGGGCCCCTCAGGATCATGTGGGCCCCTCAGGATCATTTGGGCCCCTCAGGGTCATGGGTGCCCCTCAGGATCATGTGGGCCCCTCAGGATCATGTGGGCCCCTCAGGATCATGTGGGCCCCTCAGGATCATGGGTGCCCCTCAGGATCATGTGGATGGGTTGGGGTTACCTTGCTTGGGCGACCTCAGAGCAGGACTGGGGTGTGTGTTTCTTCTTCTCGTGCTCTGGTTCTTCAGACTGTGGTCTTCTGTTGGGTTTGGAGTCCTCAGGTCTGGGAGCAGCTGCTCTCTTGGCAGATCCTGGTCTAAACTCAAACCTGGACTTTAGTTTGTTTTTTCGATCAGTTGAGGACCCTTCAGATCCTGGACTGGGACCTGCCTTTTCAGACTGTGACCTAAATCTATTCAGGGCCCTCGTGGGTTTGGATTTCAGATCCGGGTCTTCGTACAGGTGCTCCTCTTCCATCGGCTCAGACCTGGGCTCAGGGTCTGCAGACAGAGGTTTGGGTGCAGAGTCCCAGACTTTGACCTCCTCAGGTCTGGACTCTCTCTGCTGAAGGCTTAACTGAGATTCTTCGTGGAAATAGTTGGTGTCGAAGGACATGGGGTGGTCCCGGTCTTGGACTGGGTCTGGCCTGTGCTTCATGGCCGGTCTTCTTTTTGGTTGTGGTCCAGGACTGGTCTGGAGTCCCACAGCTGTGACTCTGTTGAACGGAGCAAACACTCCACAATCTTTATCACAGGAGAAAAACTGTTTATATCTGAAGGAGCCGTCAGTGCTGCCTCTGCCTCGGTAAAAACCCTAGAACAGAGAGCACAGAGTAAGGTTTAAAAGGAAAGGACTGTCAGTTCTGCTGATTCTCATCTGCTCTAAACCACTCCGTCTGGGAGCCCCTCAGAACTGACAGTCTCTTGGATGAGGGACAAAAATATATAAAAAGATACTTTTCTTTTTAACCCTGGATGACCTGAATGAGAACCTGCTCTGACAGAAAACAGGTTCAACATTTGTCTTGTGTCTTGACTCTAGCCGGACTTTCGTTTAGTGTAACAAAGTCAAACTCCCAGAGAACCCAGAGAAATATAAACTTCAGTGTAGCCAGGCCATTATACTGAGAGCTCCTTACCACGAGTTCTATGCCAAAGTAGACTTCATGAAGTTCTCTGAAGTTTCTGGGTTCTTGGATGCTCCCGATGTAGCGGATGATCCCTCTGAGCAGCTCAGAACCCTCCTGGACCCAGACCTCGGTGTCCACCTTCAGCCTCAGAGCCGAGTGTAGACCCTGGTTCATAGCCTTCAGTCGGTGGTCCTCAGGGAGAGCCAGAAGAAGTTCAGCCTCCTCTCTGCTGATGGACTGCAGACGATCCACCTCCACTGGGTATTCTAAAGAGGTGTAGGTCCCTAAGAACGTGACTTCGACTGTCTTATCTTTGGTCCTGGTCTGGTCCTGTTCTCTCTTGGATTCAGAGCCTGTGTAGCAGATCCGACCCGGTTGGAAAACACTGAAGGATTTGGAATGGGTCAAAATGAAGAACTGTTTCTCAGACATCGTGAGGGGTCTGTGAACACAACACACAGAAGTTTAACAAACGGCACCACAATCCACGCAAAGTCCACCTAAACTGTTTGGTAGAAAGAGGGCCAGCTCAGGGTCTGTGGACTTTGTGCCCACAAACCCTAACCCTCCTCTGGGCGACGGTGCATCCGGTGAAAAAACAAACCCGGTCTTGGAGTGAGCAGCCCAGTCAGTAGAGGTCACTGCACAGGTCAACAGGTAATGATAAAAATAATAATGGATTGGATTTACATTGCGCTTTACAAGCTTTTCAGAGTCGCTTCACTATTCATTCATTCATTCATTCATTTCCTTCTGCTTATTCCCGTTAGGGGTTGCGGGTGACTGGAGCCTATCCCAGTAACTTTGGGCCGTAGGCGGGGTCCATCCTTTCTGTGTGGAGTTTGCATGTTCTCCCTGTGTCTGCGTAGGTTTCCTCTAACAATAAAAACCTGTACAATATGTCCCCCATGGGGCCAGGACTCCCCTGCAAAAGAGATTCTGAATCTCAGTGGGACTTTCCTGGTTAAATAAAGGTCAAATAAATAAAAAAAACATTCATTTACTAGGGGACATTTAGAGTCACCAGTTCACCACCTCATGCATGTGTTTGGACGGTGGGAGAAAACTGGAGAGAACCCAGGGTAACACAGGGAGGACCTGCAGACTCCACTCAGAGAGATCTGTGATTAGGGATGGGAACTGATAAGATTTTATCAATGTCAAAGCCATTGTCGATTCTGCTTATCAACCTGATTCTTTATTGATTCTCTTGTCGATTACTGATAAATCTGTGATTAAAAATTAAACAGATTGGTGGCCATACAGTTTATTATAAAGCAGAAATAGAAGTCTATTTTTATTTTCATGTATCTGGGCCTATTTTAAACTGGGCTCATTAAACAGAAGTCACATGTATTGATTATACAGCTGTTAATTTACTGGAAATGTATGCTTTTAAATAAACAGTTTTCTTCAGGACTTGTTGTGAGTAACATTATGACAGTGCTTTACTCTGAACTGCAGGGGGAGCTGCGCAGAGGAAAAGGAAGCAAAAACAGTGAACAAATGAGAAGTAACTAAGTTCTACTTTCAAACATTTTCTATTAAATATATTGACAGCTACACAACAGTCTGTCAGTGAACTTCGCTGGCCCGCGTTAGCCGCACGATAAAAACACATTTATGTCTGATGCTTCCTATGAATTTTTCCTTCTTACTTTACTACTCAACAAAATTGTTACTGATTAAAAGTAACTAAAGTAGGCATTTCCCTCAAGGTGAATGTTACTAATATAAAAATAATATAAACTAAGATGTCATCAGCTGTCTTAGTTACATAAAAATGTAAATAAAGTGAAATCCTGGACACAGATCAGTGGCGGAGAAAAACTGGTTCTTGGGTCACTGTCCAGTCCAGCTGCCTCGTTTGGGTAAAAACTCCTCAGTTTTACTGCTCCTGAAGGACACGAGTCACTCCTGAAGGACACAGGACACTCCTGAAGGACACAGGTCACTCCTGAAGGACACAGGTCACTCCTGAAGGACACGAGTCACTCCTGAAGGACACAGGACACTCCTGAAGGACACAGGTCACTCCTGAAGGACACGAGTCACTCCTGAAGGACACAGGACACTCCTGAAGGACACAGGTCACTCCTGAAGGACACGAGTCACTCCTGAAGGACACAGGTCACTCCTGAAGGACACAATTCACTCCTGAAGGACACGAGTCACTCCTGAAGGACACAGGTCATTCCTGAAGGACACGAGTCACTCCTGAAGGACACAGGTCACTCCTGAAGGACACAGGTCACTCCTGAAGGACACAGGTCATTCCTGAAGGACACGAGTCACTCCTGAAGGACACGAGTCACTCCTGAAGGACACAGGTCACTCCTGAAGGACACAGGTCACTCCTGAAGGACACAGGTCACTCCTGAAGGACACGAGTCACTCCTGAAGGACACAGGTCACTCCTGAAGGACACAGGTCACTCCTGAAGGACACGAGTCACTCCTGAAGGACACAGGTCACTCCTGAAGGACACGAGTCACTCCTGAAGGACACAGGTCACTCCTGAAGGACACGAGTCACTCCTGAAGAACACAGGTCACTCCTGAAGGACACGAGTCACTCCTGAAGGACACAGGTCACTCTGAAGGACACGAGTCACTCCTCGAAGGACACGATCACTCCTGAAATGGACGAAGGTCACTCCTGGAAGGACACGAGGTCACTTCCTGAAGGACACAGTGTCACTCCTGAATGGACACGTAGGTCACTCCTGAAGGACACAGGTCACTCCCTGAAGGAACACGAGTCACGCCTGAAGGACACAGGGTCACTCCTGAAGGACACGAAGTCCACTCCTGAGGACGAATAGTCCCTCCTGAAGACGACAGGTCACTTCCTGAAGGACACGAGTCACTCCTGAAGGACACGAGTCACTCCCTGGAAGGACACAGGTCACTCCTGAAGGACACGAGGTCACTCCTGAGGACACGAGGTCACTCCTGAAAGGACACGAGGTCAACTCCTGAAGGACACAGGTCACTCTGAAGGACACAGGTCCACTCCTGAAGTACACGAGTCACGTCCTGAAGGACACAGGTCACCTCCTGAAGGACACGAGTCACTCCTGAAGGACACAGGTCACTCCTGAAGACACGGAGTCATCCGGAAGACACGGTCACTCCTGAGGACAGGATCACACCTAAGGACACGAGCACTCCTGAAAGGACACAGGTCATCCTGAATGAGCACAGGTCACTCCTGAAGGATCACAGAGTCACTCCCTGAAGGACACGAGTCACTCCTGAAGGACACAGGTCACTCCTGAAGGACATGAGTCACTCCTGAAGGACACGAGTCACTCCTGAAGGACACAGGTCACTCCTGAAGGACACAGGTCACTCCTGAAGGACACGAGTCACTCCTGAAGGACACGAGTCACTCCTGAAGGACACAGGTCACTCCTGAAGGACATGAGTCACTCCTGAAGGACACGAGTCACTCCTGAAGGACACAGGTCACTCCTGAAGGACACAGGTCACTCCTGAAGGACACGAGTCACTCCTGAAGGACACGAGTCACTCCTGAAGGACACAGGTCACTCCTGAAGGACATGAGTCACTCCTGAAGGACACGAGTCACTCCTGAAGGACACGAGTCACTCCTGAAGGACACAGGTCACTCCTGAAGGACACAGGTCACTCCTGAAGGACACAGGTCACTCCTGAAGGACACGAGTCACTCCTGAAGGACACAGGACACTCCTGAAGGACACAGGTCACTCCTGAAGGACACAGGTCACTCCTGAAGGACACGAGTCACTCCTGAAGGACACGAGTCACTCCTGAAGGACACGAGTCACTCCTGAAGGACACGAGTCACTCCTGAAGGACACAGGTCACTCCTGAAGGACACGAGTCACTCCTGAAGGACACAGGTCACTCCTGAAGGACACGAGTCACTCCTGAAGGACACAGGTCACTCCTGAAGGACACGAGGTCACTCCTGAAGGACACGAGTCACTCCTGAAGGACACGAGTCACTCCTGAAGGACACAGGTCACTCCTGAAGGACACAGGTCACTCCTGAAGGACACAGGTCACTCCTGAAGGACACGAGTCACTCCTGAAGGACACAGGTCACTCCTGAAGGACACAGGTCACTCCTGAAGGACACAGGTCACTCCTGAAGGACACAGTCACTCCTGAAGGACACAGGTCACTCCTGAAGGACACAGGTCACTCCTGAAGGACACAGGTCACTCCTGAAGGACACAGGTCACTCCTGAAGGACACGAGTCACTCCTGAAGGACACAGGTCACTCCTGAAGGACACGAGTCACTCCTGAAGGACACAGGTCACTCCTGAAGGACACGAGTCACTCCTGAAGGACACGAGTCACTCCTGAAGGACACGAGTCACTCCTGAAGGACACAGGTCACTCCTGAAGGACACGAGTCACTCCTGAAGGACACAGGTCACTCCTGAAGGACACGAGTCACTCCTGAAGGACACAGGTCACTCCTGAAGGACACGAGTCACTCCTGAAGGACACAGGTCACTCCTGAAGGACACGAGTCACTCCTGAAGGACACAGGTCACTCCTGAAGGACACGAGTCACTCCTGAAGGACACAGGTCACTCCTGAAGGACACAGGTCACTCCTGAAGGACACGAGTCACTCCTGAAGGACACGAGTCACTCCTGAAGGACACAGGTCACTCCTGAAGGACACAGGTCACTCCTGAAGGACACAGGTCACTCCTGAAGGACACGAGTCACTCCTGAAGGACACAGGTCACTCCTGAAGGACACAGGTCACTCCTGAAGGACACAGGTCACTCCTGAAGGACACAGGTCACTCCTGAAGGACACGAGTCACTCCTGAAGGACACAGGTCACTCCTGAAGGACACAGGTCACTCCTGAAGGACACAGGTCACTCCTGAAGGACACGAGTCACTCCTGAAGGACACAGGTCACTCCTGAAGGACACAGGTCACTCCTGAAGGACACAGGTCACTCCTGAAGGACACAGGTCACTCCTGAAGGACACAGGTCACTCCTGAAGGACACAGGTCACTCCTGAAGGACACGAGTCACTCCTGAAGGACACAGGTCACTCCTGAAGGACACGAGTCACTCCTGAAGGACACAGGTCACTCCTGAAGGACACAGGTCACTCCTGAAGGACACAGGTCACTCCTGAAGGACACGAGTCACTCCTGAAGGACACGAGTCACTCCTGAAGGACACAGGTCACTCCTGAAGGACACGAGTCACTCCTGAAGGACACAGGTCACTCCTGAAGGACACAGGTCACTCCTGAAGGACACAGGTCACTCCTGAAGGACACAGAGTCACTCCTGAAGGACACAGGTCACTCCTGAAGGACACGAGTCACTCCTGAAGGACACGAGGTCACTCCTGAAGGACACAGGTCACTCCTGAAGGACACGAGGTCACTCCTGAAGGACACGAGTCACTCCTGAAGGACACGAGGTCACTCCTGAAGGACACAGGTCACTCCTGAAGGACACGAGGTCACTCCTGAAGGACACAGGTCACTCCTGAAGGACACGAGTCACTCCTGAAGGACACAGGTCACTCCTGAAGGACACGAGTCCTCCTGAAGGACACAGGTCACTCCTGAAGGACACAGGTCACTCCTGAAGGACACGAGTCACTCCTGAAGGACACGAGTCACTCCTGAAGGACACAGGTCACTCCTGAAAGGACACGAGTCACTCCTGAAGGACACGAGTCACTCCTGAAGGACACTAGTCACTCCTGAAGGACACAGGTCACTCCTGAAGGACACAGGTCACTCCTGAAGGACACAGGTCACTCCTGAAGGACACGAGTCACTCCTGAAGGACACAGGTCACTCCTGAAGGACACAGGTCACTCCTGAAGGACACGAGTCACTCCTGAAGGACACAGGTCACTCCTGAAGGACACGAGTCACTCCTGAAGGACACAGGTCACTCCTGAAGGACACGAGTCACTCCTGAAGGACACGAGTCACTCCTGAAGGACACGAGTCACTCCTGAAGGACACGAGTCACTCCTGAAGGACACAGGTCACTCCTGAAGGACACGAGTCACTCCTGAAGGACACAGGTCACTCCTGAAGGACACAGGTCACTCCTGAAGGACACAGGTCACTCCTGAAGGACACGAGTCACTCCTGAAGGACACAGGTCACTCCTGAAGGACACGAGTCACTCCTGAAGGACAAGCATGTGAGACACGAGTCACTCCTGAAGGACACGAGTCACTCCTGAAGGACACAGGTCACTCCTGAAGGACACAGGTCACTCCTGAAGGACACAGGTCACTCCTGAAGGACACGAGTCACTCCTGAAGGACACAGGTCACTCCTGAAGGACACAAGTCACTCCTGAAGGACACAGGTCACTCCTGAAGGACACAGGTCACTCCTGAAGGACACAAGTCACTCCTGAAGGACACAGGTCACTCCTGAAGGACACAGGTCACTCCTGAAGGACACAAGTCACTCCTGAAGGACACGAGTCACTCCTGAAGGACACAGGTCACTCCTGAAGGACACAAGTCACTCCTGAAGGACACAGGTCACTCCTGAAGGACACAGGTCACTCCTGAAGGACACAAGTCACTCCTGAAGGACACGAGTCACTCCTGAAGGACACAGGTCACTCCTGAAGGACACGAGTCACTCCTGAAGGACACAGGTCACTCCTGAAGGACACAGGTCACTCCTGAAGGACACAGGTCACTCCTGAAGGACACGAGTCACTCCTGAAGGACACAGGTCACTCCTGAAGGACACGAGTCACTCCTGAAGGACACGAGTCACTCCTGAAGGACACGAGTCACTCCTGAAGGACACAGGTCACTCCTGAAGGACACAGGTCACTCCTGAAGGACACAGGTCACTCCTGAAGGACACGAGTCACTCCTGAAGGACACAGGTCACTCCTGAAGGACACAAGTCACTCCTGAAGGACACAGGTCACTCCTGAAGGACACAGGTCACTCCTGAAGGACACGAGTCACTCCTGAAGGACACAGGTCACTCCTGAAGGACACAGGTCACTCCTGAAGGACACAAGTCACTCCTGAAGGACACAGGTCACTCCTGAAGGACACAGGTCACTCCTGAAGGACACAGGTCACTCCTGAAGGACACAAGTCACTCCTGAAGGACACAGGTCACTCCTGAAGGACACGAGTCACTCCTGAAGGACACAGGTCACTCCTGAAGGACACAGGTCACTCCTGAAGGACACAGGTCACTCCTGAAGGACACAGGTCACTCCTGAAGGACACGAGTCACTCCTGAAGGACACGAGTCACTCCTGAAGGACACGAGTCACTCCTGAAGGACACAGGTCACTCCTGAAGGACACAGGTCACTCCTGAAGGACACAGGTCACTCCTGAAGGACACAGGTCACTCCTGAAGGACACAAGTCACTCCTGAAGGACACAGGTCACTCCTGAAGGACACAGGTCACTCCTGAAGGACACAGGTCACTCCTGAAGGACACAAGTCACTCCTGAAGGACACAAGTCACTCCTGAAGGACACAGGTCACTCCTGAAGGACACAGGTCACTCCTGAAGGACACAGGTCACTCCTGAAGGACACAGGTCACTCCTGAAGGACACGAGTCACTCCTGAAGGACACAGGTCACTCCTGAAGGACACAGGTCACTCCTGAAGGACACAAGTCACTCCTGAAGGACACAGGTCACTCCTGAAGGACACAAGTCACTCCTGAAGGACACAGGTCACTCCTGAAGGACACAGGTCACTCCTGAAGGACACAGGTCAAAGAGAGAGACTCTGATGTACAAATGTGGCATTAGGGAAGCCACTTCTGTGAAAATGGAAAAACCTTTTTTAACCAAGCCAACTAATGTTTGATTAACTGTTTGTGAAGCCTGTGAGGAGACTTCTGTTGTGACACTGGGACATACAAATACAACTGAATAACTGCAAGGACCCTCTACTCGCGTACCCCAGGTTGGGAAACCCTGCTACAGGGGACTCAGGTGTAGTAGCAGTAGTAGTAATAGCAGTAGTATCAGTAGTAGAGGTAATAGCAGTAGTAGCAGTAGTAGTAGTAGTAGTAGTAATAGTAGTAGAAATAGTAGTAGTAGTACTAGTAGAAGTAGTAGTAGCAGCAGTAGTAGTAGTAGTAGTAGTAGTAGTAGTAATAGAAGAAATAGTAGTAATAGTACTAGTAGTAGTAGGAGTAGTAGTAGAAGTAGAAATAGTAGTAGTAATACTAGTAGCAGTAGTAGCAGTAGTGGTAGCAGTAGAAGTAGTAGTAGAAATAGTAGTAGTAGTAGTGAAAATAGTAGTAGTATTAGTAGCAGAAGTATTAATAGTAGTAGTAGCAGTAGCAGTAGTAGAGGTAGTAGTAGTAGCAGTAGTAGTAGTAGTAGTAGTAACAGTAGTAGTAGCAGTAGTAGCAGTAGTAGTAGCAGTAGTAGTAGTAGCAGTAGTAGCAGTAGTAGTAGCAGTAGTAGTAGTAGCAGTAGTAGCAGTAGTAGTAGTAGTAGCAGTAGTAGCAGTAGTAGTAGTAGTAGTAGTAGTAGCAGTAGTAGTAGTAGCAGTAGTAGTAGTAGCAGTAGTAGCAGTAGTAGTAGTAGTAGCAGTAGTAGTAGTAACAGTAGTAGTAAATATGTGTAAATCTACAGATTGGTAATTCCTGATGTGTCCAGCAGGTGTCACCGTTCAGGCCCCACAGACTCTGATGAGTACAAATATTTAAACTCAAACAAAGACAGAGTAATAGTACTTTTACTGTGGTGGCTTCAACATGTACTACAACTACTAATACTACTACTACTAATACTACTACTGCTGCTACTGCTGCTACTGCAACTATTACTACTACTACTACAAAAAAAGTATATAAAAAGTATTGTAGTATACAAAAGTAGTGTAGTGTATAAAAGTATAGTAGTATGTAAAAAGTATATAAAAAGTGTATAACTCAGTACTGCTACTGCTACTGCTACTACTACTACTGCTACTACTACTACTGCTACTACTACCTACTACTACTACTACTACTGCTACTGCTACTACTAACAACACACAAATCTGATTCTGTTCTGAAGCAGTAATTACTACTACAGCTGGTACTGTAGCACTTACTACTACTACTAAAGTATTAGTACTCCTTCAGAGTTACTCAGATGAAGTACAGAAGTACGTGGCCGTAGTAAAGTCTGAGGCCCAGGTGAGTGTTTCTGACAGAGGTACTACACAGTCGGAGTAAACTCGTAGTAAACCTGAGTAAAAGTACATAAAAGTACTCTGACCTGGTCCCGGTCCGTCCTCAGCCGCAGTGACACCAGCAGTACTTCGTGTTACTGCAGTTTTCTGTAGTATTTGTACTGTAAACCCAGCAGCAGACGTGTTTTTGTGAAGCTGTTAGACTTTCACTTCCTCTTTCACTCTCACAGGTCACATGACCCTGAGACACGCCCCCTCTGCACTGTAGTACTGTAATACTGCAGTACTGCAGTTTATACTGCGAATATACTGTTCTGTACTGCAGTACTGCAGTTTATACTGCAAATATACTTCTCTGTACTGCAGTACTGCAGTTTATACTGCAAATATACTTCTCTGTACTGCAGTACTGCTGTTTATACTGCAAATATACTGTTCTGTACTGCAGTACTGCAGTTTATACTGCAAATATACTGTTCTGTACTGCAGTACTGCAGTTTATACTGCAAATATACTTCTCTGTACTGCAGTACTGCTGTTTATACTGCAAATATACTTCTCTGTACTGCAGTACTGCTGTTTATACTGCAAATATACTGTTCTGTACTGCAGTACTGCTGTTTATACTGCAAATATACTTCTCTGTACTGCAGTACTGCTGTTTATACTGCAAATATACTTCTCTGTACTGCAGTACTGCTGTTTATACTGCAAATATACTTCTCTGTACTGCAGTACTGCTGTTTATACTGCAAATATACTGTTCTGTACTGCAGTACTGCAGTTTATACTGCAAATATACTGTTCTGTACTGCAGTACTGCAGTTTATACTGCAAATATACTTCTCTGTACTGCAGTACTGCTGTTTATACTGCAAATATACTGTTCTGTACTGCAGTACTGCAGTTTATACTGCAAATATACTGTTCTGTACTGCAGTACTGCAGTTTATACTGCAAATATACTGTTCTGTACTGCAGTACTGCTGTTTATACTGCAAATATACTTCTCTGTACTGCAGTACTGCTGTTTATACTGCAAATATACTGTTCTGTACTGCAGTACTGCTGTTTATACTGCAAATATACTTCTCTGTACTGCAGTACTGCTGTTTGTACTGCAAATATACTTCTCTGTACTGCAGTACTGCAGTTTATACTGCAAATATACTGTTCTGTACTGCAGTACTGCTGTTTATACTGCAAATATACTTCTCTGTACTGCAGTACTGCTGTTTATACTGCAAATATACTGTTCTGTACTGCAGTACTGCAGTTTATACTGCAAATATACTGTTCTGTACTGCAGTACTGCAGTTTATACTGCAAATATACTTCTCTGTACTGCAGTACTGCTGTTTATACTGCAAATATACTTCTCTGTACTGCAGTACTGCTGTTTATACTGCAAATATACTGTTCTGTACTGCAGTACTGCAGTTTATACTGCAAATATACTGTTCTGTACTGCAGTACTGCAGTTTATACTGCAAATATACTTCTCTGTACTGCAGTACTGCTGTTTATACTGCAAATATACTGTTCTGTACTGCAGTACTGCAGTTTATACTGCAAATATACTGTTCTGTACTGCAGTACTGCAGTTTATACTGCAAATATACTTCTCTGTACTGCAGTACTGCTGTTTATACTGCAAATATACTTCTCTGTACTGCAGTACTGCTGTTTATACTGCAAATATACTGTTCTGTACTGCAGTACTGCTGTTTATACTGCAAATATACTTCTCTGTACTGCAGTACTGCTGTTTGTACTGCAAATATACTGTTCTGTACTGCAGTACTGCTGTTTATACTGCAAATATACTTCTCTGTACTGCAGTACTGCTGTTTGTACTGCGTATGTACTTCTCTGTACTGTTACTGCAAAATGAAGTTAAATGAAAAGTACATAACTCAGTACTTTTAAAATGAAGTTGAAAGTACTTCTACTTCTACTACAGAAAGTACTTCTGCTACTACTACTACTACTGCCCACTGTACCACTGAAGTAAAAAAAATACTCTTTGGATACTTTAAAGTACTTTTAGAGTTACACGAGTTCAAACTGTTTTAGATTTACACAGAGAAATGTTTTAGGTCATAATTATGTACTTTAGTAGTAACAGCAGCAGCAGTCGCAGTACAAGTAGTAGTAGTGACAGGAGTAGTAGTAGTAGTAGCAGTAGTTGTAGTAGTAGTTGTAGTAGTAGTAGTAGTAAAATAGTTCTGTAAATCCTACTGCTGTTCAGACCCGGTCAGAACCAGATTAAACCCACTCAAACCTAAAGTATTTATACCAAAGTGAAGTATTTATTCTAAAGTATTTATACCAAAGTAAAGTATTTATTCTAAAGTATTTATACCAAAGTGAAGTATTTATACCAAAGTAAAGTATTTATACCAAAGTAAAGTATTTATTCTAAAGTATTTATACCAAAGTGAAGTATTTATACCAAAGTAAAGTATTTATACCAAAGTAAAGTATTTATACTAAAGTATTTATACTAAAGTATTTATACCAAAGTATTTATACCAAAGTGAAGTATTTATACCAAAGTATTAATACTAAAGTATTTATACTAAAGTATTGTTCAGTGTAAACAAGACTCACCGAGAGAAGCGTTGTTCTCAGAGGCAGCAGCAGGGGGCGCCCTCGCTCCTTTCACCACGACACGAGTCTCCTGTGTTCCTGCTTTGTTCCTGCTTTGTTCCTGCTTTGTTCCTGCTTTGTTCCTGCTTTGTTGTTTAGTAAAAGTATTTTTAAGGAAAATAAAGCGGAGACAAAGACAGGAAAAGTCGTTACCGCGACTGAAAAACGCGGTAAAGTTCCGTGAAAACGTTTAAATCCCGATAAAAAACCACCGAAAATCCCCCTGACGTCACCGGAGAGGACGTCGTGCGTGGTGACATCAGGGCGGAGTGGACGTCGTGCGTGGTGACGTCAGGGCGGCAGTGTGTAAACAACCAAGATGGCGGAGAGAGAAGCGCTGCGGCGACAGATCCAGCTGCTCCAGAGTGAGTTTAAACACTAAAATACTGTCTTAAATCATGTTTAAACTTAATAACTCACTGAGATGAAGGTTTATTTAAGTGTGCTCAGTGAATTTAATCATGAAACACGGATGTTAAACCATTTAATACTGGTTTAATCGCGAAGGAAGCCGAAGAGGAGTTTATCTCATTAAAATAAAAATAAAAAATAATACTGTTTAAGGTTAATAAAAAAGATCTTTGAAAAAAATGCTTTCAAACCTTTACATTCGCTTTTGGCTTCATATTAGGAGCTTAATAGGATTCAGGAGAGGTCGTTAAAGTCACTTTAAATGAAGACTGGGCCGTTACCGTTTATTATTTTTATTTAATTTAATTTAATATTATTTGAATTAGGACAGCGCACATTCATCAACAAATCAACAGTGAACATCAATGTAATTATGCCAGAATCAGCACAACCGAGACTAGTGCTGTTTTCTTACCGTTTAAAAGTAAACATCTTTAATAAACCTTTGTGGAAAACTAAATTAATCTTTTTGGAATCAGAGACCGAGACAGAGAGTTAAAGTTAAATATAAGTATCCACAGTTTAAATTCAGGTTAGTTCTGTTCTCAGGGCAGCTCCAGGTTTTGTGAAATTTAAGACTTAACTCCACCTACAGTTAAATTTAACCCCAGCATTCTGTGAATTTACACTGAGGAATTATCTGTACTACTCTGAAACACAAGGGTTTTATTTTAAAAGTCTAACACAGATAAAAAAAAAACTCCAGAGCTGCATTAAAAAATCATGAATAAATGAATAATGCCAATGCCAACATTTCTTCAATAAATCTATTTTGTTAAAGCGGTGACTCTACTTTTTGTAATATTAACAAAATGTTAAGACCTAGATGAACAAAATGTAATACCTACTCATAAAATTTAGTACTTTTAAGGCCTTGATTTTGACAAGATCAAATTTGATACCAATTTAATACTTCTTTTTAAGGCCTTGGGGCTGCCTTGGTTTAATTTGATATTTATTTTGTGTCAAACCCAAACAGCAGCTCGTGTTTCACCAGAGAGCAGCTCAGAGTTTAACCAGTTCCACTGTCACCTCCTGGTTCTCCTCTGCTCCTGCTGCTGTTCAGTTTGAGGCTGTGCTCCTGCTGCTGTTCAGTTTGAGGCTGTGCTCCTGCTGCTTTTCAGTTTGTGGCTGTGCTCCTGCTGCTGTTCAGTTTGTGGCTGTGCTCCTGCTGCTGTTCAGTTTGTGGCTGTGCTCCTGCTGCTGTTCAGTTTGTGGCTGTGCTCCTGCTGCTGTTCAGTTTGTGTCTGTGCTCCTGCTCCTGCTGCTGTTCAGTTTGAGGCTGTGCTCCTGCTGCTGTTCAGTCTGAGGCTGTGCTCCTGCTGCTGTTCAGTTTGAGGCTGTGCTCCTGCTGCTGTTCAGTTTGAGGCTGTGCTCCTGCTGCTGTTCAGTTTGTGGCTGTGCTCCTGCTCCTGCTGCTGTTCAGTCTGAGGCTGTGTTCCTGCTGCTGTTCAGTCTGAGGCTGTGCTCCTGCTGCTGTTCAGTTTGTGGCTGTGCTCCTGCTGCTGTTCAGTTTGAGGCTGTGCTCCTGCTGCTGTTCAGGTTGTGGCTGTGCTCCTGCTGCTGTTCAGGTTGTGGCTGTGCTCCTGCTGCTGTTCAGTTTGTGGCTGTGCTCCTGCTCCTGCTGCTGTTCAGTTTGAGGCTGTGCTCCTGCTGCTGTTCAGGTTGTGGCTGTGCTCCTGCTGCTGTTCAGGTTGTGGCTGTGCTCCTGCTGCTGTTCAGTTTGTGGCTGTGCTCCTGCTCCTGCTGCTGTTCAGTTTGAGGCTGTGCTCCTGCTGCTGTTCAGTTTGTGGCTGTGCTCCTGCTGCTGTTCAGTTTGTGGCTGTGCTCCTGCTGCTGTTTAGTTTGAGGCAGTGCTCCTGCTGCTGTTCAGTTTGTGGCTGTGCTCCTGCTGCTGTTCAGGTTGTGGCTGTGCTCCTGCTGCTGTTCAGTTTGTGGCTGTGCTCCTGCTCCTGCTGCTGTTCAGTTTGAGGCTGTGCTCCTGCTGCTGTTCAGTTTGTGGCTGTGCTCCTGCTGCTGTTCAGTTTGAGGCTGTGCTCCTGCTGCTGTTCAGTTTGAGGCTGTGCTCCTGCTGCTGTTCAGGTTGTGGCTGTGCTCCTGCTGCTGTTCAGTTTGAGGCTGTGCTCCTGCTGCTGTTCAGGTTGTGGCTGTGCTCCTGCTGCTGTTCAGTTTGTGTCTGTGCTCCTGCTCCTGCTGCTGTTCAGTTTGTGGCTGTGCTCCTGCTGCTGTTCAGTTTGTGGCTGTGCTCCTGCTGCTGTTCAGTTTGTGTGTTTATGTAGCGTGTGTTGAAGGTTCAGGTCTAACTCTGCTTCTGTTTCAGATCTGATCGACCAACACAAGAGTCTCCATGGAGACGCTCCGGTCCCGGCCTCTCAGGACCACACCAGGACCGGTTCAGCCAGACCTACACCCGGACCTACACCCGGCTTATCCAGACCTACACCCGGCCTGCCCGGACCTACACCCGGCCTGCGCAGACCTACACCCGGCTTATCCAGACCTACACCCGGCCTGCCCGGACCTACACCCGGACCTACACCCGGCTTATCCAGACCTACACCCGGCCTGCCCGGACCTACACCCGGCGTACCCGGACCTACACCCGGCCTGCCCGGACCTACACCCGGCGTACCCGGACCTACACCCGGCGTACCCAGACCTACACCCGGCCTGCCCGGACCTACACCCGGCCTGCCCGGACCTACACCCGGCGTACCCAGACCTACACCCGGACCTACACCCGGACCTACACCCGGACCTACACCCGGACCTACACCCGGACCTACACCCGGACCTACACCCGGCCTGCCCGGACCTACACCCGGCCCTGCCGTCAGGACCGGAGCCAGCAGCAGAGGAGCTCACAGTCAGTGCTCAGGAGTCGCTCTGATAAACTTTATCATTAAAAAGCAATAAATGTGATTCTGATCAGCTTTAACATTTAAAATAGTTTTGAAGTAAAACTGCTGTTAGTTTTATTCAAGAGTATAAATATGTTTTTATAAATAATAATTTACCATTTTTGCAGCTTACACTCTTAAAACAAATGGTTCTATATGGAACCTTTTAGGGTTCTGTATTACGTCGTGTATTTGGAACCCTTTTCAGAGGGGCATGGTTCTGTATGGAACCATTTAAAAAGGGTTCATTTGAAAGAACTCCCTTTAAATCAACCTTCTTTTTTTTTTCAAAATCTTTAAATATAGAACCCCTGAGGGTTCAATCAAATTTAATTTTATTTTGCCCTTTTTTACATTTTAAATTATTATTATTTAAAACTGTTATTTAAACATTTGATAAAAGATAAAACACAGCTTTAAAGAATTTTACATTTTATTTGATCAAACATTTGCAAAAGCTAAGTATTTACAGGACTGTCCTCTGTCCTCTCAGACTGTCCCCTGTCCTCTCAGACTGTCCTCTGTCCTCTCAGACTGTCCCCTGTCCTCTCAGACTGTCCTCTGTCCTCTCAGACTGTCCTCTGTCCTCTCAGACTGTCCCCTGTCCTCTCTGACTGTCCTCTGTCCTCTCAGACTGTCCTCTGTCCTCTCAGACTGTCCTCTGTCCTCTCAGACTGTCCCGTCCTCTCTGACTGTCCTCTGTCCTCTCTGACTGTCCTCTGTCCTCTCAGACTGTCCTCTCAGACTGTCCTCTGTCCTCTCAGACTGTCCCCTGTCCTCTCAGACTGTCCTCTGTCCTCTCAGACTGTCCTCTGTCCTCTCAGACTGTCCCCTGTCCTCTCTGACTGTCCTCTGTCCTCTCAGACTGTCCTCTGTCCCCTCTGACTGTCCCCTGTCCTCTCAGACTGTCCTCTGTCCTCTCTGACTGTCCCCTGTCCTCTCAGACTGTCCCCTGTCCTCTCAGGCTGTCCTCTGTCCTCTCAGACTGTCCCCTGTCCTCTCTGACTGTCCTCTGTTCTCTCTGACTGTCCTCTGTCCTCTCTGACTGTCCCCTGTCCTCTCAGACTGTCCCCTGTCCTCTCAGACTGTCCCCTGTCCTCTCTGACTGTCCCCTGTCCTCTCAGACTGTCCCCTGTCCTCTCAGACTGTCCTCTGTCCTCTCTGACTGTCCTCTGTCCTCTCAGACTGTCCTCTGTCCTCTCAGACTGTCCTCTCAGACTGTCCTCTCAGACTGTCCTCTGTCCTCTCAGACTGTCCTCTGTCCTCTCTGACTGTCCCCTGTCCTCTCAGACTGTCCCCTGTCCTCTCAGACTGTCCTCTGTCCTCTCTGACTGTCCTGTGTCCTCTCAGACTGTCCTCTCAGACTGTCCTCTCAGACTGTCCCCTGTCCTCTCAGACTGTCCTCTGTCCTCTCAGACTGTCCCCTGTCCTCTCAGACTGTCCCCTGTCCTCTCAGACTGTCCTCTGTCCTCTCAGACTGTCCTCTGTCCTCTCAGACTGTCCTCTGTCCTCTCAGACTGTCCCCTGTCCTCTCAGACTGTCCCCTGTCCTCTCTGACTGTCCCCTGTCCTCTCAGACTGTCCCCTGTCCTCTCTGACTGTCCCCTGTCCTCTCAGACTGTCCCCTGTCCTCTCTGACTGTCCTCTGTCCTCTCAGACTGTCCCCTGTCCTCTCAGACTGTCCTCTGTCCTCTCAGACTGTCCCCTGTCCTCTCTGACTGTCCCCTGTCCTCTCTGACTGTCCTCTGTCCTCTCAGACTGTCCCCTGTCCTCTCAGACTGTCCTCTGTCCTCTCAGACTGTCCTCTGTCCTCTCAGACTGTCCTCTGTCCTCTCAGACTGTCCTCTGTCCTCTCTGACTGTCCTCTGTCCTCTCAGACTGTCCTCTGTCCTCTCTGACTGTCCTCTGTCCTCTCAGACCGTCCTCTGTCCTCTCAGACCGTCCTCTGTCCTCTCAGACTGTCCTCTGTCCTCTCTGACTGTCCTCTGTCCTCTCTGACTCTCCTCTGTCCTCTCTGACTGTCCTCTGTCCTCTCAGGCTGTCCTCTGTCCTCTCAGGCTGTCCTCTGTCCTCTCAGACTGTCCTCTGTCCTCTCAGGCTGTCCTCTGTCCTCTCTGACTGTCCTCTGTCCTCTCAGGCTGTCCTCTGTCCTCTCAGACTGTCCTCTGTCCTCTCAGACTGTCCTCTCAGACTGTCCTCTGTCCTCTCTGACTGTCCTCTGTCCTCTCTGACTGTCCCCTGTCCTCTCAGACTGTCCTCTGTCCTCTCTGACTGTCCTGTGTCCTCTCAGACTGTCCTCTCAGACTGTCCTCTCAGACTGTCCTCTGTCCTCTCAGACTGTCCCCTGTCCTCTCAGACTGTCCCCTGTCCTCTCAGACTGTCCCCTGTCCTCTCAGACTGTCCTCTGTCCTCTCAGACTGTCCTCTGTCCTCTCTGACTGTCCCCTGTCCTCTCTGACTGTCCCCTGTCCTCTCAGACTGTCCTCTGTCCTCTCTGACTGTCCCCTGTCCTCTCTGACTGTCCCCTGTCCTCTCAGACTGTCCTCTGTCCTCTCAGACTGTCCCCTGTCCTCTCTGACTGTCCCCTGTCCTCTCTGACTGTCCCCTGTCCTCTCAGACTGTCCCCTGTCCTCTCAGACTGTCCTCTGTCCTCTCAGACTGTCCTCTGTCCTCTCTGACTGTCCTGTGTCCTCTCAGACTGTCCTCTGTCCTCTCAGACTGTCCTCTCAGACTGTCCTCTCAGACTGTCCTCTCAGACTGTCCTCTGTCCTCTCAGACTGTCCTCTGTCCTCTCTGACTGTCCTCTGTCCTCTCTGACTGTCCTGTGTCCTCTCAGGCTGTCCTCTGTCCTCTCTGACTGTCCTCTGTCCTCTCAGGCTGTCCTCTGTCCTCTCAGACTGTCCTCTGTCCTCTCTGACTGTCCTCTGTCCTCTCAGGCTGTCCTCTGTCCTCTCAGACTGTCCTCTGTCCTCTCAGGCTGTCCTCTGTCCTCTCAGACTGTCCTCTGTCCTCTCTGACTGTCCTCTGTCCTCTCAGACTGTCCTCTCAGACTGTCCTCTGTCCTCTCAGACTGTCCTCTCAGACTGTCCTCTGTCCTCTCAGACTGTCCTCTGTCCTCTCTGACTGTCCCCTGTCCTCTCTGACTGTCCCCTGTCCTCTCAGACTGTCCCCTGTCCTCTCAGACTGTCCTCTGTCCTCTCTGACTGTCCTGTGTCCTCTCAGACTGTCCTCTGTCCTCTCAGACTGTCCTCTCAGACTGTCCTCTGTCCTCTCAGACTGTCCTCTGTCCTCTCAGACTGTCCTCTCAGACTGTCCTCTCAGACTGTCCCCTGTCCTCTCAGACTGTCCCCTGTCCTCTCAGACTGTCCTCTGTCCTCTCAGACTGTCCCCTGTCCTCTCAGACTGTCCCCTGTCCTCTCAGACTGTCCTCTCAGACTGTCCTCTCAGACTGTCCTCTCAGACTGTCCTCTGTCCTCTCAGACTGTCCCCTGTCCTCTCAGACTGTCCTCTGTCCTCTCAGACTGTCCTCTCAGACTGTCCTCTCAGACTGTCCTCTCAGACTGTCCCCTGTCCTCTCAGACTGTCCTCTGTCCTCTCAGACTGTCCCCTGTCCTCTCAGACTGTCCCCTGTCCTCTCAGACTGTCCTCTCAGACTGTCCTCTCAGACTGTCCTCTCAGACTGTCCTCTCTCCTCTCAGACTGTCCCCTGTCCTCTCAGACTGTCCTCTGTCCTCTCAGACTGTCCTCTCAGACTGTCCTCTGTCCTCTCAGACTGTCCTCTCAGACTGTCCTCTCAGACTGTCCCCTGTCCTCTCAGACTGTCCTCTGTCCTCTCAGACTGTCCCCTGTCTTCTCTGACTGTCCCCTGTCCTCTCAGACTGTCCTCTGTCCTCTCAGACTGTCCTCTCAGACTGTCCCCTGTCCTCTCAGACTGTCCCCTGTCCTCTCAGACTGTCCCCTGTCCTCTCAGTATCGTGTACATGTGTAACATATAAACTGTGTAAAATGTAAATGCAGCTGATGTTGGGGACACAGTTCAATATAAATCCAACAGAGACACTTCCTGTAGAATATAAACATGTCCCAGGTTAGAGACAGGAGCCTCCTGAGACGTCCACACATGAGGACATGAGGACACGAGGACCGCTGTCCTCTGGAGTCTTCAGTGTCTGAGGACATGAGGACAGTTGTCCTCTGGAGTCTTCAGTGTCTGAGGACATGAGGACAGTTGTCCTCTGGAGTCTTCAGTGTCTGAGGACACGAGGACAGCTGTCCTCTGGAGTCTTCAGTGTCTGAGGACACGAGGACAGTTGTCCTCTGGAGGCTTCAGTGTCTGAGGACACGAGGACAGTTGTCCTCTGGAGTCTTCAGTGTCTGAGGACATGAGGACAGTTGTCCTCTGGAGTCTTCAGTGTCTGAGGACACGAGGACAGCTGTCCTCTGGAGTCTTCAGTGTCTGAGGACACGAGGACAGTTGTCCTCTGGAGTCTTCAGTGTCTGAGGACACGAGGACAGTTGTCCTCTGGAGGCTTCAGTGTCTGAGGACACGAGGACAGTTGTCCTCTGGAGGCTTCAGTGTCTGAGGACATGAGGACAGTTGTCCTCTGGAGGCTTCAGTGTCTGAGGACACGAGGACAGTTGTCCTCTGGAGGCTTCAGTGAGGTCCAAAGCTTCAGAAGTTTAGCAGCCCAACATCTGGAATGAAAGAGAAACAAAAGGCTTAACGTTAGCATGTAGGCTAACACTGTAGCATGATGCACATCTGTCTCACTGCACATCTGCATCACTGCACATCTGTCTCACTGCACATCTGCATCACTGCACATCTGTCTCACTGCACATCTGCATCACTGCACATCTGCATCACTGCACATCTGTCTCACTGCACATCTGTCTCACTGCACATCTGCATCACTGCACATCTGTCTCACTGCACATCTGCATCACTGCACATCTGCATCACTGCACATCTGCATCACTGCACATCTGTGTCACTGCACATCTGTCTCACTGCACATCTGTCTCACTGCACATCTGTCTCACTGCACATCTGTGTCACTGCACATCTGTCTCACTGCACATCTGTCTCACTGCACATCTGCATCACTGCACATCTGCATCACTGCACATCTGCATCACTGCACATCTGTCTCACTGCACATCTGCATCACTGCACATCTGTCTCACTGCACATCTGCATCACTGCACATCTGTCTCACTGCACATCTGTCTCACTGCACATCTGCATCACTGCACATCTGTCTCACTGCACATCTGCATCACTGCACATCTGTCTCACTGCACATCTGCATCACTGCACATCTGTCTCACTGCACATCTGCATCACTGCACATCTGTATCACTGCACATCTGTCTCACTGCACATCTGCATCACTGCACATCTGCGTCACTGCACATCTGCGTCACTGCACATCTGCATCACTGCACATCTGCATCACTGCACATCTGCATCACTGCACATCTGTCTCACTGCACATCTGCATCACTGCACATCTGCATCACTGCACATCTGTCTCACTGCACATCTGCATCACTGCACATCTGTCTCACTGCACATCTGCGTCACTGCACATCTGCGTCACTGCACATATGTCTCACTGCACATCTGCATCACTGCACATCTGCATCACTGCACATCTGCATCACTGCACATCTGTCTCACTGCACATCTGCATCACTGCACATCTGCATCACTGCACATCTGCATCACTGCACATCTGTCTCACTGCACATCTGCATCACTGCACATCTGTATCACTGCACATCTGTCTCACTGCACATCTGCATCACTGCACATCTGCATCACTGCACATCTGCATCACAGTAACAGTTGGATAGGAATGTTGAAAAAACTATTTGTTTAATATTTGTATACTTACATGAACACATCTTATTATAGTTACTTCTAGTCATTTGTCATTAACCATAATAAAATATTTGACTAAAATAAATGGAGCTAAAAGATTAAAAAAATAAACTAAGTTTAAAAGACTCAGCTTTGGCTGTAACAGTAACTGTTGGCTACACCTGAGCTGCTGACTCTTGGACTGTGGAGAGTTGTTGTGCTTTAATAAAGAACCTTTTGTTTTGAGAGTGCACAGGCGAGTGACAGACGGCAGAATGAGTTTGTCACAGTGAGAGCAAACCCAAACTTCAGAGGACTTTCAACATTTCTTCATAAACTGGATTTTACTGTACTTGCAAATAAATTTGGACAATTTAAGCTGCTGCGATATTCTGTTTGTGGCATTAAAAATGTTAAAAATTGCATTAGAAAGCATTACATTTGACTTATTAATTATTGTTTTGTTGTGTCTGGTTTTAGGCGTGAACGCTCCACACAGACCTGGTCTGTCCTCTGCCTCTCAGTCTGGAACCTGGAGGAAAACCTATTCTCTGAAAAACACCGCCCAGACTTCATCTCAGACTCTGACCTTTCCTACAAAACGCTCGAACGCTGCGCTGAAACCCGCGGCAGCCGCTCCTGAAGCCGGCGCTGACTCCGCTTCGCTCAGCGCTGGGCCGGCCGCCGTCGGACCGAGCGCCACAAAACCTGCGTCAGCTTCAGACAAACTGTCTTCTGTCCAAAACAAGACTCCAGAGAACGGCTCTGTCCCTCCTGCCCCAGGCAGAGCCGCTGCTGAGGGTAAACCTGCTCTGACCCGGGGCAGGACTTCAGAAGCTGCTTCCTCAGGTGTGCGGCCTCCTCCCACTGCAGCCGCTACACCTGCGGCTAACGCCTCAGCCAGGCCTCTGTCCAAACCTTCTCAGGCCGGAGTCGTCCCATCAGGAAACGCTCCCACGACCGGAGCTCAGGTCTCAGAGTCAGAAAGACCTTCAGATTCTTCAAAAGCATCTGAGGCTGCAGTAAAACCAGCGACGGCTGAAGCAAAACTAACTTTAACCTCGGACAAAGCGTCTCATGTTGTTCCTAAGGCGTCTCGGAGCGGGACAGGTCCAAACAGAAACTCCACTGTTTCGTCTGAAAACGCCGACAGCTCTTCCCTCTCTGCAGTGAAACCGTCTGTGTCGGCGAAGAGAGCTGCCGCCGCCGCCGCCGCCGCCGCCACCGCCACCACCGCCGCCACCACCGCCGCCACCACCGCGCTGAGGCCCTCGCCACTCGTCCTCAAGAGGCTAAAGACCCAGAACCGAGGCCTGAACCAGTCCAAGTTCACCTGGATCAGAGCCGGAGCCGAGGGCCCCACAGAGAGACTCGGTCCTGGGGTCAGAGCCGGAGCCGAGGGCCCCACAGAGAGGCTCGGTCCTGGGGTCAGAGCCGGAGCCGAGGGCCCCACAGAGAGACTTGGTCCTGGGGTCAGAGCCGGAGCCGAGGGCCCCACAGAGAGACTCGGTCCTGGTCCTGCTGTGGAGGCTGCAGAGGACTCAGGTAGGTGTTGAGTCACGGTGGATCTGTGTGATGTTAATAATGTGTTGACTGAGACTGCCGCTCTCATCACGAGCTCAGACCCATCACTGTCTCTCAGGAACATAACCATGCACTGAAGGTTTTTATGATTATTAGCAGACTTAGGTGCAGTATAATTATGACCCACAGATTTTTTTACTTCGCCCATTTGCGTCTCCTTATCAAACTTAAATTGTTGTACATTTCTTATTAACAGAAATTAAATTTAAAAAGTAGACGTTAAAGCAATGACAGCTAAAAATTTTGAAAAGTAATGGACAGCGATGGCCACTAGAGGTCAGTATAGACCAGAATGCTTTGTGAGTTTAAAATGAACCCAGTTAGAAACCCAGCTGTGTTTCCTTCTGTCAGATCAGAAATAAAAAGCTCTTAAATAAACCGCTGCTAACGTTAGCTTAGCCGTTAGCTTAGCCGTTAGCGTTAGCCTCCCCACGTAAGGCACAGAGCTGCAATAATCCTCTCTGTTTTGTTCATTACAGCATCATTCATGTTCAGTATCACACACGACTGTTATTTATCTGTAAACACAAACATCTGAGTGTGGTCAGGTTTATCACAGGAGAACACAGAGTTTCACTGAACCTTTCTCTGTGGGCTGCAGAGGACTGAGGATGATGTTCACACACAGCCTAACCCTCTGTCTCCTCCTCAGCCTCTGCTCCAATCAGACGCCGCCGTGTGAGCGTGCCCAGTAGGACCTCCTCCAGGTACCAGTGGGTCTCCAGAGTCCACAGACCCAGACCCGGACTTAAACCGGGTCCTCCGAGCCCCAGACCGGGCCCGCTGTCGCCGAGAGCCGGCCCTAAAGTCGTCGGCGCTAGAGTGAGCCCCAGAGGCGGGGCCCGGTTCAAGTGGAGCGCCACCCAGAGGCCGGGGTCAGAGGTCAGCCCGGGGTCGCCAGCTGTTGCCGTGGAGACAGGAGTTAGCTCTGGGTTTAAGCTCCGCAGCAGAACCAAGATCATCCGGCGGAACAGGTGAGACTCTGGCACCGGGGTCCTGAGGGGCCTGAGGGCCCTGAGGGGCCTGAGGGGCCTGACGGGCCTGAGGGGCCGGTCCTGAGGGACCTGAGGGTCCTGAGGGGCCAGGGCCGGTCGTGAGGGTCCTGAGGGCCCTGAGGGCCCTGAGGGGCCTGAGGGTCCTGAGGGTCCTGAGTGTCCTGAGGGGTCTGAGGGTCCTGAGGGCCCTGAGGGGCCTGAGGGGCCTGAGGGGGCCGGTCCTGAGGGGCCTGAGGGTCCTGAGGGCCCTGAGGGGCCTGAGGGGCCTGAGGGGGCCGGTCCTGAGGGGCCTGAGGGGCCTGAGGGGCCTGAGGGTCCTGAGGGTCCTGAGGGTCCTGAGGGTCCTGAGGGTCCTGAGGGGCCTGAGGGTCCTGAGGGGCCTGAGGGCCCTGAGGGGCCTGAGGGGCCTGAGGGGGCCGGTCCTGAGGGGCCTGAGGGGCCTGAGGGGCCTGAGGGGGCCGGTCCTGAGGGTCCTGAGGGTCCTGAGGGGCCTGAGGGTCCTGAGGGTCCTGAGGGGCCTGAGGGGCCTGAGGGGCCTGAGGGGGCCGGTCCTGAGGGGCCTGAGGGCCCTGAGGGCCCTGAGGGTCCTGAGGGGGCCGGTCCTGAGGGCCCTGAGGGCCCTGAGGGCCCTGAGGGTCCTATGTAAAGTCAGGTTTATCTGGGCCTGAGAGTGAAAGCCGACCACAGATTTAGTGTGAAGCTATGAAATTATCATCACAATATCAGCAAACACAAAATCTGTATCACTTTATTATTATTGTTGTTGTTGTTGTTGTTGTCGTTGTTGTCGTTGTTGTTATTGTTGTTGTCGTTGTTGTCGTCGTTGTTGTCGTCGTCGTCGTTGTCGTCGTCACACAGTGTTGTGTTCTAAATCGTGCAGCCTGAGTTTGTGTGGTTCAGAACGTTCCTGCAGACCTGGACCTGGTCTGAGGACCAGGTCTGAGACCAGGTCTGAGACCAGGTCTGAGACCAGGTCTGAGGACCAGGTCTGAGACCAGGTCTGAGACCAGGTCTGAGGACCAGGTCTGAGGACCAGGTCTGAGATCAGGTCTGAGACCAGGTCTGAGGACCAGGTCTGAGACCAGGTCTGAGACCAGGTCTGAGGACCAGGTCTGAGGACCAGGTCTGAGGACCAGGTCTGAGACCAGGTCTGAGGACCAGGTCTGAGGACCAGGTCTGAGACCAGGTCTGAGACCAGGTCTGAGACCAGGTCTGAGACCAGGTCTGAGACCAGGTCTGAGACCAGGTCTGAGGACCGGGTCTGAGGACCAGGTCTGAGACCAGGTCTGAGGACCAGGTCTGAGACCAGGTCTGAGGACCAGGTCTGAGACCAGGTCTGAGGACCAGGTCTGAGGACCAGGTCTGAGACCAGGTCTGAGACCAGGTCTGAGACCAGGTCTGAGACCAGGTCTGAGGACCGGCTGGCTTTGGTTTGCTCCGCTCGCCTTTGTCACAGGTTACAGGAACGTTTCACCGTCTGAGCAGTCTCATAAATCTCTTCTTCTTCAAAGTCCTTGGTTTCTCCCAGTGCCAGCTTCTGGACCCACATCTGCAAAAACATCTACTTCAACTTCTACTTTATTAATATCCTGAAGGAAATTTGGTTTGCAGCAGGTGTCACAGCACACAGATGATACAGCAATCCAGAGATAAATACAATCACACATAAATCGTTCAGGAACAGCAAACAGAGCAACTGCCACGAGTGCGTTTCTAAACAATTTATCCGAGTTATGGCCTCAGAAATAAAAGATGCCCTCCCTCGCTGGGTTCTTATCCAGGGCTCAGTCTCCGTCCAGAGGGGAGGAGCCTAAACTCCTTAAAGTGTTGGTCTGGACTTTCATTACCTGAGACTGTGACCAAACCTCGCTGGACACATCTACTCCATGACCAACAATAATAATCTGCAGCTAATACAAAATAATCTGCAGCTAATACAAAATAATCTGCAGCTAATACAAAGTCTGCACAGAACTCGCTGCAGCGGTCGCAGAGAGCTCCGCCTCAGACGCTCTCTGGGTCAAAGGTCACAGCCCTCTGCTCCCTCTGGGACCCAGCCCAACATTTACAGCCCAAACAATAAAAGCCAGGATCCTCAGGACCTGGAAATCACAGACCAACGTCACGTCACGCGTTGGAAAAACCTTCTCTCCGACCGTGACTCAGCTGGAAATCTTCAAAACGTTCCTACTTCAACCTGAAACACGCTTTCATTTTGGGTTTGGTTTTGTGTTAATTGCAATCTTTTTTCTCTCTTTTTTTGTTCTAAATGATTTATTTTTTCATAGTTTTTCTTCCTTAATTATTATTATTATTATTATTGCTGTTGTTATCAGTGCCTGTGCTATTTTTATTGTCACAACAACAACAACAACAACAACAACAACAACAACAACAACAACAACAACAACAACAACAACAACAACAACAACAACAACAACAACAACAACAACAACAAACAAAACC
>CM036246.1:35495453-35627586 GCA_020698575.1 Bostrychus sinensis | reverse complement strand
ATAGGTCTAAACCAGGTCTGAACCAGGTCTGAACCAGGACTGAACCAGGTCTAAACCAGGTCTGAACCAGGACTGAACCAGGACTGAACCAGGTCTAAACCAGGTCTGAACCAGGACTGAACCAGGACTGAACCAGGTCTAAACCAGGTCTGAACCAGGACTGAACCAGGACTGAACCAGGACTGAACCAGGTCTAAACCAGGTCTAAACCAGGTCTGAACCAGGACTGAACCAGGACTAAACCAGGTCTGAACCAGGTCTGAACCAGGTCTAAACCAGGTCTGAACCAGGTCTGAACCAGGACTAAACCAGGTCTAAACCAGGTCTGAACCAGGACTGAACCAGGACTGAACCAGGTCTAAACCAGGTCTAAACCAGGTCTAAACCAGGACTAAACCAGATCTAAACCAGGACTGAACCAGGACTAAACCAGGTCTAAACCAGGACTAAACCAGGTCTAAACCAGGTCTAAACCAGGTCTAAACCAGGTCTGAACCAGGACTGAACCAGGACTGAACCAGGACTAAACCAGGACTAAACCAGGTCTAAACCAGGTCTAAACCAGGTCTGAACCAGGTCTGAACCAGGACTAAACCAGGTCTAAACCAGGTCTGAACCAGGTCTAAACCAGGACTAAACCAGGACTAAACCAGGTCTAAACCAGGTCTAAACCAGGACTAAACCAGGTCTAAACCAGGTCTAAACCAGGACTAAACCAGGTCTAAACCAGGACTAAACCAGGACTAAACCAGGTCTACAGCAGAATCAGAATAGTATTTATTCCATAACAACAACAACAATAATAATAATAATAATAATAATAATAATAATAATAATAATATATTATTATACAGATATGAACAAAGTTATGTTTATTTACAGAATGGTATAACCCAGGTAAATATAAAGTTTACAGAAGTGTGCTATTTTTACATACTATTATTATATTATTATATTATTATACTTCATATACTTCTGATATATTAATAGCACAACTTAAGTCACACTTAAGTTTAGTACACAGTTTAGTAAACTTGACTTTGCTTTTTTTGTACACCTTTAAATCCAACTTAAGTATAATTAAGGTATATTTCATTTGTATTAATTTGAATAATACTTTGAGTCTATTTAAAGTGTATTAAAAATTTACTTTTAAAATATTTGGTAATACACTTTTGTATGCATAATACATTAAAATGTGTCAAGAATGTACTTAAAATACATACTAATGTTATATTTACTATATACTTTTATGTCTCGGCCTTTATTTTAGTTTTTTTTGCCATTCTTGCTGTTGTACACAGTGACTGGAGGATAATATTATTGTGTATTTTAAGTACACTTTTTACACATTTGTTTATATTTTTTGTATACAATATTAGTGTAATAACAAATATATCAAGTGTGACTTAAGTTGTACTGATGCTATATCAGCAGTGTACTGAGTGTGATAATAGTCTCTGACAATAGCACACTTATGTTTAGCACACTTATGTTTAGCACACTTATGTTTAGCACACTTATGTTTAGCACACTTTTGTTTAGCACACTTATGTTTAGCACACTTATGTTTAGTACAGTTATGTTTAGTACAGTTATGTTTAGCACACTTATGTTTAGCACACTTTTGTTTAGCACACTTATGTTTAGCACACTTATGTTTAGCACACTTTTGTTTAGCACACTTATGTTTAGCACACTTATGTTTAGTACACTTATGTTTAGCACACTTATGTTTAGCACACTTATGTTTAGTACAGTTATGTTTAGCACACTTATGTTTAGCACACTTATGTTTAGCACACTTATGTTTAGCACACTTTTGTTTAGCACACTTATGTTTAGCACACTTATGTTTAGCACACTTATGTTTAGTACAGTTATGTTTAGCACACTTATGTTTAGCACACTTTTGTTTAGCACACTTATGTTTAGCACACTTATGTTTAGTACAGTTATGTTTAGTACAGTTATGTTTAGCACACTTATGTTTAGCACACTTATGTTTAGCACACTTTTGTTTAGCACACTTATGTTTAGCACACTTATGTTTAGCACACTTTTGTTTAGCACACTTATGTTTAGCACACTTTTGTTTAGCACACTTTTGTTTAGCACACTTATGTTTAGCACACTTATGTTTAGCACACTTATGTTTAGTACAGTTATGTTTAGCACACTTATGTTTAGCACACTTATGTTTAGCACACTTTTGTTTAGCACACTTATGTTTAGCACACTTTTGTTTAGCACACTTATGTTTAGCACACTTATGTTTAGTACAGTTATGTTTAGCACACTTATGTTTAGCACACTTATGTTTAGCACACTTATGTTTAGTACAGTTATGTTTAGCACACTTATGTTTAGCACACTTTTGTTTAGCACACTTATGTTTAGCACACTTTTGTTTAGCACACTTATGTTTAGCACACTTTTGTTTAGCACACTTATGTTTAGCACACTTTTGTTTAGTACAGTTATGTTTAGCACACTTATGTTTAGCACACTTATGTTTAGCACAGTTATGTTTAGCACAGTTATGTTTAGCACACTTATGTTTAGCACACTTTTGTTTAGCACACTTATGTTTAGCACACTTTTGTTTAGCACACTTATGTTTAGCACACTTATGTTTAGTACAGTTATGTTTAGCACACTTATGTTTAGCACACTTATGTTTAGCACACTTATGTTTAGTACAGTTATGTTTAGCACACTTATGTTTAGCACACTTTTGTTTAGCACACTTATGTTTAGCACACTTATGTTTAGCACACTTTTGTTTAGCACACTTATGTTTAGCACACTTTTGTTTAGCACACTTATGTTTAGCACACTTTTGTTTAGTACAGTTATGTTTAGCACACTTATGTTTAGCACACTTATGTTTAGCACAGTTATGTTTAGCACACTTATGTTTAGCACACTTATGTTTAGCACACGTTAACAATGTTGTAATTGTTGGATAAGAAAATAAAATGTTAAGAGCTGAGAGATGTCAGAGATGTGCTGCTGAGGGTTAAAAACACTGGAGGCTCTCAGTGGAGGAACAGCGCCACCTACAGGACACAGGAGGAACTGCAGCAGAGGATGGACCGGGTCTGACTCTGGGTTCTCTGTCTGAACTTTTAGACAAATCCAAACTGGTTACAGTGGATTTGTTTTTTATTTTTTACCATTGTGAGGATTAAGGGCCTAGGAGCATTTACCCCTGAACTATAAGATCCTGGTTTGAATCCAGATTTCCATCTTCTCTCCAGAGATCAGAGAGCATCAGTGTTAAATGCAGAGCTGTTTTTTCCCCTCCCTTAAGCCATTATTAATAAAATAACAGTGCATTTACCCCTGAACTATAAGCTTCAGGTTTGAGTCCAGGTCTGGGCCCAGACTTCAGAAGCATCTGAGTTAAACGCCGCGCTGGTGTTGGTCCCTGAGCTCATGATTAAGTAAAACACTGCAGGCCTCACCGAGAACCACACAGAGGCTGCGCTCGCACTCTGGCTTAAGTCTGGCTTAAAACTGGTTTAAGTCTGGTTTAAGTCTGGCTTAAAACTGGTTTAAGTCTGGCTTAAAACTGGTTTAAGTCTGGTTTAAGTCTGGTTTAAAACTGGTTTAAGTCTGGTTTAAATCTGGCTTAAGTCTGGTTTAAAACTGGTTTAAGTCTGGTTTAAAACTGGTTTAAGTCTGGTTTAAGACAGGTTTAAGTCTGGTTTAAAACTGGTTTAAGTCTGGTTTAAGTCGGGCTTAAGTCTGGTTTAAAACTGGTTTAAGTCTGGTTTAAGTCTGGTTTAAGTCTGGTTTAAGACAGGTTTAAGTCTGGTTTAAAACTGGTTTAAGTCAGGTTTAAAACTGGTTTAAGTCTGGTTTAAGTCTGGTTTAAGACAGGTTTAAGTCTGGTTTAAAACTGGTTTAAGTCAGGTTTAAGACTGGTTTAAGTCCGGTTTATGTCTGGTTTAAGACAGGTTTAAGTCTGGTTTAAATCTGGCTTAAGTCTGGTTTAAAACTGGTTTAAGTCTGGTTTAAAACTGGTTTAAGTCTGGTTTAAGTCTGGCTTAAGTCTGGCTTAAAACTGGTTTAAGTCTGGTTTAAAACTGGTTTAAGTCTGGTTTAAATCTGGCTTAAGTCTGGTTTAAAACTGATTTAAGTCTGGTTTAAAACTGGTTTAAGTCTAGTTTAAAACAGGTTTAAGTCTGGTTTGAAACTGGTTTAAGTCTGGTTTAAAACTGGTTTAAGTCTGGTTTAAAACTGGTTTAAGTCTGGTTTAAGTCAGGTTTAAGTCTGGTTTAAGACAGGTTTAAGTCTGGTTTAAGTCTGGTTTAAGACAGGTTTAATTCAGGTTTAAGTCAGGTTTAAGACAGGTTTAAGTCAGGTTTAAGTCAGGTTTAAGTCAGGTTTAAGACAGGTTTAATTCAGGTTTAAGTCTGGTTTAAGTCTGGTTTAAGACAGGTTTAATTCAGGTTTAAGTCAGGTTTAAGTCAGGTTTAAGTCAGGTTTAAGTCAGGTTTAAGTCAGGTTTAAGACAGGTTTAAGTCAGGTTTAAGTCAGGTTTAAGACAGGTTTAAGTCAGGTTTAAGTCAGGTTTAAGTCTCTTATGTGAGGCTGATGATTTTTGACCCAGATGTTTGTTAATAAATGATTTTTCTCTGTCACAGATAAAACCTCTCTCTTCCTTTAAGTCTCATTGACTTCCATAAAAATCTTTTATTTTCCCTCTGCTGCTGGTCCAGAACAGAAAAGTTAAATCCTGTTCATTCCTCTGTGACTCTGTCCGTCAGAGGTAAACAATACACAAACAATACACAAACAATACACAAACAAAAACATCATGTTCTCAGTGCATTGTGGGAAATAATGAAATAATTACAAATAATTAAGTCAAACAATTACACATCTGTGCATTATGTAAACAAACTGCATTTAGAGGTAAAAATATGAAAATGAGTTCACTTTGCTCTCAGTGATGAAGGCGGGGTTAATGAGAATAAAACAAAGATGTTTTCCGGAGTTAAATGCGACCCAGTGAGTGAGTTTAGGTTTTGATCCTCAGGTTTCAGAGTAAACCGAGCGCAGGACAAAAGCAGATCGCTGTTTTCCTCTGAGATGGTTCAGGAACAAATTTCTTTTCCTCAGAGATAAATAAATAAAGTCATGAATAAAAGACGCTCTTTAAGATTTAATCAGCTCAGAGTCCTGGAGTCAGTGAGGTCTTTAATCCTGACCCTGACCAGGACCTGGATTAGACCTGGTCCTGGTCCTGGTCCTGGTCCTGACCTGGTCCTGGTCCTGGTCCTGGTCCTGACCTGGTCCTGGTCCTGACCCTGGTCCTGGTCCTGAGCCTGGTCCTGGTCCTGGTCCTGGTCCTGGTCCTGGTCCTGGTCCTGACCTGGTCCTGGTCCTGGTCCTGGTCCTGGTCCTGGTCCTGACCTGGTCCTGGTCCTGACCTGGTCCTGGTCCTGACCCTGGTCCTGGTCCTGGTCCTGACCTGGTCCTGGTCCTGGTCCTGACCTGGTCCTGGTCCTGACCTGGTCCTGGTCCTGGTCCTGGTCCTGGTCCTGACCTGGTCCTGGTCCTGACCCTGGTCCTGGTCCTGGTCCTGACCTGGTCCTGGTCCTGGTCCTGGTCCTGGTCCTGGTCCTGACCTGGTCCTGGTCCTGACCTGGTCCTGGTCCTGGTCCTGGTCCTGGTCCTGACCTGGTCCTGGTCCTGACCTGGTCCTGGTCCTGACCCTGGTCCTGGTCCTGGTCCTGACCTGGTCCTGGTCCTGGTCCTGGTTCTGGTCCTGGTCCTGGTCCTGGTCCTGACCTGGTCCTGGTCCTGGTCCTGGTCCTGACCTGGTCCTGGTCCTGGTCCTGGTCCTGACCTGGTCCTGGTCCTGGTCCTGGTCCTGGTCCTGGTCCTGGTCCTGACCTGGTCCTGGTCCTGGTCCTGGTCCTGACCTGGTCCTGGTCCTGGTCCTGGTCCTGACCTGGTCCTGACCTGGTCCTGGTCCTGGTCCTGGTCCTGGTCCTGACCTGGTCCTGGTCCTGGTCCTGGTCCTGACCTGGTCCTGGTCCTGGTCCTGGTCCTGACCTGGTCCTGGTCCTGGTCCTGGTCCTGGTCCTGGTCCTGGTCCTGACCTGGTCCTGGTCCTGGTCCTGGTTCTGGTCCTGGTCCTGGTCCTGGTCCTGACCTGGTCCTGGTCCTGACCTGGTCCTGGTCCTGGTCCTGGTCCTGGTCCTGACCTGGTCCTGGTCCTGGTCCTGGTCCTGACCTGGTCCTGGTCCTGGTCCTGGTCCTGACCTGGTCCTGGTCCTGGTCCTGGTCCTGACCTGGTCCTGGTCCTGGTTCTGGTCCTGGTCCTGGTCCTGGTCCTGACCTGGTCCTGGTCCTGGTCCTGGTCCTGGTCCTGGTCCTGACCTGGTCCTGGTCCTGGTCCTGGTCCTGACCTGGTCCTGGTCCTGGTCCTGGTCCTGGTCCTGGTCCTGACCTGGTCCTGACCTGGTCCTGGTCCTGGTCCTGGTCCTGACCTGGTCCTGGTCCTGGTTCTGGTCCTGGTCCTGGTCCTGGTCCTGACCTGGTCCTGGTCCTGGTCCTGGTCCTGACCTGGTCCTGGTCCTGGTTCTGGTCCTGGTCCTGGTCCTGGTCCTGACCTGGTCCTGGTCCTGGTCCTGGTCCTGGTCCTGGTCCTGGTCCTGACCTGGTCCTGGTCCTGGTCCTGGTCCTGACCTGGTCCTGGTCCTGGTCCTGGTCCTGGTCCTGGTCCTGACCTGGTCCTGGTCCTGGTCCTGGTCCTGGTCCTGACCTGGTCCTGGTCCTGGTCCTGGTCCTGACCTGGTCCTGGTCCTGACCCTGGTCCTGGTCCTGGTCCTGACCTGGTCCTGGTCCTGGTCCTGGTTCTGGTCCTGGTCCTGGTCCTGGTCCTGACCTGGTCCTGGTCCTGGTCCTGGTCCTGGTCCTGGTCCTGGTCCTGACCTGGTCCTGGTCCTGGTCCTGGTCCTGGTCCTGACCTGGTCCTGGTCCTGGTCCTGTCCTGGTCCTGACCTGGTCCTGGTCCTGACCTGGTCCTGGTCCTGGTCCTGGTTCTGGTCCTGGTCCTGGTCCTGGTCCTGGTCCTGGTCCTGGTCCTGGTCCTGTCCTGGTCCTGACCTGGTCCTGGTCCTGACCCTGGTCCTGGTCCTGGTCCTGACCTGGTCCTGGTCCTGGTCCTGGTTCTGGTCCTGGTCCTGGTCCTGGTCCTGACCTGGTCCTGGTCCTGGTCCTGGTCCTGGTCCTGGTCCTGACCTGGTCCTGGTCCTGGTCCTGGTCCTGGTCCTGACCTGGTCCTGGTCCTGGTCCTGTCCTGGTCCTGACCTGGTCCTGGTCCTGACCCTGGTCCTGGTCCTGGTCCTGACCTGGTCCTGGTTCTGGTCCTGGTCCTGGTCCTGGTCCTGGTCCTGGTCCTGGTCCTGACCTGGTCCTGGTCCTGGTCCTGGTCCTGGTCCTGGTCCTGGTCCTGACCTGGTCCTGGTCCTGGTCCTGGTCCTGTCCTGGTCCTGACCTGGTCCTGGTCCTGACCCTGGTCCTGGTCCTGGTCCTGACCTGGTCCTGGTCCTGGTCCTGGTTCTGGTCCTGGTCCTGGTCCTGGTCCTGACCTGGTCCTGGTCCTGGTCCTGGTCCTGTCCTGGTCCTGACCTGGTCCTGGTTCTGGTCCTGGTCCTGGTCCTGGTCCTGGTCCTGACCTGGTCCTGGTCCTGGTCCTGGTCCTGACCTGGTCCTGGTCCTGGTCCTGGTCCTGACCTGGTCCTGGTCCTGGTCCTGGTCCTGACCTGGTCCTGGTCCTGGTTCTGGTCCTGGTCCTGGTCCTGGTCCTGACCTGGTCCTGGTCCTGGTCCTGGTCCTGGTCCTGGTCCTGACCTGGTCCTGGTCCTGGTCCTGGTCCTGGTCCTGACCTGGTCCTGGTCCTGGTCCTGGTCCTGGTCCTGGTCCTGGTCCTGACCTGGTCCTGACCTGGTCCTGGTCCTGGTCCTGGTCCTGACCTGGTCCTGGTCCTGGTTCTGGTCCTGGTCCTGGTCCTGGTCCTGACCTGGTCCTGGTCCTGGTCCTGGTCCTGACCTGGTCCTGGTCCTGGTCCTGGTCCTGGTCCTGGTCCTGACCTGGTCCTGGTCCTGGTCCTGGTCCTGGTCCTGACCTGGTCCTGGTCCTGGTCCTGTCCTGGTCCTGACCTGGTCCTGGTCCTGACCCTGGTCCTGGTCCTGGTCCTGACCTGGTCCTGGTCCTGGTCCTGGTTCTGGTCCTGGTCCTGGTCCTGGTCCTGACCTGGTCCTGGTCCTGGTCCTGGTCCTGGTCCTGGTCCTGACCTGGTCCTGGTCCTGGTCCTGGTCTGGTCCTGGTCCTGGTCCTGTCCTGGTCCTGACCTGGTCCTGGTCCTGACCTGGTCCTGGTCCTGGTCCTGGTTCTGGTCCTGGTCCTGGTCCTGGTCCTGGTCCTGGTCCTGGTCCTGGTCCTGACCTGGTCCTGGTCCTGGTTCTGGTCCTGGTTCTGGTCCTGGTCCTGGTCCTGACCTGGTCCTGGTCCTGGTCCTGGTCCTGGTCCTGGTCCTGACCTGGTCCTGGTCCTGACCCTGGTCCTGGTCCTGGTCCTGACCTGGTCCTGGTCCTGGTCCTGGTCCTGGTCCTGGTCCTGACCTGGTCCTGGTCCTGACCTGGTCCTGGTCCTGGTCCTGGTCCTGGTCCTGACCTGGTCCTGGTCCTGACCCTGGTCCTGGTCCTGGTCCTGACCTGGTCCTGGTCCTGGTCCTGGTTCTGGTCCTGGTCCTGGTCCTGGTCCTGACCTGGTCCTGGTCCTGGTCCTGGTCCTGACCTGGTCCTGGTCCTGACCTGGTCCTGGTCCTGGTCCTGGTCCTGGTCCTGACCTGGTCCTGGTCCTGACCCTGGTCCTGGTCCTGGTCCTGGTTCTGGTCCTGGTCCTGGTCCTGGTCCTGGTCCTGGTCCTGACCTGGTCCTGGTCCTGGTCCTGGTCCTGGTCCTGACCTGGTCCTGGTCCTGGTCCTGGTCCTGGTCCTGGTCCTGGTCCTGACCTGGTCCTGACCTGGTCCTGGTCCTGGTCCTGTCCTGGTCCTGTCCTGGTCCTGGTCCTGGTCCTGGTCCTGGTCCTGGTCCTGGTCCTGGTCCTGGTCCTGGTCCTGGTCCTGGTCCTGGTCCTGGTCCTGGTCCTGGTCCTGGTCCTGGTCCTGGTCCTGGTCCTGGTCCTGGTCCTGGTCCTGGTCCTGGTCCTGGTCCTGGTCCTGGTCCTGGTCCTGGTCCTGGTCCTGACCTGGTCCTGGTCCTGGTCCTGGTCCTGGTCCTGGTCCTGGTCCTGGTCCTGGTCCTGGTCCTGGTCCTGGTCCTGGTCCTGGTCCTGGTCCTGGTCCTGGTCCTGACCTGGTCCTGGTCCTGGTCCTGGTTCTGGTCCTGGTCCTGGTCCTGGTCCTGACCTGGTCCTGGTCCTGGTCCTGGTCCTGGTCCTGGTCCTGACCTGGTCCTGGTCCTGGTCCTGGTCTGGTCCTGGTCCTGGTCCTGTCCTGGTCCTGACCTGGTCCTGGTCCTGACCTGGTCCTGGTCCTGGTCCTGGTCCTGGTCCTGGTCCTGGTCCTGGTCCTGGTCCTGACCTGGTCCTGGTCCTGGTCCTGGTCCTGGTCCTGGTCCTGGTCCTGGTCCTGGTCCTGGTTCTGGTCCTGGTCCTGGTCCTGGTCCTGACCTGGTCCTGGTCCTGGTCCTGGTCCTGGTCCTGGTCCTGGTCCTGACCTGGTCCTGGTCCTGGTCCTGGTCCTGGTCCTGGTCCTGACCTGGTCCTGGTCCTGGTCCTGGTCCTGGTCCTGACCTGGTCCTGGTCCTGGTCCTGGTCCTGGTCCTGGTCCTGGTCCTGGTCCTGACCTGGTCCTGACCTGGTCCTGGTCCTGGTCCTGTCCTGGTCCTGACCTGGTCCTGGTCCTGGTCCTGGTCCTGGTCCTGGTCCTGGTCCTGGTCCTGGTCCTGGTCCTGGTCCTGGTCCTGGTCCTGGTCCTGGTCCTGACCTGGTCCTGGTCCTGGTCCTGGTCCTGACCTGGTTTTCTGTCACAGTCAGGGTTGGTTTTGTTTTGTGGCGTCTGAGGCTTTTATCTTTAATAATTCAGGCCAAACAAATCTGGAACAGGCTCATTGTTAATTCAGACCCAGAGCCACACAAATCAGGAAAAAAGGTTTTTATGGCCTCAAGGCTCAAAAACCAACTCTGCTCCAGGCTCCAGGACCTGCTCCAGGACCTGCTCCAGGACTTTCTCCAGGACCGGTCAGTGTTAGAAACTGTGCTCCAGGACCTGCTCCAGGACCTGCTCCAGGACTTTCTCCAGGACCGGTCAGGGTTAAAAACTGTGCTCCAGGCTCCAGGACCTGCTCCAGGACCTGTTCCAGGACCGGTCAGTGTTAGAAACTGTGCTCCAGGACCTGTTCCAGGACCTGTTCCAGGACCTGTTCCAGGACCGGTCAGGGTTAAAAACTGTGCTCCAGGCTCCAGGACCTGCTCCAGGACCTGTTCCAGGACCGGTCAGGGTTAAAAACTGTGCTCCAGGCTCCAGGACCTGCTCCAGGACCTGCTCCAGGACCGGTCAGTGTTAGAAACTGTGCTCCAGGCTCCAGGACCTGCTCCAGGACCTGTTCCAGGACCGGTCAGGGTTAAAGGGCTGAACCCTGCTCTGTGGGTTTTGAACATAAATAGAGTGCAGCTCTGTTACGCCTCAGTTTCTTTGGGCCTGGTTAATGAATGATGTGTAATCTCTGTGCAGTGTCGGAGCGCCCTCTGGCGGACAAACACGACCATCACAACAGTCTTCATGTTTCTGTCACAAACACAGTTTCTGTTCAAGTTTCTTTGGTTTAGATGTGGATTTACGAGGTTAAAGTAACTTTTACCCTCAGTTTATTTAAATTCAAATGTAAGAAATCTTGCAGCTTTAATTAAAACGTTTATAAATTCCTCTGCAGGTAAAGTTTGTTTGTTAAAGAAATGCGCTGGCACTGTGGGACTAGTAAAGGTTGATCTTTTCTTTTTGTTTATTATGTGACAGAAAAGTACACTGTGGTAGGAGATTATTCTTTTCATTCATAATATTTAAATTAAATGTTATAATTGTTTTTAAAAAATTAAACCATAAAACCATAAAATGAAATGAAATAAATATTTTTACAGATTTGGGACCAGAAGTTGGCATCGACAATGTTTTTTTTCCATTTGATTATTGGTAAAGCAGTGAGTTTAGTGGATTTTTATATTATTGTATGTGTTTTGTAAAGTAATTTTCTGGGAGAGGAAACATTGACTGTATCGGCTGCCAGTGGGGGAAGTTGTAGATTTATGGAACTGATGTCAGTTTTTGCCAGCACTGATGAATTGAGTTGCATGTAATTCAGAAATGGATTGCTCCTGATGCCATTCCTCAGGATTATGTGCAGAGATGAAAGCAGGGAGTCAGACTGAAACATGGTTAATGTGAGGAATGCCCTTCACAGCCCAGGTGTGGAAGCTGAGTGGTTTATTTATTTATTTATTTATTTATTTATTTATTTATTTATTTATTTATTTATTTATGTATGTATTTATTTATTTATTTATTTATTTGTTTGTTTGTTTGTTGATTTATTTATTTATTTATTTATTTATTTATTTATTGATTGATTTATTGATTTATTTATTGATTTGTTTGTTTGTTGATTTATTTATTTATTTATTTATTTATTTGTTACTGAAAAAATCTGTGTTATTCCAAAGCGGGGTGGAGTTAGATGGAGCAAATGTGTAATTTGTAATTTGGTGGAACTGTGAAGACGTTGTTACTGCACTGAAACAGGGGCGGTGTTTAATGGATTTGGTGACAGATGCCTGATATGTTCATGTTTTTGCAGAAGGTTTGTTCAGTGTCTAACCAGATATGATTTAACTGAATGGGCTGGGTCCATTTGTATATAAATTGAAGTTGATTAATGAGTAATGATGAAAATGTGGAGCTTCTAATCCTCCTTGAAATGTGGGTTTTTGTAAAGGTTTATCTTTTCTTTAATATCCTTTCTTTAATATCTTTTCTTTAACATCCTTTCTTTAATCTTTTCTTTAATTTCCTTTCTTTAATATCCTTTCTTGAATCTTTTTTTTAATCTTTTCTTTAATATCTTTTCTTTCATGCTCTGCCACTGTGGGACTTTTCTCCGCGGAACCTTTCTTCTGCCGCTGTCCCCGCACGGACCGTCACTGATGCAGGACGCCAACATGGCGGCAGGGCTCACGCTCGTGTGCTCTCGGTTCCGCGGACTCCTGGCTGTGCGCGTGCCCTCCGCGCGCGCTCCGGTCCCGGGTCTGGTCCCGGTTCGGGTGCGGACCTTTTCCCTGAACCCGGACTCGGACCTGGAGCAGAACCCGTTCTACTCCAAATACCGCGAGAAGATCCGAGATCTGCGCAGGTGAGCGAGATTCCCGCGGGGGAGAGGTTTGTTTTGGTTAGGTTAGGTTAGGTTAGGTTAGCTTAGGTTAGCTTAGCTTAGGTTAGGTTAGCTTAGGTTAGGTTAGGTTAGCTTAGGTTAGGTTAGGCTAGCTTAGGTTAGGTTAGCTTAGGTTAGGTTAGCTTAGGTTAGGTTAGGTTAGGCTAGCTTAGGTTAGCTTAGGTTAGGCTAGGTTAGGTTAGCTTAGGTTAGGCTAGCTTAGGTTAGCTTAGGTTAGGTTAGGTTAGGCTAGCTTAGGTTAGGTTAGGTTAGCTTAGGTTAGGTTAGGCTAGCTTAGGTTAGGTTAGCTTAGGTTAGGTTAGGTTAGGCTAGGTTAGGTTAGCTTAGGTTAGGCTAGGTTAGGCTAGGTTAGGTTAGCTTAGGTTAGGTTAGGCTAGGTTAGGTTAGGCTAGCTTAGGTTAGCTTAGGTTAGGTTAGCTTAGGTTAGGTTAGGCTAGGTTAGGTTAGGTTAGGCTAGGTTAGGTTAGGTTAGGCTAGGTTAGGTTAGCTTAGGTTAGGCTAGGTTAGGTTAGGCTAGGTTAGGTTAGGTTAGCTTAGGTTAGGCTAGGTTAGGTTAGGCTAGCTTAGGTTAGGTTAGCTTAGGTTAGGTTAGGTTAGCTTAGGTTAGGTTAGCTTAGGTAAGGTTAGGTTAGCTTAGGTAAGGTTAGGCTAGGTTAGGTTAGCTTAGGTAAGGTTAGGTTAGCTTAGGTTAGGTAAGGTTAGGTTAGCTTAGGTTAGGTTAGGTTAGATTAGCTTAGGTTAGGTTAGCTTAGGTAAGGTTAGGTTAGCTTAGCTTAGGTAAGGTTAGGTAAGGTTAGGTTAGGTAAGGTTAGGTTAGATTAGGTTAGGTTAGGTTAGGCTAGGTTAGGTTAGCTTAGGTTAGCTTAGGTTAGGTAAGGTTAGGTTAGATTAGGTTAGGTTAGCTTAGGTTAGGCTAGGTTAGGTTAGCTTAGTTAAGGTTAGGTTAGCTTAGGTAAGATTCGGTTAGATTAGCTTAGGTTAGGTTAGCTTAGGCTAGGTTAGGTTAGCTTAGGTAAGGTTAGGTTAGATTAGGTTAGGTTAGCTTAGGTTAGGTTAGGTTATGTTAGGCTAGGTTAGGTTAGCTTAGGTTAGCTTAGGTTAGGTTTGTTTAGGTTAGCTTAGCTTAGGTTAGGTTTGTTTAGGTTAGCTTAGGTTAGGTTAGGTTTGTTTAGGTTAGCTTAATTTTGTTTAGGTTAGCTAAGGTTAGGTTAGATTAGATTAGGTTAGGTTAGCTTAGGTTAGATTAGCTTAGGTTAGGTTAGATTAGCTTAGGTTAGATTAGGTTAGATTAGATTTGTTTAGCTTAGTTTAATTTTGTTTAGGTTAATTTAGGTTAGCTTAGGTTAGGTTAGGTCTGCCATTCCCAAAGTCAGGAGTCAGGGCCTTCCTTAAATTTACCAAAATCCCACACAGACCCCAACAATACAAGTTCCCTTGATCCCAAATTTTATTTTCATGTTTTTCTCCATATATTTCTATAAAAAACATTACAAAAGGCACTGACTTTTTTTTTTTTTTATACCAGTGCTTGGGCAATACTTTATCTGATACCTATTGTGAGCTAATTCATCTTCTACAATCATAAAACACAGTAATTTGACCTTTTCACCTTTTGCCTTGGCACATTTTCTCTGAGCTGCGTAAAGTACAATGTCCTTCATTTACAACACGGTTTATTCACAGTGTGCTTCTGTGGCTCACCTGGTAGAGCACACCTTGCTTTAAACCAGGGCACAGCGAAGCTAGCCATGAGTGCCACTGTTGGCGCTGTTAAGCACAATCCCAAGTGTAAAAATCTGAATTTGAGGCTTTATAAAGTCTTACATTTTTCTTATTAGGTCTTAAATACTGGGGCGGCATGGTGGCATAGTGGTTAGCACTCCTGCCTCACAGCAAGAAGAAGGTCCCGGGTTCGATTCCCGGACCGGGTGGGGCCTTTCTGTGTGGAGTTTGCATGTTCTCCCTGTGTCTGCTCAGTTTCCTCTACCACTAAAAACCTGTACAATAGGCCCCCCATGGTCCTCCCCTGCAAAAGAGATTCTGAATCTCAGAGGTACTTTCCTGGATAAATAAAGGTCAAATAAATAAATAAAATATGTCACATACTTTTTCTACTTATTCTAAAATGCCCACTTAAATTCTTAAAACCGTGTTATCATTGCCGATAAAAGAGCTCAGATTTTTTCTTACCTAGACCAAACTAACCTGTGTGCAAACTTTTGTGCAAGTTTAAAAATGTTCAGTGGGTGAATTTTGTGATACTGTGAAGTATGATGGAAACAAATAAAAATATAATATTCCTTACAAGAACCCAGCTCAAGTACGCTCTTTGCTGGGTACCGTGAGCTATATATTTTCAGAAAGGGCCCATTGTTACCTGTTCATGGGGCTCCTGGGTCACTGTGTGGTACTTTCATGCACCGCTGACCTGTGCGTTTCAGATCAGCACTGTTCAATTACTAGGCCCTCAACATTACTGGCACTTGGGCCTAATAATAAATGTAATAATAAATGTAATATTAAATATATTTTAAATGTGTGTGTTCTGTTCAGCTCTGACCCACAGCAGTTCAAGGCTCGGATGGAGAAACGGCTCGACGTCAAACAAGAAAAAGTAGGCCACAGCAAACTGGGAGAGTTCATCCACCTCATGGAGCAGACGCAGGTCTCACTGTTTATACGTTTGTGTTGTTCTGGAGGGAGGAGGAGGAGTAGTAACAGTAGTACTGGTAGTAGTAGTGGTAGTAGTTTGTACCTGTGTTTCTGCTGGACTCAGATATTATAGTATAAGTCCAAAATCCATGTGTTCTGTGTTCAGACCGGGTCCAGACTGGATTTATGAAGGAGGGACTGCTGGAACTGGTTACAGTCTAATTACAGTCTGGCTATAGTCTGGCTGCAGTCTGCTTACAGTCTGATTATAGTATGGGTACAGTCTGGTTACAGTCTGGTTACTGTCTGCTTACAGTCTGGCTACAGTCTGATTATAGTTTGGCTACAGTCTGGTTACAGTCTGGCTACAGTCTGATTATAGTATGGGTACAGTCTGCTTACAGTCTGGCTGCAGTCTGGTTACAGTCTGGTTACAGTCTGGTTACAGTCTGGCTACAGTCTGATTATAGTATGGGTACAGTCTGATCATAGTTTGGCTACAGTCTGGTTACAGTCTGGTTACTGTCTGCTTACAGTCTGGCTACAGTCTGATTATAGTATGGCTACAGTCTGGCTGCAGTCTGGTTACAGTCTGGTTACTGTCTGCTTACAGTCTGGCTACAGTCTGATTATAGTATGGCTACAGTCTGGCTGCAGTCTGGTTACAGTCTGGCTGCAGTCTGGCTACAGTCTGGTTACAGTCTGGCTGCAGTCTGGCTGCAGTCTCGTTACAGTCTGGCTGCAGTCTGGTTACTGTCTGCTTACAGTCTGGTTACAGTCTGGCTACTGTCTGGCTATAGTCTGCTTACAGTCTGATTACAGTCTGGCTACAGTCTGGTTACAGTCTGGCTATAGTCTGGCTGCAGTCTGGTTACAGTCTGGTTACTGTCTGGTTATAGTCTGGCTACATTCTGGTTACAGTCTGGTTACTGTCTGGTTACAGTCTGGTTACAGTCTGGTTACAGTCCAGCTACAGTCTGGTTACAGTCTGGTTATAGTCTGGTTACAGTCCAGCTACAGTCTGGTTACAGTCTGGTTACAGTCTGATTATAGTTTGGCTGCAGTCTGATTACAGTCCGGTTACAGTCCAGCTACAGTCTGATTACAGTCTGGTTACAGTCTGGTTACAGTCTGGTTACAGTCTGGTTGCAGTCTGGCTGCAGTCTGGCTACAGTCTGGTTACAGTCTGGTTACAGTCTGATTATAGTTTGGCTACAGTCTGGTTTACAGTCCAGCTACAGTCTGGTTACAGTCTGGTTACGGTTATGTGTTAATGTTTTATGGAAAGGTGGGCTTTCAGCTCGAGTCGGCTCGAATTCTGTGAATTTTCCTAATTTAAAAGAAATGTTTTATTAATAAATGTGTTTTATGTGAAGACAGAGAAAGAAACCACATCGAGCTCTGGATCAAGCGGAGTCTGCGGCAGCAACAAGGTCAGACTCCAGACCTAACCTTTTACATTATCCTCAACCTCAATGTGGATATTATATTTACATATAACACCTGTAACACACATGTAATGATTCTTATAACCCCAACACACATGTAATGATTATTATAACCCTAACACACATGTAATGATTATTATAACCCCAACACACATGTAATGATTATTATAACCCCAACACACATGTAATGATTATTATAACCCTAACACACATGTAATGATTATTATAACCCTAACACACATGTACTGATTATTATAACCTCAACACACATGTAATGATTATTATAACCTCAACACACATGTAATGATTATTATAACCTCAACACACATGTAATGATTATTATAACCTCAACACACATGTACTGATTATTATAACCCTAACACACATGGAATGATTATTATAACCCCAACACACATGTAATGATTATTATAACCCTAACACACATGTAATGATTATTATAACCTCAACACACATGTACTGATTATTATAACCTCAACACACATGTACTGATTATTATAACCCTAACACACATGGAATGATTATTATAACCCCAACACACATGTAATGATTATTATAACCTCAACACACATGTAATGATTATTATAACCCTAACACACATGTACTGATTATTATAACCTCAACACACATGTAATGATTATTATAACCTCAACACACATGTAATGATTATTATAACCTCAACACACATGTAATGATTATTATAACCTCAACACACATGTAATGATTATTATAACCTCAACACACATGTAATGATTATTATAACCCTAACACACATGTACTGATTATTATAACCTCAACACACATGTAATGATTATTATAACCTCAACACACATGTAATGATTATTATAACCTCAACACACATGTACTGATTATTATAACCCTAACACACATGTAATGATTATTATAACCCTACCACACATGTAATGATTATTATAACCTCAACACACGTAATGATTATTATAACCTCAACACACATGTACTGATTATTATAACCCTAACACACATGTAATGATTATTATAACCCTTCCACACATGTAATGATTATTATAACCCTAACACACATGTAATGATTATTATAACCCTAACACACATGTAATGATTATTATAACCCTAACACACATGTACTGATTATTATAACCCTAACACACATGTAATGATTATTATAACCCTAACACACATGTAATGATTATTATAACCCTAACACACATGTAATGATTATTATAACCCTAACACACATGTAATGATTATTATAACCCTAACACACATGTAATGATTATTATAACCTCAACACACATGTAATGATTATTATAACCCTAACACACATGTAATGATTATTATAACCCCAACACACATGTACTGATTATTATAACCCTAACCTACCACACATGTAATGATTATTATAACCCTAACACACATGTAATGATTATTATAACCCTACCACACATGTAATGATTATTATAACCCTTCCACACATGTAATGATTATTATAACCCTAACACACATGTAATGATTATTATAACCCTACCACACATGTAATGATTATTATAACCCTAACACACATGTAATGATTATTATAACCTCAACACACATGTACTGATTATTATAACCCTAACACACATGTAATGATTATTATAACCCTACCACACATGTAATGATTATTATAACCCTACCACACATGTAATGATTATTATAACCCTAACACACATGTAATGATTATTATAACCCTAACACACATGTAATGATTATTATAACCTCAACACACATGTAATGATTATTATAACCTCAACACACATGTAATGATTATTATAACCTCAACACACATGTAATGATTATTATAACCCTAACACACATGTAATGATTATTATAACCTCAACACACATGTAATGATTATTATAACCCTACCACACATGTAATGATTATTATAACCCTAACACACATGTAATGATTATTATAACCCTAACACACATGTAATGATTATTATAACCCCAACACACATGTAATGATTATTATAACCCTACCACACATGTAATGATTATTATAACCCTAACACACATGTACTGATTATTATAACCCTACCACACATGTAATGATTATTATAACCCTAACACACATGTAATGATTATTATAACCCTACCACACATGTAATGATTATTATAACCCTAACACACATGTAATGATTATTATAACCCTAACACACATGTAATGATTATTATAACCCCAACACACATGTAATGATTATTATAACCCCAACACACATGTAATGATTATTATAATCCTACCACACATGTAATGATTATTATAACCCCAACACACATGTAATGATTATTATAACCCTAACACACATGTAATGATTATTATAACCCTAACACACATGTAATGATTATTATAACCTCAACACACATGTAATGATTATTATAACCTCAACACACATGTACTGATTATTATAACCCTAACACACATGGAATGATTATTATAACCCCAACACACATGTAATGATTATTATAACCTCAACACACATGTAATGATTATTATAACCCTAACACACATGTACTGATTATTATAACCTCAACACACATGTAATGATTATTATAACCTCAACACACATGTAATGATTATTATAACCTCAACACACATGTAATGATTATTATAACCTCAACACACATGTAATGATTATTATAACCCTAACACACATGTACTGATTATTATAACCTCAACACACATGTAATGATTATTATAACCTCAACACACATGTAATGATTATTATAACCCTAACACACATGTAATGATTATTATAACCCTACCACACATGTAATGATTATTATAACCTCAACACACGTAATGATTATTATAACCTCAACACACATGTACTGATTATTATAACCCTAACACACATGTAATGATTATTATAACCCTTCCACACATGTAATGATTATTATAACCCTAACACACATGTAATGATTATTATAACCCTAACACACATGTACTGATTATTATAACCCTAACACACATGTAATGATTATTATAACCCTAACACACATGTAATGATTATTATAACCCTAACACACATGTAATGATTATTATAACCCTAACACACATGTAATGATTATTATAACCCTAACACACATGTAATGATTATTATAACCTCAACACACATGTAATGATTATTATAACCCTAACACACATGTAATGATTATTATAACCCCAACACACATGTACTGATTATTATAACCCTAACCTACCACACATGTAATGATTATTATAACCCTAACACACATGTAATGATTATTATAACCCTACCACACATGTAATGATTATTATAACCCTTCCACACATGTAATGATTATTATAACCCTAACACACATGTAATGATTATTATAACCCTACCACACATGTAATGATTATTATAACCCTAACACACATGTAATGATTATTATAACCTCAACACACATGTACTGATTATTATAACCCTAACACACATGTAATGATTATTATAACCCTACCACACATGTAATGATTATTATAACCCTACCACACATGTAATGATTATTATAACCCTAACACACATGTAATGATTATTATAACCCTAACACACATGTAATGATTATTATAACCTCAACACACATGTAATGATTATTATAACCTCAACACACATGTAATGATTATTATAACCTCAACACACATGTAATGATTATTATAACCCTAACACACATGTAATGATTATTATAACCTCAACACACATGTAATGATTATTATAACCCTACCACACATGTAATGATTATTATAACCCTAACACACATGTAATGATTATTATAACCCTAACACACATGTAATGATTATTATAACCCCAACACACATGTAATGATTATTATAACCCTACCACACATGTAATGATTATTATAACCCTAACACACATGTACTGATTATTATAACCCTACCACACATGTAATGATTATTATAACCCTAACACACATGTAATGATTATTATAACCCTACCACACATGTAATGATTATTATAACCCTAACACACATGTAATGATTATTATAACCCTAACACACATGTAATGATTATTATAACCCCAACACACATGTAATGATTATTATAACCCCAACACACATGTAATGATTATTATAACCCTAACACACATGTAATGATTATTATAACCCTACCACACATGTAATGATTATTATAACCCTAACACACATGTAATGATTATTATAATCCTACCACACATGTAATGATTATTATAACCCCAACACACATGTAATGATTATTATAACCCTAACACACATGTAATGATTATTATAACCCTAACACACATGTAATGATTATTATAACCCTACCACACATGTAATGATTATTATAACCCTACCACACATGTAATGATTATTATAACCTCAACACACATGTACTGATTATTATAACCCTAACACACATGTAATGATTATTATAACCCCAACACACATGTAATGATTATTATAATCCTACCACACATGTAATGATTATTATAACCCCAACACACATGTAATGATTATTATAACCCTAACACACATGTAATGATTATTATAACCCTAACACACATGTAATGATTATTATAACCCTACCACACATGTAATGATTATTATAACCTCAACACACATGTACTGATTATTATAACCCTAACACACATGTAATGATTATTATAACCCCAACACACATGTAATGATTATTATAATCCTACCACACATGTAATGATTATTATAACCCCAACACACATGTAATGATTATTATAACCCTAACACACATGTAATGATTATTATAACCCTAACACACATGTAATGATTATTATAACCCTACCACACATGTAATGATTATTATAACCTCAACACACATGTACTGATTATTATAACCCCAACACACATGTACTGATTATTATAACCCTAACACACATGTAATGATTATTATAACCCTAACACACATGTAATGATTATTATAACCCTAACACATATGTAATGATTATTATAACCCTAACACACATGTACTGATTATTATAACCCCAACACACATGTACTGATTATTATAACCCTAACACACATGTAATGATTATTATAACCCCAACACACATGTAATGATTATTATAACCCTACCACACATGTAATGATTATTATAACCTCAACACACATGTAATGATTATTATAACCCTAACACACATGTAATGATTATTATAACCCCAACACACATGTAATGATTATTATAACCCTAACACACATGTAATGATTATTATAACCCTACCACACATGTAATGATTATTATAACCTCAACACACGTAATGATTATTATAACCCTAACACACATGTAATGATTATTATAACCCCAACACACATGTACTGATTATTATAACCCTAACACACATGTAATGATTATTATAACCCTACCACACATGTAATGATTATTATAACCTCAACACACATGTAATGATTATTATAACCCTAACACACATGTAATGATTATTATAACCCTAACACATTTAGTTCAGTAGAATATTTACTGTGTGAGGGTTAGCTCAGCATGACGCCAGCTCACTGTTGGGAGATGAAACTGTTCTCATCAAACACAAAAAAAGTCACTTTTACTTTAAAAGATGAGCATTGCACAAACCAAACAACAACCACACACCACCAATCAGCTGTCAGCACTGCTCAGAACTGCCTCCTGATTGGTTGGTTTTTTATTTCATACTGATGGGTTTTTTTTCCCTCAGACTCTGGAGTCCATCCTGAACCTCGACCTGGTCCAGGACAAAACTGGACCTGAGATCTCAGAGGTTAGTCCCTCAAAGCCACGAAATCCCTACAACTGTTACGTTTAAGACCAGTGACGAACTGCAGTCTGTGTCCACAGATCTGGAACCAGTACTTCTCCTGCAAAGACACCATCAGCGCCTCCATCCCAGTGAGTCACTTTAACCCTAACTCCATCCCAGTGAGTCACTTTAACCCTAACTCCATCCCAGTGAGTCACTTTAACCCTAACCCAGTGAGTCACTTTAACCCTAACTCCATCCCAGTGAGTCACTTTAACCCTAACCCAGTGAGTCACTTTAACCCTAACCCAGTGAGTCACTTTAACCCTGTGAGAGTTAGCTGTTGTTACCTTCTCAAAGCCATAGAATATGAAACAGTACAGAGCGTGTGTTCAGAAGCATGCTATAACGCAGTACAACCACCAGAGGAAGCTGTTGTATAAGAAATGACTTCCTGTCTGCTGCTGGGGTTCAGTGCTCGTGTCCCGGAGAGGAGCCGCCCAGCGACGCTCCAGGACACCAAACTGGGACAGGATGGGGTCGGTTTAGCCCTGAAACAGCAGCCTTTATCCTCACATTATGCTCTGAACACGACGCTGGAATCAGTCGTGACTCTGAGATGTTTAGGCGACTAACTGCACACGAATGAGTCAGACTAACCCTGCTCTGACTCCTCTGTCCTGAATAAGATAAATATAACCTCAATATACAACCTCCCCACAGCGAGGTCCCCACCCTTCAGTTGAGAACCACAGACCGAGATGAATTTGGACAGTTAACATTAACACTGTGTTTGTTTATTCCAGACAGAAACGTATGAGCTGATGCAGACCCGGGCTCAGTCCTGCCCCATGGTCAGAACTTTATACTTTTCATATGTATCCTGGTGTTATACTGTGTACTGTGTACTGTGTACTGTGTACTGTGTACATATCTGTGATACCTGTGTACTTTTATTATTACCTAATACTTGGCCTCAGTCCTGCTGAGTGCTGTGCTTTTGTACTTAAATATTTTAGCCTTTTTTACTCTTAAAGAAACATGAGCTTTAGTTTGGGTACAGGTGGATGATAACGTGACCAGTGTGTGTTTCTGGGACAGTTCCTGTTTGCTCTGCCGCGCTCAGAGGGATACGAGTTCTTCGTGGGTCAGTGGTCAGGACACCAGCTGCACTTTACCTCTCTCATAAACCTGCAGGTCAGTAAACATTACCTACAGTGTGTGTCTATTTAAAATTATATATTGTTTTTATGTTTCAGACCCTGGGGGAGAGCGCCCCCTCTCAGCTGGTGCTGTACCATTACCCAGAGCTCAAGCACAAGGGCATTGTTCTGATGACGGCCGACAGAGACCACAAGTTCATGGTGACCACAGTTTCTTTACAATTCAACTGTGGCTCGCACTTTAATGCATTAATCACAACAAGTATTTACAGAAAAATAACTTTGGCACTCAATAACACGGGACAGAGCAGTGTGGGGGACAGAGGGGACAGAGCAGTGTGGGGGACAGAGGGGACAGAGCAGTGTGGGGGACAAAGCAGTGTGGGGGACAGAGGGGAGAGCAGTGTGGGGGACAGAGGGGAGAGCAGTGTGGGGGACAGACACAGAGGGGACAGAGCAGTGTGGGGGACAGACACAGTGTGGACAGAGCAGTGTGGGGGACAGACAGTGTGGGGGACAGACACAGTGTGGGGGACAGAGGGGACAGAGCAGTGTGGGGGACAGAGCAGTGTGGGGGACAGACAGTGTGGGGGATAGACACAGTGTGTGGGACAGAGCAGTGTGGGGGACAGAGCAGTGTGGGGGACAGACACAGTGTGGGGGATAGACACAGTGTGTGGGACAGAGCAGTGTAGGGGACAGAGCAGTGTGGGGGACAGACACAGAGGGGACAGAGCAGTGTGAGAGGCAGAGGGGACAGAGCAGTGTGGGGGACAGACACAGAGGGGACCGAGCAGTGTGAGAGGCAGAGGGGACAGAGCAGTGTAGGGGACAGACACAGAGGCGACAGAGCAGTGTGGGGGACAGACACAGTGTGGACAGAGCAGTGTGGGGGACAGAGCAGTATGGGGGACAGACAGTGTGGGGGACAGACACAGTGTGGGGGACAGAGCAGTGTGGGGGACAGAGGGGACAGAGCAGTGTGGGGGACAGAGCAGTGTGGGGGACAGACAGTGTGGGGGATAGACACAGTGTGTGGGACAGAGCAGTGTGGGGGACAGAGCAGTGTGGGGGACAGACACAGTGTGGGGGATAGACACAGTGTGTGGGACAGAGCAGTGTGTGGGACAGAGCAGTGTGTGGGACAGAGCAGTGTGGGGGACAGAGCAGTGTGGGGGACAGAGCAGTGTGGGGGACAGAGGGGACCGAGCAGTGTGGGGGACAGACACAGAGGGGACCGAGCAGTGTGGGGGACAGAGGGGACAGAGCAGTGTAGGGGACAGACACAGTGTGGACAGAGCAGTGTGAGGGACAGAGCAGTGTGGGGGACAGACACAGTGTGGGGGACAGACACAGTGTGGGGGACAGAGCAGTGTGGGGAACAGACACAGTGTGGGGGACAGAGCAGTGTGGGGGACAGAGCAGTGTGTGGGACAGAGCAGTGTTGGGGACAGAGCAGTGTGGGGAACAGACACAGTGTGGGGGACAGAGCAGTGTGGGGGACAGACACAGAGGGGACCGAGCAGTGTGGGGGACAGACACAGTGTGGGGGACAGACACAGTGTGGGGGACAGAGCAGTGTGGGGGACAGACACAGAGGGGACCGAGCAGTGTGGGGGACAGACACAGAGGGGACCGAGCAGTGTGGGGGACAGAGCAGTGTGGGGGACAGAGGGGACAGAGCAGTGTGGGGGTCTGAGTTCATTAGCTCATCTATAGGATCATAGTTCACTCTGTAAGGATTCATCCAGACAGGGGAGTGGGGGTGAGGTAGGGGGAGTGGGGGTGAGGCGGGGGGAGTGAGGGTGAGGTGGGGGGAGTGGGGGTGAGGCAGGGGGAGTGGGGGTGAGGGGGGGGAGTGGGGGTGAGGTGGGGGGAGTGAGGGTGAGGTGGGGGGAGTATACCTTTTGTTACCTGGGTCTATGTTGAGCTTAGACCTGGTTTTAACCTAGGTTTTGGTAACTTCCAGGGCGTCCACGAGGCCCAGTGTTTGGCCAATCAGGTGCAGCTTTTCTACGGCTCCAGAGACAGAGCGTTCCGATTGGTCGAGGCCTTCAACCAGAGTCCAACAGAGTTCAGACATATGGACGTCATCGCGGAGCTGGAGCAGAGTGGGATTGGAGCCAGTGCTCGTCCCGTACAGTAGCCCAGACCACGGAGACCACACAGACCTGAGACCACACCAGGACCACGCTGTCCATGCTGAGCCAATGTTTCAGATAAACGTATTTCAAACGCGTAATAAACAAGTTCTGAGTTATTTTTATTTATTTAGTGTTTTTGTTAAACAGTGCTGTTCCTGTCGATGTAACGGTGTTGGGGTAAGGGATGAAAACTTTACCATAACTGATAAAACAAGTAAATATGTTTTCAGTGAATTGTCTTTTCCTTGAACCTCCGCCTTTTCGTGGAGGAGGAGTTTGACCCTAAATGATCCTGGGAGGCTTGTCGCCCCGGGGCAGAAGGCTCTGGAAGGTCTCCCATGGCAAATGTGCTCGGTGCAGGGACTGAGAGCAGACTGTCATTAGAACTTAATGTAAATGTCATACTGCAGTAACAAATAGGAAAGGATAAGGTCAAATTAAATAACAGCAAAGACAAGAGTTGTTTACTTAATCTTTTTAACATTTTGACAGAGTGGTTAGCCTCATGTCCTCCTGTTACTGTGGCAGAGTGGTTAGCCTCATGTCCTCCTGTTACTGTGGCAGAGTGGTTAGCCTCATGTCCTCCTGTTACTGTGGCAGAGTGGTTAGCCTCATGTCCTCCTGTTACTGTGGCAGAGTGGTTAGCCTCATGTCCTGTTACTGTGGCAGAGTGGTTAGCCTCATGTCCTCCTGTTACTGTGGCAGAGTGGTTAGCCTCATGTCCTCCTGTTACTGTGGCAGAGTGGTTAGCCTCATGTCCTCCTGTTACTGTGGCAGAGTGGTTAGCCTCATGTCCTGTTACTGTGGCAGAGTGGTTAGCCTCATGTCTTCCTGTTACTGTGGCAGAGTGGTTAGCCTCATGTCCTCCTGTTACTGTGGCAGAGTGGTTAGCCTCATGTCCTCCTGTTACTGTGGCAGAGTGGTTAGCCTCATGTCCTCCTGTTACTATGGCAGAGTGGTTAGTCTCATGTCCTCCTGTTACTGTGGCAGAGTGGTTAGCCTCATGTCCTCCTGTTACTGTGGCAGAGTGGTTAGCCTCATGTCCTGTTACTGTGGCAGAGTGGTTAGCCTCATGTCCTGTTACTGTGGCAGAGTGGTTAGCCTCATGTCCTCCTGTTACTGTGGCAGAGTGGTTAGCCTCATGTCCTGTTACTGTGGCAGAGTGGTTAGCCTCATGTCCTGTTACTGTGGCAGAGTGGTTAGCCTCATGTCCTCCTGTTACTGTGGCAGAGTGGTTAGCCTCATGTCCTCCTGTTACTGTGGCAGAGTGGTTAGCCTCATGTCCTGTTACTGTGGCAGAGTGGTTAGCCTCATGTCCTCCTGTTACTGTGGCAGAGTGGTTAGCCTCATGTCCTCCTGTTACTGTGGCAGAGTGGTTAGCCTCATGTCCTCCTGTTACTGTGGCAGAGTGGTTAGTCTCATGTCCTCCTGTTACTGTGGCAGAGTGGTTAGCCTCATGTCCTCCTGTTACTGTGGCAGAGTGGTTAGCCTCATGTCCTCCTGTTACTGTGGTAGAGTGGTTAGCCTCATGTCTTCCTGTTACTGTGGCAGAGTGGTTAGCCTCATGTCCTGTTACTGTGGCAGAGTGGTTAGCCTCATGTCCTTCCTGTTACTGTGGCAGAGTGGTTAGCCTCATGTCCTCCTGTTACTGTGGCAGAGTGGTTAGCCTCATGTCCTCCTGTTACTGTGGCAGAGTGGTTAGCCTCATGTCCTGTTACTGTGGCAGAGTGGTTAGCCTCATGTCTTCCTGTTACTGTGGCAGAGTGGTTAGCCTCATGTCCTGTTACTGTGGCAGAGTGGTTAGCCTCATGTCCTTCCTGTTACTGTGGCAGAGTGGTTAGCCTCATGTCCTCCTGTTACTGTGGCAAAGTGGTTAGCCTCATGTCCTCCTGTTACTGTGGCAGAGTGGTTAGCCTCATGTCCTGTTACTGTGGCAGAGTGGTTAGCCTCATGGTCCGGGGACAAACATTATTTTGTATCTGATTAAATCTGGTCCATAAAACCAGAGGCCATTGGTTTGAATGTTTATTGTAATAATTCCACACAGATGTGCTGCGGTCAGTGTGGCTGTTAGCGTGAGATCAGGTCAAACATGCTCTGTACACAAGAACGTCATCAAACACAACACATAAAAAATTACTTTTTTAATTTTAAAGATTTTTTTTGTGACATTTTCTGTGAATTTAATCAACTCTGAAGAACAAGTATCTTTACAAAATTACAGAATTTATTTTTTTATCCCTGAGGGGAAATTCTTTTTTGTTACAGACATGCAACCCAACAATGAAATGAAAAGATATAGAATAAGAAATTTACAGTATAATAAAAAAATATATATCAAAATCTCAAAACCCCAGATGTCTTGAAAACACCTTAGTAACAACAATTTTAAAATATAATAAGGAAAAAGAATCTCTTTAAAATATAATAATGCTCTCAGATAAGGAAACATTTTAGATGGAAAGATGCTTCAATACTTCGCTGATAAATAACCAAGCATTCACTCCATCACTGTCAAACAGCATTTCATCAATGGACCCTCAAGGGATTGCACTCAATAAAAGATTTATTCATTAATATTTTTCCAACATTCCAGCAGCTACAGGAAAAGTTTAAGCTGCACATTAAAGACTTGTTCAAATATTTACAGATCCAAAGTTTTGTCCTTTCCTAGTCGGCCTCCTGACTCTGCAGTGGATAATCTGTTCCCGTCTGATCCGTTTAAAAAATGATTTATAGCTAAAATTCACAATATGCTGTCACAACTGGACTGTATCACTACACCAGAACATCTGGAAGACCTGGGTGTGACAATCACAGATAATCAAACATCTTCCTCTGTGTGTATTCAACATGGACTCTTACACTTCAGAGTTTTGCATAGACTACACTTAAACAAGTTGAAATTGTCAAGAATGTTTCCTCCTCTAAACTGTTCCTGCGATAGATGAACACAGCAGCCGGCTTCACTAGCACACGTTTTGGAATTGCCCTTGTATTATGACATATTGGAATAACCTTTTTCAAACTTTGTCAAAAATTCTTAAAAAAACACTTCAGCCAGATCCAATTCTTGCCTGATTTGGAGTGACACCGGTTTCTGTAGAACTATCAGACGCCCAGAGTAACATGATTTGTGACACTGTTGGCTCGACGATTAATTTTGTGAAATTGGAAACAAAAAAGGCCTCCGTCTCACTCAGGGTTAATACAAAATATAACACTTGCAACTGGAAAAAATTAAATTCTTACTAAGAGGAAAATTGGAAGAATTTTACTTGACTTGGCAGCCTTTCATTGACTTTTTTAGCACAACAAAAGTGTAACTACTGAGCTCGGTGCATATATGTATATATATATACATATATATATATATATATATATATATATATACATATATACATATATATATATGTATATATGTGTATGTAATATCCTCTGATTAATGGCTATGGTTCTTTTGTTTGTTCATGTGTTTCGTTTTGTCTGTATACTTCTTTCAATTCAATATGCCATCCTTAAAGAAAAACTTGAATAAAGAGAATATATATATATATAAAAAAAAAAAATTGTCCTCTCGCCCTCCGCGGGCGGTTTCATCCATCCAAGCTCGGGTCCTCTACCAGAGGCCTGGGAGCTTGAGGGTTCTGCGCAGTATCTTTGCTGTTCCTAGGACTGCGCTCTTCTGGACTGAGATGTCTGATGTTTTTCCTGGGATCTGCTGTAGCCACTCTTCCAGTTTGGGGGTTACTGCCCCGAGTGCTCCGATGACCACGGGCACCACTGTTGCCTTCACTTTCCAGGCCTTTTCAAGTTCTTCTTTGAGGCCTTGGTACTTCTCCAGTTTCTCGTGTTCCTTTTTCCTGATGTTACAATCGCTTGGTATTGCGATGTCAACCACAACGGCTTTCCTCTGCTGTTTGTCCATCACCACAATGTCCGGTTGGTTTGCCACTACCATTTTGTCTGGATCTGGAAGTCCCACAGGATCTTAGCTCGGTCATTCTCTATCACCTTTGGAGGTGTTTCCCATCTTGACCTCGGGACTTCCAGACTGTACTCTGCACAGATGTTTCTGTACACTATCCTCTGCACAGATGTTCCTGTACACTCTCCTCTGCACAGATGTTCCTGTACACTCTCCTCTGCACAGATGTTCCTGTACACTCTCCTCTGCACAGATGTTCCTGTACACTATACCAGCCACTTGGTTATGACGCTCCATGTATGCTTTCCCTGCCAGCATCTTACAGCCTGCAGTTATGTGCTGGATTGTCTCAGGGGCCTCTTTGCACAGTCTGCACCTGGGGTCTTGTCTTGTATGGTAGATCTGGGCCTCTATTGCTCTGGTGCTCAAGGCCTGCTCCTGTGCAGCCATGATCAGTGCCTCTGTGCTGTCCTTCAGTTCTTTCTAGCCATTGGTAGGATTTCTCGATGTCAGCCACTTCAGTTATCTGTCGATGGTACATCCCATGTAGGGGCTTTTCCTCCCATGATGGTTCCTCCAGCACCTCGTCCTCTGTTTTCCACTGCCTGAGACATTCACTGAGAACTTCATCTGTTGAGGCTATCTTCCTGATGTAGTCAAGGATCTTGGATGTTTCATCCTGGACAGTGGTTCTGACATTCACCAGTCCTCTGCCTCCTTCCTTGCCCTTAGTGTACAGCCTCAGGGTGCTGGATTTGGGGTGGAACCCTCCATGCATGGTTAGGAGCTTTCGTGTTTTCACATCTGTGGTCTGAATCTCTTCCTTTGGCCAGCTTATTATTCCCGCAGGGTATCTGATGACCGGCAGGGCATAGCTGTTGATTGCCCGGACTTTGTTCTTGCCATTGAGCCGACTCCTTAGGACTTGCCTTACTCGTTGGAGGTATTTGGCTGTGGCTGCTTTTCTTGTGGCCTGGTCCAGGTTGCCATTTGCTTGTTGGATTCCAAGGTACTTGTAGCTGTCCTCAATGTCTGCTATTCTGCCGTCTGGGAGTGGGACCCCTACTGTATGGACTACCTTCCCTCTCTTTGTCACCATCCGGCCACACTTCTCAAGTCCGAATGACATTCCAATGTCATTGCTGTAGATCCTGGTTGTGTGGATCAGTGAGTCAATGTCTCTCTCGCTCTTGGCGTACAGCTTGATATCATCCATGTAGAGGAGGTGACTGATGGTGGCCCCGTTCCTGAGTCGGTACCCATAGCCAGTCTTGGTGATTATCTGGCTGAGGGGGTTCAGACCTATGCAGAACAGCAGCGGGGACAGAGCATCTCCTTGGTATATCCCACATTTGATGGACACTTGTGCAGTTGGCCTCAAGGGTGGTCTTCCACTGCCTCATGGAATTTGCAATGAAGGCTCTTAGAGTCCTGTTGATGTTATACATCTCCAAGCATTCCATGATCCATGTGTGTGGCATTGAGTCATAGGCTTTCTTGTAATCAATCCAGGCGGTGCACAGATTAGTGTGTCTGGCTTTGCAATCCTGAGCGACTGTTCTATCTACCAGCAACTGGTGTTTAGCTCCTCTGGTGTTTTTACCAATGCCCTTCTGTGCTGTGCTCATGTATTGATCCATGTGCCCACTTATCTTAGTCGCTATGATGCCTGACATGAGCTTCCATGTGGTGGGGAGACAGGTTATTGGTCGATAGTTGGATGGGGCCGTTCCCTTCAGGGGATCCTTCTGGATCAGGATTGTCCGGCCTTCAGTGAGCCATTCAGGGTGGGTCCCATCCTTTAGCAGCTGGTTCATTTGTGCTGCCAGGCGCTCATGGAGTGAAGTTAGCTTTTTCAGCCAGTAGGTGTGGATCATGTCAGGCCCTGGTGCTGTCCAGTTTTTCATACCTGAGACTCTTTGTTGGATGTCTGCCACTGTGATGGTTACTGGTTCTTGTTCAGGGTGGTTGCTGTGATCTGCTCTTAGATCCTCCAACCACTGTGCACTGTTGTTGTGTGACGCCTCCTTCTCCCATATGCCTTTCCAGTATTGTTCAGTCTCCAGCCTTGGTGGGTCTGCTCTGTTGTTATTACCTTGCCACTGAGAGTACACTTTAGCTGGTTGAGTTGAGAACAGCCGGTTTATTCGCCTGCTTCGATTTCTCTCGTGTACCTCTTTAGTCGGGTGGCCAAGGCTTGGAGTCTTTGCTTGGCAGTTTCCAATGCTTCAGATATGGACATCTTGCTGTACCTCTTGGTGCTTGTTGTTTCATTGCACCTTTCTGGAGCTCTGACAGTTGGCTCACTTCTCTCCTAACCCTAACCCTAACCCTAACCCTGCAGTACTATAACATCAGTAATGTAGTACTCTGCAGTACTCTGCAGTACTATAACATCAGTAATGTAGTACTCTGCAGTACTCTGCAGTACTATAACATCAGTAATGTAGTACTCTGCAGTACTCTGCAGTACTATAACATCAGTAATGTAGGATGGAGTAAGTAGGAGAAGGATTTTAAAGCTAGTTGTGAATCCAAGTGGAAGCCAGTGAAGTGAAGCTAGCACAGGACCAGGACAGTAAGAAGCCTCTCAAACCACTCAGAAGGACAAAGTTAAAACTGTGGGTTAATGTTTTTATGATCTGGCTTCTGCCTCAGTAAGACCTGTGTCACCCAGTATCACAGCTTTTATGGTTCACCAATAGACGCAGATGCTGCTGCTGTTTCTGTAAGTGAAGCTGATTCTGTGAAACCATGTGACCACAGAAGAAACCATGTGACCACAGAACGCCCCTTCTCTGTCTCTACCAAACAGAGTACTGCAGAGTACTACATTACTCTGCAGTACTCTGCAGTACTATAACATCAGTAATGTAGTACTCTGCAGTACTCTGCAGTACTATAACATCCGTAATGTAGTACTCTGCAGTACTCTGCAGTACTATAACATCAGTAGTAATGTAGTACTCTGCAGTACTCTGCAGTACTATAACATCAGTAATGTAGTACTCTGCAGTACTCTGCAGTACTATAACATCAGTAATGTAGTACTCTGCAGTACTCTGCAGTACTCTGCAGTACTATAACATCAGTAATGTAGTACTCTGCGGTACTCTGCAGTACTCTGCAGTACTATAACATCAGTAATGTAGTACTCTGCAGTACTCTGCAGTACTCTGCAGTACTATAACATCAGTAATGTAGTACTCTGCAGTACTCTTCAGTACTCTGCAGTACTATAACATCAGTAATGTAGTACTCTGCAGTACTCTGCAGTACTCTGCAGTACTATAACATCAGTAATGTAGTACTCTGCAGTACTCTGCAGTACTATAACATCAGTAATGTAGTACTCTGCAGTACTCTGCAGTACTCTGCAGTACTATAACATCAGTAATGTAGTACTCTGCAGTACTCTGCAGTACTATAACATCAGTAATGTAGAACTCTGCAGTACTCTGCAGTACTCTGCAGTACTATAACATCAGTAATGTAGTACTCTGCAGTACTCTGCAGTACTCTGCAGTACTATAACATCAGTAATGTAGTACTCTGCGGTACTCTGCAGTACTATAACATCAGTAATGTAGTACTCTGCAGTACTCTGCAGTACTATAACATCAGTAATGTAGTACTCTGCAGTACTCTGCAGTACTATAACATCAGTAATGTAGTACTCTGCAGTACTCTGCAGTACTATAACATCAGTAATGTAGTACTCTGCAGTACTCTGCAGTACTATAACATCAGTAATGTAGTACTCTGCAGTACTATAACATCAGTAATGTAGTACTCTGCAGTACTCTGCAGTACTATAACATCAGTAATGTAGTACTCTGCAGTACTCTGCAGTACTATAACATCAGTAATGTAGTACTCTGCAGTACTCTGCAGTACTATAACATCAGTAATGTAGTACTCTGCAGTACTCTGCAGTACTATAACATCAGTAATGTAGTACTCTGCAGTACTATAACATCAGTAATGTAGTACTCTGCAGTACTCTGCAGTACTATAACATCAGTAATGTAGTACTCTGCAGTACTCTGCAGTACTATAACATCAGTAATGTCGTACTCTGCAGTACTCTGCAGTACTATAACATCAGTAATGTAGTACTCTGCAGTACTCTGCAGTACTATAACATCAGTAATGTAGTACTCTGCAGTACTCTGCAGTACTCTGCAGTACTATAACATCAGTAATGTAGTACTCTGCAGTACTCTGCAGTACTATAACATCAGTAATGTAGTACTCTGCAGTACTCTGCAGTACTATAACATCAGTAATGTAGTACTCTGCAGTACTCTGCAGTACTATAACATCAGTAATGTAGTACTCTGCAGTACTCTGCAGTACTATAACATCAGTAATGTAGTACTCTGCAGTACTCTGCAGTACTATAACATCAGTAATGTAGTACTCTGCGGTACTCTGCAGTACTCTGCAGTACTATAACATCAGTAATGTAGTACTCTGCAGTACTCTGCAGTACTCTGCAGTACTATAACATCAGTAATGTAGTACTCTGCAGTACTCTTCAGTACTCTGCAGTACTATAACATCAGTAATGTAGTACTCTGCAGTACTCTGCAGTACTCTGCAGTACTATAACATCAGTAATGTAGTACTCTGCAGTACTCTGCAGTACTATAACATCAGTAATGTAGTACTCTGCAGTACTCTGCAGTACTCTGCAGTACTATAACATCAGTAATGTAGTACTCTGCAGTACTCTGCAGTACTATAACATCAGTAATGTAGAACTCTGCAGTACTCTGCAGTACTCTGCAGTACTATAACATCAGTAATGTAGTACTCTGCAGTACTCTGCAGTACTCTGCAGTACTATAACATCAGTAATGTAGTACTCTGCGGTACTCTGCAGTACTATAACATCAGTAATGTAGTACTCTGCAGTACTCTGCAGTACTATAACATCAGTAATGTAGTACTCTGCAGTACTATAACATCAGTAATGTAGTACTCTGCAGTACTCTGCAGTACTATAACATCAGTAATGTAGTACTCTGCAGTACTCTGCAGTACTATAACATCAGTAATGTAGTACTCTGCAGTACTCTGCAGTACTATAACATCAGTAATGTAGTACTCTGCAGTACTCTGCAGTACTATAACATCAGTAATGTAGTACTCTGCAGTACTCTGCAGTACTATAACATCAGTAATGTAGTACTCTGCAGTACTATAACATCAGTAATGTAGTACTCTGCAGTACTCTGCAGTACTATAACATCAGTAATGTAGTACTCTGCAGTACTCTGCAGTACTCTGCAGTACTATAACATCAGTAATGTAGTACTCTGCAGTACTCTGCAGTACTATAACATCAGTAATGTAGTACTCTGCAGTACTCTGCAGTACTATAACATCAGTAATGTAGTACTCTGCAGTACTCTGCAGTACTATAACATCAGTAATGTAGTACTCTGCAGTACTCTGCAGTACTATAACATCAGTAATGTAGTACTCTGCAGTACTCTGCAGTACTATAACATCAGTAATGTAGTACTCTGCAGTACTCTGCAGTACTATAACATCAGTAATGTAGTACTCTGCAGTACTCTGCAGTACTCTGCAGTACTATAACATCAGTAATGTAGTACGCTGCAGTACTCTGCAGTACTATAACATCAGTAATGTAGTACTCTGCAGTACTCTGCAGTACTATAACATCAGTAATGTAGTACTCTGCAGTACTCTGCAGTACTATAACATCAGTAATGTAGTACTCTGCAGTACTCTGCAGTACTATAACATCAGTAATGTAGTACTCTGCAGTACTCTGCAGTACTATAACATCAGTAATGTAGGATGGAGTAAGTAGGAGAAGGATTTTAAAGCTAGTTGTGAATCCAAGTGGAAGCCAGTGAAGTGAAGCTAGCACAGGACCAGGACAGTAAGAAGCCTCTCAAACCACTCAGAAGGACAAAGTTAAAACTGTGGGTTAATGTTTTTATGATCTGGCTTCTGCCTCAGTAAGACCTGTGTCACCCAGTATCACAGCTTTTATGGTTCACCAATAGACGCAGATGCTGCTGCTGTTTCTGTAAGTGAAGCTGATTCTGTGAAACCATGTGACCACAGAAGAAACCATGTGACCACAGAACGCCCCTTCTCTGTCTCTACAAAACAGAGTACTGCAGAGTACTACATTACTCTGCAGTACTCTGCAGTACTATAACATCAGTAATGTAGTACTCTGCAGTACTCTGCAGTACTATAACATCCGTAATGTAGTACTCTGCAGTACTCTGCAGTACTATAACATCAGTAGTAATGTAGTACTCTGCAGTACTCTGCAGTACTATAACATCAGTAATGTAGTACTCTGCAGTACTCTGCAGTACTATAACATCAGTAATGTAGTACTCTGCAGTACTCTGCAGTACTCTGCAGTACTATAACATCAGTAATGTAGTACTCTGCGGTACTCTGCAGTACTCTGCAGTACTATAACATCAGTAATGTAGTACTCTGCAGTACTCTGCAGTACTCTGCAGTACTATAACATCAGTAATGTAGTACTCTGCAGTACTCTTCAGTACTCTGCAGTACTATAACATCAGTAATGTAGTACTCTGCAGTACTCTGCAGTACTCTGCAGTACTATAACATCAGTAATGTAGTACTCTGCAGTACTCTGCAGTACTATAACATCAGTAATGTAGTACTCTGCAGTACTCTGCAGTACTCTGCAGTACTATAACATCAGTAATGTAGTACTCTGCAGTACTCTGCAGTACTCTGCAGTACTATAACATCAGTAATGTAGTACTCTGCGGTACTCTGCAGTACTATAACATCAGTAATGTAGTACTCTGCAGTACTCTGCAGTACTATAACATCAGTAATGCAGTACTCTGCAGTACTCTGCAGTACTATAACATCAGTAATGCAGTACTCTGCAGTACTCTGCAGTACTATAACATCAGTAATGTAGAACTCTGCAGTACTCTGCAGTACTCTGCAGTACTATAACATCAGTAATGTAGTACTCTGCAGTACTCTGCAGTACTCTGCAGTACTATAACATCAGTAATGTAGTACTCTGCGGTACTCTGCAGTACTATAACATCAGTAATGTAGTACTCTGCAGTACTCTGCAGTACTATAACATCAGTAATGTAGTACTCTGTAGTACTCTGCAGTACTATAACATCAGTAATGTAGTACTCTGCAGTACTCTGCAGTACTATAACATCAGTAATGTAGTACTCTGCAGTACTATAACATCAGTAATGTAGTACTCTGCAGTACTCTGCAGTACTATAACATCAGTAATGTAGTACTCTGCAGTACTCTGCAGTACTATAACATCAGTAATGTAGTACTCTGCAGTACTCTGCAGTACTATAACATCAGTAATGTCGTACTCTGCAGTACTCTGCAGTACTATAACATCAGTAATGTCGTACTCTGCAGTACTCTGCAGTACTATAACATCAGTAATGTAGTACTCTGCAGTACTCTGCAGTACTATAACATCAGTAATGTAGTACTCTGCAGTACTCTGCAGTACTCTGCAGTACTATAACATCAGTAATGTAGTACTCTGCAGTACTCTGCAGTACTATAACATCAGTAATGTAGTACTCTGCAGTACTCTGCAGTACTATAACATCAGTAATGTAGTACTCTGCAGTACTCTGCAGTACTATAACATCAGTAATGTAGTACTCTGCAGTACTCTGCAGTACTATAACATCAGTAATGTAGTACTCTGCAGTACTCTGCAGTACTATAACATCAGTAATGTAGTACTCTGCAGTACTCTGCAGTACTATAATATCAGTAATGTAGTACTCTGCAGTACTCTGCAGTACTATAACATCAGTAATGTAGTACTCTGCAGTACTCTGCAGTACTATAACATCAGTAATGTAGTACTCTGCAGTACTCTGCAGTACTCTGCAGTACTATAACATCAGTAATGTAGTACTCTGCAGTACTCTGCAGTACTATAACATCAGTAATGTAGTACTCTGCAGTACTCTGCAGTACTATAACATCAGTAATGTAGTACTCTGCAGTACTCTGCAGTACTATAACATCAGTAATGTAGTACTCTGCAGTACTCTGCAGTACTATAACATCAGTAATGTAGTACTCTGCAGTACTCTGCAGTACTATAACATCAGTAATGTAGTACTCTGCAGTACTCTGCAGTACTATAATATCAGTAATGTAGTACTCTGCAGTACTCTGCAGTACTATAACATCAGTAATGTAGTACTCTGCAGTACTCTGCAGTACTATAACATCAGTAATGTAGTACTCTGCAGTACTCTGCAGTACTATAACATCAGTAATGTAGTACTATAACATCAGTAATGTAGTACTCTGCGGTACTCTGCAGTACTATAACATCAGTAATGTAGTACTCTGCAGTACTCTGCAGTACTCTGCAGTACTATAACATCAGTAATGTAGTACTCTGCAGTACTCTGCAGTACTATAACATCAGTAATGTAGTACTCTGCAGTACTCTGCAGTACTATAACATCAGTAATGTAGTACTCTGCAGTACTCTGCAGTACTATAACATCAGTAATGTAGTACTCTGCAGTACTCTGCAGTACTATAACATCAGTAATGTAGGATGGAGTAAGTAGGAGAAGGATTTTAAAGCTAGTTGTGAATCCAAGTGGAAGCCAGTGAAGTGAAGCTAGCACAGGACCAGGACAGTAAGAAGCCTCTCAAACCACTCAGAAGGACAAAGTTAAAACTGTGGGTTAATGTTTTTATGATCTGGCTTCTGCCTCAGTAAGACCTGTGTCACCCAGTATCACAGCTTTTATGGTTCACCAATAGACGCAGATGCTGCTGCTGTTTCTGTAAGTGAAGCTGATTCTGTGAAACCATGTGACCACAGAAGAAACCATGTGACCACAGAACGCCCCTTCTCTGTCTCTACAAAACAGACTTCTGTGTCCAGAGTCCCACAGCCTCCTGAGGACCACAGCAAAGGTAGGAATGGCTCCCACTCTCACAACTGAATAATAACTTATGTTATTAGTTAGAAGCTTTATAATAATTAATCACATTAACCTTTCAATATTTATACATGAAAATACAGTAAAGGAGCGTGTTGTGCATGTTTTAGTTTAAATTCACAGACTGACATCTCAGTCTAACAACACTATATTCAGCTCTGGTGTATTGCCCTCTATCTCTGTGTGCACACAAAAGCACAGGAGCCTGCCTGAGCCCAACATCTGTCTCCTTTTCTTTGTGGTTCAAGTCTTTCCTTGGCATTAATCAGCTACATATTTTTCCTAGATTTGTGATTAAGAGAAGGAGGGTCTAAGGACAGGAGTGTCCTGGCTCTGTTTAGTTTAGTGTAGTTATTGTTTGTGCTGATTGTGTGTTAAGTCTGATTGTGTGTTTATGTTTGAGAAGCCTTTGAGGAGACTTTTGTTGTGATACTGAGACATACAAATAAAACTGAACTGAATTCAATAGAATAGTGCTGAGTCTTCAGCGGTGTTAGCAGTTGTTCATTAAACACTGAGGAGTACTGTTAATTAATTTTGTTAGCTGCTTTATGGTGCAGGTGGATCTGGAGTAATTATGATTAGATGCTCATTCTGGCTGTAAAATAAATTCAGTGACTGGATTGTGGAGAATTTAAGCTTTCAAACGAGGTATAGCATGTCCATGTTGGCTGAAGTTTAGTTTTTATGATGTGTTTGTGTATAAATAGCTGAGTGTAACTTGGTATAGCTCAGCGGAGCAAGGCTGGAGGAGAAACAGTGGCATTTTCTTATAAACTTTATTCTCTTTTATGCATTTCAGCAGGCCTGACCTATACAAACATTCACCATCTCCCCCGTGTAGGACTTGTCATTTTCATGGTCAGCATTAGTGTAGAGAGGCCATTAAGACAGAGCTGGCTGTAACTGGCAACCCACCAGGTCATTGTTTGGATTTAGACTGCAGTATCATTATCAAACCAGTATGAGCACATCCTGTTTATAGCACCTTTAATTATAGCACATAGCCTAAGCTAAATGAATTCACAAAACTAAAATTATTCATAAAGTTAACCATTGCTCTCTCAGGTAACGTATAATTACAGTCACATGTATTTGTTTGTAACTCATTTGTCCCTCATGGTGTTTTGTCAATGAATCAAGTAACAATGTTATATTTTAATGGTTCGTGTATAATTAACCATGTCTGGCATTGGTCAGCTTTTACAAGAAAGTAAATCTGAAACTCTTTATAATTGGCAGAGTGGTTAGCCTGTCTCCTGTTTCTCAGTGAGGAGGAGGTTGTGGGTTTGACTCCTCCTCTTCTCATGCATGTACAGGAGACCTCGAGACTCTAAATGTCCCATAGTGGACGAAAGTGAGAGACATTAGGTGCTCGCTCTACGACTCACTGGCACCCAGACTTAGCCCCATAGTTGCTGGGATAGACTCCAGACAAGTGGTAGAAAAACACAGTGGTATCTATTTTGTAACCTCTTTTTATTAATGTAAAATACTGATGTTAGTGGCAACAGATACTAACTTGCCTTTTATGTATCGACATGGATGCTTTAGTGGATACTTAAAACAGTAAAATATGAAGTAAAAATATAACACATATTAATATAATACTTAATGTAAAATAAGGCACTTATTAAAATGCAGCATGTGAAACAAAAATACTGTACAACAAAAATTTTAACTATGTTATATGGAAATTCGAGGATGACCGTTCTGGGTTTTTCTGTGGCCAATGCCGATACTGTTTTTTTTTTTTTTTTTATTCAGAGCAGTCGATGGCCAATAAACCCTGCAGAGTTTTTTAGAAATCCAATCAATTTTAACCAAACTTGCTGTGCAGGTAGAGCATGTGGTAAGCTACAAAATGCATTTTAATTGTTTGTTCCATGAGGTTCTGTTCCAGAGAAACAAGACCAATCTGAGATTATGAGATTTTGAAACAAGGAACTGATAGTAAACACTAACTAGAAGGTGCAGTATATGAGTTAGTCCATGATTACAGACATGTCAGTGGTTGAGGAGTCTGATGGCAGAGGGAAAAAGGACTTCTATAGTCTGGAAGTCCTGCATGTCACACTTCTCTCCTCTCCTGTGGACTCTGCGCTGGTAGATGCTCCGCAGAGAGGGCAGTGGAGTTGGGCGCAGGAGCCCGTCACAGAGGGTAGGGTGAAGTCCAAGGGAAAGCAGTTTGTGGGTGAGCTTGTGTGGGATGACCGTGTTGAAGGCAGAGCTGTAGTCAGTAAAGAGCATTGTGATGTAGGAGTCTTTATTTTCCAAGAGTGAGAGGGAAATGTGGAGGGCAGCAGCGACGGCGTAAGGTTAGGGATCAGAGACCTGTCACGCTCAATTATTTTCAACTCCAAATCCATGCACTTTCATCAGATCTTACACAGCTCCAGCATCTCTTCCGATCACTATCTCACTCTCACTATTCAATCTGTTCCCTCCATGTTGTTGTCCTCTACTTCCTGCTTGGTTTGCTGCTTTTGCCACACAAAATTCAAATGCTTGGTCACCGGTCATCTCAATACCTCTCATACTTCCACAATAACTGTAACGCTTGATGTAAAACTTCCACACTGACTCTCAACTCACTCAGCCGATATCTCCTGCAGACCATCTCCTTCTAACCCCTCTCTCTGCATCCCTCATCATCTCTGCATCCCTCGTCATCTCTGCATCCCTCATCATCTCTGCATCCCTCATCATCTCTGCATCCCTCGTCATCTCTGCATCCCTCATCATCTCTGCATCCCTCGTCATCTCTGCATCCCTCATCATCTCTGCATCCCTCATCATCTCTGCATCCCTCGTCATCTCTGCATCCCTCGTCATCTCTGCATCCCTTCATCTTATACAGGCCATCCTCCAATATTTAATATTTAAAATTTTCCCATTGTTGTGCCATGGGCCTTGCTCGTGAACTATTGTGAGTAGCACAGACAACGTTTATTTCCAGATGCTTCCGTCCTCTCCCCATAGGCAACACACTTCATCACATTTATTCATTTATTCACATTTACTTCATCGAGTCAAACCTGTCCAGACCATAGTGTCTTCTCCTGTCACTTCTCTTTTTACCTGCATTCACCTGATTGGAAGAGACTCACCACTACAGGACAGGACCAACTTTACTCCAGACCACATCTGCCAGCTTTGACCCTCGCTCTGTCTCCAGCCCAGGCCTTTCAGCTGCTGATCCCAGCAGGTTTAACCACTCCCTCACAGGGTTAGGGTTGGAGGGCCTGCTGTAGCTTCTACTCACACAGCTGATGTCTTTAGAAATGATTGAGTCCTTTAGATGACGTGACAAAAAGTTTTCTAGAAAACAAACTTTGTCCAGATGATCTTCATGTTTAACCTTTTTATAATGTCATATGGTTTAGAATTCTTTGACTGTTACAGTTGTGTTGGTTTTCACTTCCTCTGTTCCCTGGAGGCTAATGGTGCCTGAGGCTGGGCTCCAGTTTTTTAATCCACTGCATGAGGAGAACTGAGAGAGAAGGCCATTTGCAGGCTGAACAGTTAATATCTGTTTGTTTTGTGTGTTTGGTTAAGTCCTAGGATTGTTTTGTTGTCTTAAAGTTCCCTTATTTGTAAATAAATAAAATTTTGTGCACCACTCTAGCCTGATGAGCTGTTATGCCTAAAACATCCAGTTTTATACTTCAGCGACAGTATTTTCCTCCAGTCACCTTGCACTTAAGAAAAAATCTGATTTAATGGTTTAAATTACTTTGTTTCTCATTCACAGACTGAATACCAGAGAATATCCACTCCCTCCCAAACATCTGACACAAACAGAAGGTGAGTGACAAATTAGTGCAGTTTATAATGAAGATAAAGAGCTTTGTTAGGAGAAATAATAATAAAAAAATGTACTCTTAATCATTGTAATATGTCATCATTTATTACATTTATTAGGGACAATATGGAAAGAGATTACACCAAATATATCACAGAAAGTATTAAAAGAGCTGATGGTCCTCCTGCTCGGTATCAGCTGAAACCACAGAGAGTGAATCTGGACAAAGAGAGAGATGAAGAATCTAAACTCAGGAGGTTTACTTTTGGAAACCGTGATCCCCGATACCAGAACAGAACCATCCTTCTGGTCGGAGCGACTGGATCAGGAAAATCCTCTCTGATCAATGCCTTGGTGAACTTTGTGATGGGGGTGAAGCTTGAAGACAAAGTCTGGTTTGAGATCATCGCAGATGAGAAGGTCAGACCTCAGTCTGACAGTCAGACCTCAGAGGTGTCTGTTTATGAAGTGTTTGGATTCGAGGGAACAACAGTCCCTTATTCTCTGAGCATCATCGACACTCCTGGATACGGAGACACCAGAGGAATAGAATATGATGATATTATCACAAAGAAACTCCAAGATCTGTTCTGTGTCCCTGAAGGAGTCGCTGTTATTGATGCAGTGGGTTTGGTCCTGAAGGCGACAGAGAACAGACTGGACGAGAGAATGGCCTACATCTTCAACTCAGTCACTTCTCTCTTTGGTAAAGACATGGAGAAGAACATTGTGGCCATGATGACTCACTCAGACGGGAACAAACCAACAAATGCCCTTCAAGCTCTTGAAGATGCAAAGATTAAATGTGCCAGAGATAAAAACAATGAACCAGTCTATTTCCTGTTCAACAATCGCCAAAAGGAAAAGATTGAAGGGGGAAGAGCTGCTGAAAGAGCTGCAAAATTTGCATTTGAAACATCAAAAGATGGAATGGAAGACTTCACAGAGTTTCTGGGAAAATCTCAACCTCAATCCTTGAAGACAACAGTGAAAGTGATGAAAGAGAGAATCAGACTGACGGCCTGTATCCAAAACTTAAAGGAACGTATCAGCGATACTGAGAAACAACAGGAGGCCACCAAGAGAAACAAAGAAGAACTGTCAAAATATGAAGAAGAGATGATAAAGAACCAACACATTAACATTAAAGTAGATGAAACCTACAAAGAGAAAGAAAAGATTGACGCCTGGTGGGACTACAAAGCTGTCACATGTAACACATGTAAAGAGAACTGCCATTACCCAGGATGCACCTGGGCCTGGAGTCCATCCTGGTGTGAAGTCATGAAAGATGGGAGATGCACCTCCTGTTCTGGGAAGTGTCCAGTGGAAGATCATGTAAAACAGAACTGGAAATATGTGACCAAGACCAGAACTGTGACTAAGCCTATTGCAGAAATCAAGGCCAGCCTGTTGGAGAAAATGCAGAAGGAGCTAGAACAAGTCAAAAACCAGTATCTGGACGAGGCCTTTGGCATTATTGTACAGCTGGAAGAGATCGCCCTGAACCTGGATTCAGTGTCCACTTTTGTCCATCTGGACTTCCTCATTGAGAAGATGAAGGAGAAGGGAGACACAGAGAAGGTCCAGAAACTGGAGAGGATGAGAGATCGGGTGGATGAGAGGAACAAGGCTGCGGCTAAATATTCAGAGCATATGAAGCGTAAATGATTGAGTTAAACCTGAGGAGTGTTAGTCAATGATTCCACAGAAAATCTACCACTGAGTGCATTGACACAGAATCTGATCTACTGTGTTCATTTGTGTGTACATCTGTGATATTTTACTGACGTTAAATGAATAAATATGTTCTGTTTACTTTTGTTTGATTTGATGTAAAGCACTTTGTGCTACATTCTATAAATATGAAAATTGTTACACTCACAAGGTTTGATGGATACTATAAAACTTCAATAAACTATCTAAACTACTATAATAAACTGTTTTATGGAATTGTGTCAAGGCCATTTTCAGCTGCTGTAGTATGTTCATGAATTTCTGCAACACATTAGCATCCACAGAAACAACAGTATTGTATGGCAATTTTATTAAATGATTGTCAGGTTTACATACTCATACACTGTCACTTATTATTATTTGTTTTTTTTACAAAATAGCTAATTTGTTCCTTTTTGTTTTAGGTCCTTTAGTTCATGCTGTGATGCCTGTCATCCCATAATTAAACACTGAGACAGTAAACAAATATTATTTCTGTGACTGGACCATTAAAAACCATGAATCCTCCAGTTGTATCAGTGACAGGTTCAGATGTGCACAGATCACCAGCAGAGGTCACTGTTGTCTGAGTTTCACACACAACAGGAACCAGGAGCTGTACCAGAGCAGGCTGCTGCTACACCACTTTTACAATCCTCTAAGTCAGAAATCAACTTTGTCTTTAACTTTACCAAATACTAACATGTGCTCACTAGAATACCAGTTATTGAACAAAACAGTAAGCCACTGTACAGAAGTTTGCTGCCTATACCCCACTTAACCCACTAGAGGGAGCTAATATAAAGAACTAACTCCAGACTGCCTCAGTCTGTGACTGGGGTTAATGTTGCTGTACAGCAGTAGTGTCCTGGGGAGAAGATCTCACAGCCACACGGGACACAGGTGAGCAAACTGAGACAAGCTCAGTGAGCAGCAGCCCTGGCGGCCATTAGCCTGGCACTAAATGCCCAAAAGTCTAAGAGGGTAAAGTATGTATGGTAACTAAGAAAACATAAAGCCAACAAGCAGAGGCTGGAGTGATCTCTCACTTTTCTAAATCATCTAATTATATCAAGAAGAAAGTGTCTCTGTGTGGCCTTCCCCTCTACTGTAAATGTTGCACGCTGGAGCAGCAGGTCAAACTTTTGCATCAACATCAATTTGAATCCTAGTAAGGATAACATTTATTGTATTTTACTGTGTCACTATAACAATATGTTGCTGTTCTGTAGTGTCGTGTCTGGAAGTGGATTGGTCTTATCAGAGTGTCTGAGGATATCAGTGGCGTTTTTAGGATGAACACTAATTGTTATTTTATTTTATTTAACCTTTATTTAACCAGGTAAGCCCTTTAACTTTAACTTTAACTTTATTGTCCATTTAATGGAAATTTGTCTTTGGTTCACCATCAATCACACTGTACAACAAATACAACACAGTACGATAAATACAAGACATGGTTGCAGTATAAAAATACCAAAAGACAATTAGTACAGAAAAACACTAAAATATAAACATGTGCTGCTTAATTCTTCACCAGTGCTTGTTTAGTAAACTGACTGCATTAGGGACAAATGACCCTTTATAGACTTTCTTAGTTGCTAAAGGCATTCTATAGCGTCGTCCAGAAGGCATTAAACTAAATTCACTAAACAAAGGATGTTCATTGTCACTGGAAACAGATGCAGCCGTCCTGAACACAGCGGTCTGATAAAGCAGGTCCGGTTGTTTTTGGTCTTGACCAATGATCTTCCCTGCATTTTTGACCAATCCTGTTCAGCTTGTTCTTATTAGCCACCGTCAAAAAAACAAACCAGACAGTGATATTAAAAATTAAAACACTTTCAATCAGACTGACATAGACTCTCTCAAGAACATGTGGACTGACACCAAAGCCTCTGAGTTTTCTGATCATAAACAATCTCTGACTGGCCTTTTTATAAATCTCCTCCACATTATGTGAGAAGTTTAGTTTGTTATCAGTGTGTGTTCCCAAATACTTGAAACTACTCACAGCTTCAACAGACTGATCAGAGATGGACAGAGACTGAATGGGGCCTGAGTGATTCAGGACTAGTTCCTTGGTCTTATCTACATTGATAAGCAGGGAATGATGTTTACTCCATTGTTCAAAGTTCTGCACATGAGCCACATAGTTACAAGTTACTTTGAGAACCAATTCTCATTTTCAAAGACGACCTGGCCAAGAGGCAGTTTACAGGCAGCACAGAGGAGAAATATGAGACAACAAAAGAAAAACATCTATCATCCATATAATATTTTACAAAAAATACAATATGTACAGTATATTAGTATCACATGGTAAAGGCCCAAGTGGCTAAAAACATGTACACAGATCTTGCACCAATGCTTTTAGTGAATTCTTAAAAGCAAAGATTGAAATGAATGAGCTGAGTTTAAGTGACTGTTGCAGCTGATTCCAGTCGCTTGCACCAGAAAACTGAAATGAAAGGTGACCAAAAGATGTGCGGGCTTTAGGGACGACCAAACTAATCCAGCTGCTAGAGCACAATGAGTAACTAGAGTTATAGATGTGTAGTAATGATCGAAGATATGTTGGTGTTTTACCAATCAGAGTTTTATAAATAAACAGGTACCAGTGGGTCAGTCTGCGGGAATGGAGTGAGGGCCAATTGACTGAGTACAGATTGCAATGGTGAGTGTTAAAGGGAGCTCCAGTGACAAAACGGATAGCAGAGTGGTAGATAACATCCAGTTTGTGAAGAAGGGTTTTGGAAGCTGACCTATAAACAACATCACCATAATCTAAGATTGGTAAAACTGTTCATTTGACCAGCAGATGTTTTGCAGAATGGGTAAGTGAGGATTTATTGCAGTAAAGAAAACCTATTCTGGATTTGACTTTTGTTAGCAGTGTGTGGATGTGAGTTTCAAATGAGAGTGAGCTGTCTAACCAGATACCAAGATACTTATAGGAGTTTACAAAATTGATTACTGCACCATCTGAAGAGCGGATTATTAACGGATATTGAATTTGTGGTAGGTTTCTATTGAAGATCATACATTTTGTTTTGTTTGTATTTAATTGTAGATGAAGAATGTAAGGGCAGACTGAATGCTGTTAAAGCTGGATTGTAATGAAGACAGAGCAGTGTTCAAAGAGGGACTAGATGTGTAGAGAATGGTGTCATCAGCATAAAGATGAATGTGTGCACCTCCTGCAGCATGAGCAATATAGTTAATATAAATACTAAAGAGTGTGGGACCCAACATTTAACCCTGAGGAACACCCTTAAGTAGGGGTAGAGGATTAGACCAAAGACCCTCTGCCCTCACAGACTGAGAGCGACCAGAACAGTAGTTTCTGAACCATGACAAACAGCTCTCTGAGAGGCCTAAGTCTCTTAATCTGTCCAGCAAAATACAAAGGTCCACAGAATCAAATGCCTTGGCCAAATCAACAAAATATGCAACACAAAATTCCTTGTTGTCAATGGCGACAATGATATCATTCAGGACTTTGAGAGTGGCAGAAATACAACTATGTCCTGCTAAAAGCCGGACTGGACCGGACTAAGACTATTGTGGGTCTCAAGATGATACAATAGCTGCTTATTTACCAGTTTTTCAAATATTTTGGACAGACAGGGCAGAATGGATATAGGTCTGTAACAGTTCAGATCAGAATTGTCCCCACCTTTGGAGAGTGGAATAATGGCAGCACATTTCCAGTCCTGGGGAAACCACTCCAGTTGTTAGGGAGAGGTTAAACAGGCAGGAGATAGGGGCTGCAATGATGTCCGCTGCTGTCTTTAAATAGAAGGGATCTAATGTATCCAGACCTGCAGATTTGAAAGTGTCCAGTCTGCGCAGCTCTCCAAGCACCTCAGTGTCCTGTATGGGCTGGAACGAGAAAGGGGGGTGTCCTGGGGTAGATGATAGAGTTACGGGTGCTTGGTTGTCTGTGGAGTGAGTGGAAACGTGGTATCCTCAAAGGCACAGCCAGATTTGACAAAATGTTTGTTGAAACAGTTAACCATTTTGGTTTTATCCGTGATAACCATCTCATCTGCTCATCTTTTGGTGAATAAGCTCAGATAATTCTGGACTGAACCAGGGACTAAGCCAATGTTTTATTCAAATTTTTTTAGCATGTCGGTACAAGATGGTACTGAACAGAGATTTAAAATGAGCCCAGGCATCTTCTACATCTGGGATGAGATCAATTCTGTGCCAGTCAAGTAGTGCCAGGTCATACAGGAAAGCCTGTTCATTAAAGTTTTTCAAAACTCGTTTATGAATGATCAGAGGAGTTCTTTTAGAAATAGCACCTTTGCGCACACAAGCTATATTACAGTGGTCGCTGAGGCTTTGACAGAACACTCCAGATGTAGACCTATCTGGCTGTTGGTGAGTATTACATCAATTAATGAGCCAGTTTCCATAGTCTTAGCATTGTATCTGGTGAGGGCCTGCACAATTTGAGACAAGTTGAGTGCATCCAGTTGTAACTGCACAGAGGAGGGAGGGTCAAGCATGTCCCAAGTCCCCTAACAGAACAAACTCAGAGCAGGCCAAGCACAGGCAGGAGCAGAGGGCGGCCTGTAACATCCAGCAACAGTGACAGAGAAGTTCTGAGACAAGCTGACTTTTAGAACAATCAGCTCAAACTGTTTGGTGACAGTTTTAGAGGTGGTGACTGAGCATTGCAAGTTATCCTTACAATAAATAACAACTCCCCCACCTTTGGAACTTCTATCCTGGCGAAAAATGTTATAGCCAGGAATAAAAACTGCAGAGCTGGGATGGACTTCTTGAGCCAAGACTCTGAGAGAACTAAGATGTCAGGATTAGCGGTGTGAACATATGCAGTCAGTTCGGTAACCTTAGGAAGAAGGCTGCGTATGTTTAAATGCATTAAACCTAGATTTTTCTGATTACAAAAGCAGTCAAAAGTTAATGTGTGAGCATTGAGATGAATAAGTTTGTTTGCAAGGGTAACAGTGGGTGAGGGCTGACCTGGACCTGGACTAGGATTGGGTTGAATGTTCCCTGAACTCAGCAGCAGCAGGAAAATAATGCTCCTCTGCTTGAACAGTTTATAAGTGACTTCCTTTTTAGCGTTTATATACACAGAGGAGTGATGGGGGGGTGTGGCAAAGTAGTCCTGTAGGGCCCTAATGCTGATTATGTGAACCAGAAACAATGAGTCAGATACGTATTGAAATGGTGAAGGTGCATTAATATCTAGTCTATGCACTGTAGAACATGTTCCCCTGCAGGATGAAAAAGTTATAGACAGGGCAGCACTGGGAGCTTTGTAGTTGTTGAGAGCACCACCAGTGTAGCAGAGGAGACAGAGCACAGCAACCAACACGAATAACCTCCATTTGTGTATCAAAGAGTAATCCAGTGAGAGCCGAATCCCAATCCAATGCATGTTTGAATCCAGTCCTCTTTTCCCAAACGCCGGATCAGCTGGGTGATGACGTTGCAATACGACGCATGCAAACAGGAAGCGGGTGCTGACAGGCAGCGCTTTTTCATAAATTATTATTCCCAGAACGAAAATCACGTGGTTTTGATCTGATAGAATTTAGGACAGCCCAAAGAACAACATGGAAAAGGCAGCCACATGCTGTAAGGAAATGAGGTGTTCTAGTCCTGAGGAAAAGCCGGTCGGCATCAGCGCTCTGATGGAGCGGCAGACCCAGAATCAGCGACAAAGTTCAATACATCCATCCCGAGGGCAAACGCGGACATATACAGACAGCAGGCGACAGTAAACCAGTAAGCACCCAGACAGTCTAGTAACTGATGCATTCAGTGCTATGTATCAGTGTTACTGTGCAAGTTGACACAAACATAGACAGAGAGACAGAGAGATGTGCTGCCATGATGGTGATGATTTTAATTGTTAACAGCACAGACACAGGTTTGGGGGGTTTAGGACAGACCACAGGACTCAGTATGGAGTTAACTACATTTACTTTTGAGACATAAACTATTTTAAAGAGGCACATCTGGCTTCCCTCTGCATTTTGACGGAATAGTGATTAACAATTCAACACAGAAGCAGCAGCTCTGATGCCCTCAGTGTAAAGTGATGCTTTAGGCTCTTTAGGCTCTCCAAGCTTCATCCAAGCGACTGCCGCGACTCATGCAGCACTCACACAGTCAGCCAAGCAGTTAGCCTAGTGTTTCACACGAGCCACAGAGTACAGGAACCCACCTCCACTCTGCTATGGGTTCCCCTGCCCCAGCAAATATAAACCTCCAGTGAACACTGCAGTCCCACAGCAAGAAGCGCAGAAAGCTGGTGGAGCTGGTAATCTTTGTGAGTAAAGTGATTTTCCAGTAGCAAAGCCCGCAGACGACTGCCAAGATGCATCTGTACAGGAAAAACTAAACTAACATCTGTGTTGACAGATGTGAAGAATGAGAGGTTTTCAGAAACGCCACCTTGTTAAAACCAGAGAGATGTAAGAGGCAAACGTTGAAACGTGTGGAATTTCCTGAAAAGAGCTAAGAACTAAGAGGCTCCGGGACAGCTTGGGCCTTGCCCGGTGGTGCAGGGCACAGACCAAAGCCTGATGTGGCTCACAGGGGAAAGAAAAAACCTGCCCGTGTATGTTACACCAGCTTCCTACTCGTAAAGGAGACCACAGCTGTGCAGCGAGGGCTCTGCTCCTCAAACACAAACCTGGGAGAAAACGGCTCACTCCCTTCACTGAATTGTCCGATGTGTTTTCTGCTTTCTCTCAGATGTTGTGAGAGGAGACAGAGGTGTGATCTACAGCCGGCTCCACTGACATGAGCCTATCAGAGCTGGAGCATCAGGAATCAGGCTGAAGACTGTAACAGAGCTGCACAGGTTCTCCTATAGTGCATAAATTACACATTAAACTGTATTTATTTAAAAAGCCACGTATCTGAAGTTACAACGATGAAAGAATAAGATCAAGTTCTACTGCTGGTTCTATCACTGTTGTTCCTTCTTTAATTTTATATAAATGTAAAGATTTGTCACAGTACAATACAGTATAAATAATATTATATTATAATGTATGTCTTATTTGTACTAAGATGTATTTATAACTGAATAACAGCAGCCAAAGCTGCTGGACGCCATTAAACACATCTGTAACTGAGCTAAACATATAACAAACAGAAATATGCATAGTTTTATATCTATAGATATTAGCTTTATCTACAACTAAATAAACGCAGGCACAAGTTAATGTTGGACATAGAGTAAAAAGTGTCTCTTAACATTTAAATTAGACAGCATTAACTAGACACAGTGGTGCACAAACAGTAAAAACAAAACTTATATTTGGTGCTTTTAACTGCACATTTCTGAAGTGTCACTTACCTTTAAAACATCAGTCACCACAGATAAAAAGTGCGTGTGTCTAACACAGTTTTTGTATGTGTGGCGGAGGGGGGAGCTTCTGAGTAGCTAAAATTTGAAAACATTAAATAAAATAAATTAATCAACACCGCCACCCGGGGAGTGAGGCCCTGGGACACTTTCCCATATCATTTTATTTATACATTACCTTCATTTAATTCAGAAGTCCATAAATGAGTAAGACAGTCCATATCTTTGTTTTAGCATCAGAAGTTGTACACTTGTTGACAACCCAAAGAAAGAGAGAAAACAAGGCAGTAGTGTGTGTTGTCTTTATTTTACTGCACAAGGAGAACACAGCACAGAGGAGAGATGCAGGGTGCCCTCAGCCTCAGCAGAAGCTAGGTTTTATACCAAACATCCACAGGAAAGAGAACGTGTCCCAGAGTCACAGCAGATCTGAAGACTTTTGCTCTGATCTTACAGAGGTCACCATGTCCTGACGATTGTGTGCACTAAGACTCAACATGTTTATGGCCTATCAGCTGTTACACGTCGTTGTCCTTGTGCAGCACTTAGCTCAGACAATAGAATAACAGTAGGATAACACAGATGCCATGAATTTCCACTACAGTGCTATCGTATGCCATTCATTTTCAGCTTACGCAAACACTCGCAGTGGCTTCTGCCATTGTAAATTTCTAGTTATTATTTGGGCAAAGGATGTCTTAAATAATTTGGTGCATCTGGTCAAAACAATGGAAAATAAACTGGCTAATTCTAAAAGCTTTTTGTTTCTGGTAAAGTAGCTGGACCATTATTAAGCAAACCATCAGTTGTTAAGTCGTATTAGTTCTGAGGTGAAATTTCCAAACATCCTTCTTGTTTAACCCCCACTGCAGCAGCGTGGTCGGTCACTGAAGCTCAGTTTAAGAGCTCTTATTTATTTTTATTTTTCAAGTCTCAGTTTGTCCATTAGTGGCCATAAAATTCACCAGAGCACATTATTTAATGATTTGTGTTTAAATTTTTATTTCTATTACTCACTGGGCTAAGCCCTGGATGTTTCCAATGTCTGGCTCCACCCCTGTTTTAAAAGCCATTTTTTCTATGATTGTCATAACAATGAATGGATGTGTGTTTTGTTCTTTACAGACAAGTACCTTAAAGATTTTCAGCTGTTCCACAGTGGCCAGTGCATCACAGGCAAACAAAGAAACAAGAAAATACTTTTTCACTTTTGACAAGGATCAGGGCCTTCCTGTATTTTCTGGCAGAGGGCCACACAAACTCGGCAGACTGGCTGTTTATGGACAGTCAATAAAAATCATCAGGTCATTTTTTGGTAATCAGTTTCATTTTATTTTTATTCAGTTTTTCACTCGATATCAATGATAAAAACATTTGTCCCTCCCCCTCTTCACAGATGGCCGACCTGTCTGCTTCACTCTGGAATATCCACAACAGCCACATTTTACACAACACCATGCAGTTAGTCCATTATTTTGTTCAGACCCCTCCCGCACTGCCGCCTGTCCCAGGCACAGAAGGTGGGGACATCTTGGGCTCTTAAAGTGTCCTGAAGACACTGCAGAAACATCTGGTCCTCCACCAGATGCAGACAAAAGACACAAAGTTGGGAAGCATTAATCCCAAATACCTACACAAATCTACACTCACTGACTTAGTTTTAACAAATCTGTCTTTTAAATTTGTTGCATCAGGAGTTTTCCCAATGATGTAAGTGATGATTGTGTGATTGCAGAAGTGCAGGACACAAAAATTCATAAAAGTAAGCCTTGTTTTGTTGAAAAGAGTCAGATGAAATGTTGAAACAAGCTTTTTTGCATGATTTATATCTTTTTAATTGGGAGAGAAAAGCTTTTTTTGGTGATGTTGAACTGCGACAAGCTGGCCCCTGTCCAGGGTGTACCCTGCCTAAGGCCCAAAGTTACTGGGATAGGCTCCAGTCACCCGCGACCCCTAACGGGAATAAGCGGTAGAAAATGAATGAATGAACTGGCCTGGAACTATTTCCACAACAGCTTCTTAAGTATAGTTAATAAACCTGCCCCATTCTGCAAATTTAGAGTTAAAGGACGTGATAATCAGTGGTTTACAGCAGAACTCTCAGATGTAATGCATGAACGAAATGCTGCTTGGGCCAGAGGTCGGAAGTCAGGATTAGAATCAGACTGAAATTTAGACGTTTGAGAAATAAATTTACCTTACTTCTTTGGAAAGCAAAATCTGATTTTTTTTTTTCCTTTTAAACAAAGTCTGTTGGTTTTTCTCTCCAAGCAGTGGGGTGGTTTACAAATGACATCAGCGGCAGATCCCAGTTCAGTTAGAGGCTTCTTCCTCTGATGTATTGCAGGTGAAAAAAGGCTGTGCTGGGCCCACCATTGTTCACTTTTTATATAAACAATCTTGGACAGAATATTCCAAACTCTACTTTTCATTCGTACGCTGATGACACTGTCATATACTGTGCAGCACCAGCCCAGCTGAGGCCTTTCAGTTTTTACAACATGCATTTGATAAAGAACAAGAACAGCTCTGTGATCAGCAACGTGTTTTAAATGCAGACAAAACTAAATGTATGTTCTTTACTACTTCAAAAACTGCAAGAACTGCACTGTTGGAGAATAAAAAAATAATGTAATGTAAAGTAATAAAAAAAAACTATCTATCATTCCTTCCTATTTGACTGTAGAAAATCTGGAAGTCACAATCTCTGATCTCTGCAGCTTTTGTTGTACCCAAAGTACAAACTGAACTGGGTAAAAAAGCATTTAGGTTTTCAGCTCCTAATGCTTGGAATAAACTACAGTCTCAATTTTAACTTCAATCCCTTGTTACAGTGAATGAGTTTAAAGCTCTGGTGAAATCAACCTTCAATCAACCTTTATTTATACAGCGCTTTACAACAACCAGCGTTGCCCAAGGTGCTTTACATTATTTAAAACCATAAAAAGAATCCATAAGTACATAGAAATAAAAAGTACATTAAAATACACAAGTACATGTAGACAGACCATAATACAGAAAATGTTACAACACTACGTGTTGAAGGCTGCCTGTACAAACAGGTTTTAAGTTTGGCCTTAAACAGAGTTAGGTCTGTGATGGTATGCAACTCAATAGGTAAAGTGTTCCAGAGTTTAGGACCTGCCACTGCAAAAGAGCGATCACCCACTGTTTACAGCTGGAGCCTGGGACTTCAAGCAGATGTTGTCCAGCAGAACCCAGGCCCTGCTGGGTTGACAAAGCTTAAACTCTCACATAAATACCCCGGTGCATAGCCATTAATTGCATTTAAAACAAACAACAGAAGCTTAAACTGAATTCTGAACTGAACTGGGAGCCAGTGGCGAGAGCTGAGGACGGGTGTGATGTGCTTGTGTTTGTGAGTGTTAGTCAGGAGGCGGGCAGCAGCATTTTGCACAAGTTGAAGACGGTGCAGAGAGGCCTGGTTACTCCAACGTAGAGAGCATTACAGAAGTCTAACCGGGAGCTAATGAAGGCATGGAGGACTTTTTCAAGATCGCTGCGGCTCAAAAATTGCTTGACTTTATGCAGGAGGCGGAGTTGAAAAAAGCTAGCTCTAACAACAGAATTTACTTGCTTGTCTAGTTTCAGCTTACTGTCCAACCTCAGGCCCAGATTCTTAACCACATGGTTACCATCGGGGACCAGTGCAGTGAGACCAGGAGCTGCACTGAGTGAGTTGGAGGAGCTGAAAAGGATGTATTCAGTCTTGCTTTCATTCAGACAGAAAATTCTCTGACAGCCTTAAACTTAATGTCACCTAGACATCTGTGAATGGATTCAACTGAGTTCGGCGAGTTTGGAATGATGGGCAGATAGATTTGAATGTCATCTGCATATAGATGAAAAGAGACATGGTTGTTTGAAAATACTGACCCCAGTGGCAACATGTACAGAGAGAAGAAGACGGGGCCAAGAATGGAACCCTGAGGCACACCGGAGGTGAGCGGAGCTGAGGAGGAGGAGAGGTCACCAATCCTAACAGAAAAACTTCTATCTGTAAGATAGGACCTGAACCACTGCAGCACAGGTCCCTGAGGGCCGACCTGCTGAGCCTCAGGAGGATGGAGCGGTCATCAGTATCAAACACTGCAGTGAGGTCGAGCATCACCAACAGCACAGGTCCCTGAGGGCCGACCTGTTGAGCCTCAGGAGGATGGAGCGGTCATCAGTATCAAACACTGCAGTGAGGTCGAGCATCACCAACAGCACAGGTCCCTGAGGGCCGACCTGTTGAGCCTCAGGAGGATGGAGCGGTCATCAGTATCAAACGCTGCAGTGAGGTCGAGCATCACCAACAGCACAGGTTTTTTATTGTCGAGGGACAGGAGAATGTCATTTTGTACCTTCAACAGTGCAGACTCAGTGCTGTGACGAGTTCTGAAACCAGATTTAAATTTTTCGTAAATATGATTATTTTCCAAAAATAAAAGCAACTGAGTGAAAACTATTTCTTAATTAAGATCTTAGAAAGGAAGGGCAAATGGGAGACAGGTCTGAAGTTTGACAGAACAGCAGGGTCAAGATTTGGCTTCTTAAGAAGTGGCCTAACCACAGCATGCTTAAAAATGGTTGGGACAGACCCTAACCTCAGGCAGATGTTGATAAAAGAGAGGAGACATGGCCCGATTGTCTTAAAAACTTGTTTGAGCAGTGTGGATGGAATAATGTCCAGTGGGCAGCTGGTTGGTCTCAACCCCTGGACCACCTCAGAGAGGAAAGAGAGTGACACTGCTCAAACACAGCAAACACTACAGAGGGCACAGCAGAAAAATGCATGTCAGGCACATTAGACATTACGTTGTTAATACTCCAACAGAGGCAACTTTGTCCACAAAGTAATGGAGGAACTCATCACAAGTTGAATTTGACACATTTTTCAGAACATTATTGGAAGGATTTGTAACAGACTGGATTGTGTTAAATAACACCTGAGGACGGTTGCTACTGGAAGAAATGACATTGGACAGATATTGACATTTAGCTTCCCTGACAGCATTTTGATAATCAGAGAAGCAGTCTCTCAGTATACCGAGCGACACATGCAGCTTATCTTTCTTCCACCTGCGCTCGGCCTGTCTGCAGCGCCGCCTAAGGGCGCGGGTGGTGTCATTCAGCCAAGGGTCTGGTTTGGGTTTGGTGGATCTGAGCTTGAGAGGTGCGATGGAGTCTAAAATCCCCGAGCAGGTGGAGTGGAACAATGAGATAAACTCCTCAGGGCATAGACAGGAGGCAAGCTCATCCTGAGTATAAAGTTCATAACAAATGAAGGCAGACGTGAATTCTCCAGCTGTGGTGGACGTGATGGTGCAATGACGACATGCTGGAGTTGGAGATTTAGCTGCAGGAAGAGGAACTGTGAATTCAAATATGACAGGGAGATGGTCAGAGATACAAGTGTCACATATTTCTGAGATGGATACTGGAAGGCCATGGGAGATAATGAGGTCCAGTGTGTGACCACGCTGGTGTGTGGGGGCATTCACTGATTGCGTCAGGTCAAACGAGGATAAAAGGCCTTGAAACTCATTGGCCAATTGGCTGGACGGACAGCAAACATGGATATTGAAATCCCCACAAATGAGAAAACTGTCAAATTTTGGTATTATTTCAGCAAGTAAATCCGAAAACTCTGGAATAAAATCCTTATTGTATTTGGGTGGACGGTATAAGACAGCACACAGCACAGGACATGAGAATTGTACCAGAAATAACTGTATTTCAAAGCTGCAATAGCTTTTACACGACAGAGAGCAACACATGAAGTTCTGATTGAATACTGAAGCCACGCCTCCTCCGCGGCTGCACCGTCGTGGCGTGCTCAGGAAGGAAAAACCAGGGGGGAGGAGCTTGGAAAAAGCGCTGTTATCACCTGGTTTAAGCCAGGTCTCTGTGAGCGAGAGGAAATCCAAGTCGTGGGTGGAAATAAAGTCGTTCAATACAAAGGTCTTATTTGTGAGCGACCGAGTGTTCAACAGGGCTGCACGAACGGACTTACAGCTGACAGGCCGCTGAACAGCATGGCACAGCGGGCGGAGATTCCCTTTCACGCAGCCCTGTTGTTGGATCCTCGCAGGGCGGTGACATGGAAACGGAGACCCGGTGTCAGGGATAGCCGGTCGGAGCCACCGGTAACAGTGCACCAGAGAGTGGCGCAGCTCAGGGATTCCATATTCCATGGGTATTTCATTCATGAAACAACCCAGATCGTTCCCACTGGAAGAAGCCAGGTAAGCTCTGATTCTGACACGGACTCCTCCTCTCTTTCCACGTCTCCTGTGTTTCAGGAGACAGGACAGGACGCCGTAGATAGGCTGGTACAGACGCTGTGAGAGGCGGCGGCAATTTAGAATGGCTGTTTTTAGCACAATCAGGCAAATTGTTCATGGAGTCACGGATATTTAACAGTGTCAGACGATCATACACGAGCAAAGATGACACATCGTTAAGGACAAACAGAGCTAACATCAAAATCGATAGCACACTCAGCAGACGAAGACGGCGGACCAAACACAACGGCGCCATCTTGGATTTTTTGTTGTTAGTGAATGTGAATATTACAGAACTGTGAATGAACTGGGCACTGGTTATTCTGGACACACTCAGCTGTAGGAAGAACAGGACGTTTCTTCAAAAAAGTAACATGGAGTGGATTTGCAGCTTGAGTAGAGAGGTGAGAGTCAGTGAGGCGGAGGTTTGTAAATGGAGGTTTGTGATGTGATGTGTAAGGCTTCTTGTGAGGTTTTATTATAGTGAAGCAGCATTAACAGTGCACTGGTCTAGTGTTGATCTCAGTGTGCGTCCTGATGAACCTCCCTCATCTGTGAGGCTGGAACCTCACTCATCTATCCATCCATCCTCATTTTAGTGCTTATGAATTAAAGTTAAAACAAAAACTGAGGGTACTGAGTTATAACAGGACCTGGATGATGGCTGATGTCAAGACCACCATTGTATTTTGTTGTTTAAAAAAAAAGTGTTCTGTCTCTAGGTGATTTTTCTTTTTATAATCCATGTGATGCAACTTTTGGTGTGTTGTCTTCATGTTGCTGTTTATTTTCTATTTGTTGTTTTAATTGTTGCTCTGCGACAGTGTAGTGACCCTTGTGGCCTCCAGAGGTGGATGACTTCACAGGAAGGCTTTGGTTAATAGTCCTGGTTTATTCTTGATTTAATCCTGCTTTAGTCCTGGTGTAGGAGCTGTAAGTAAGATAGAATAGGAGTGCGTTCATGTTGTAGATATTGTTGATATCAGAAACTCAGATGGAGCAGGGGCCTGTATCACTGCACTGAACTGAAAACCCACAAATATTAAACCAGATCATTTTTTGTTAGCAACTGGGTCGACAACATCACTGTATTAAACTTGTGGCTTAATGCTGAGTCTACTGACAGCAATCACGCCTGTGTGTTTGAAGACTGTCACCACTTTTTTACACAATAGTGAAAAAATAATTTCACCATAGGTAATTTATGCTGACAGAGAAGACTTTGAACTTTGTGCCAGTTTTTGTTTCATGTGGATAGGCCCAGTAATTGTGCAGATATTAACCATAAACCAGCAGCAGATTTTACCAAAGACTTTGTGCCTGACTCCAGCTCAGTTTTACAACATATTTCCTTTAGAAAGTAACAACATCACATGAACGCAACCAAGATTTCTGGGAACCTACAAACTCCACAGGAGGGCCCATCTGGTCCTGGGACCAGAACCTTTTTCCTTACTTTGTTTTTGATAATACACAACAGTCAGATTTCATAAATTAACAGCACTTTTTTATTTTATACTGGCATTACATTTTTTTCTTCAAGTTTATTACAGAATTCTAACAAAAACAGGATATAAAACAGTGAAATGCAAACTAGAGCACTGCTAAAGAAGGAGGAACAAGAAACATTTGGGCAAACTGTTGCTTTATGCTACATTATATTCAAACAAAGATGTTTCTCTTTTGTTTTGTTTTTTTCAGTTTTTCTAGACGCTGCTGTAATATATATGCATTGGAAAATAGTCATTTCGTTGGTGTTAGCTGCTTGTTGATGAACACATTTCCATAAACTCTCATGTGTTTCAGTGCGGTAAGAAGCAGTGTGTCTGTGTCCTCATCGTTCTCTATTTTTCCATCACTGTAGTTCTTCACTGGGAACATGTAGTTTAAGGAGATTCCCACCGACGAGCTGAACTCATCCATCTGCAGGAAACAACACAAATATGAGCTACTGACACAAAACACAAAACTGATTACATAATAAAACTCTGGTTCTTTATTGTTCTTTATTTTCTGATCAGGAGTTGGGAGGATTAGCCTTGTCCCTGTTTTAGGTTGATGGGAGAAACACAGGCACAACATACAAACTCCACAGAAAAACCCTTTCCAGTCGAGGAATTGAACCCAGGACCTTCACCTGAGGTAAAAGTACCAACCACTAAACCACTGTGCGACATAGAAATCTCTGTTTCTATTTAGGCTGACTTTCTCAGTTAAATCGCAGCCTCTAATACTCAATACAGAGTAATTTAGAACATCAACGGAGCAGAGGGGTGGCTTTTATGTAGCCTGGGCCAAAAACTGCTCTGTGGGACACAAAGTGAGACATCCTTGTGTGTCTGTGCACTGGACAGGAGGGAGACAGAGAGACAAGAGGAGACCTTGAGCTTTCTGACAGTCTTTGTTTAAGTGGATATGTCCAGGGATCACTGAGATATGAACCACTGAGATCTTAAAACCGTTAAAGATATTAACGAGCTGATTAAATATATGCACTGCTAATTAACGCTCTATTGATAGGAACTGTAACAAGAGGATTGTTGGTTACATGTTGTGTTCCCAGAGGGACTGATTTGAGTGTAGCACTGACTGAGAGCAGGGCAGGCTACAGCACTGGTAATGCAGTCACATTCATGTGTTCAGTAAAGTTTATAGTAAGCAATTAACCATACATTCTGTGGTTTGATAAAACTGAACAAAAACAAAAACAGTGTTTTCAGGCACTTCTTCTTCTACTTCTTCTACCATCACAGAACACTTTTTTTTTTTTACATGAAAAACAACCATAAATATATGCATTTCTTCCCATAACTTAGTTTTGATGGTCATAATGAGAAGGAAGCAGAGAGAGAGAAGAACAGAAAGCAGCAGCATCAGCAGGGAACAGGACACATGAGGAGACTCTAGTCATAACTAACATAAACTAACATATGTTTTCTACAGTGATATATTTGGGTAAACTTAAATAACATAAGCCTGATAAAAATGGGGGAAATAGGTTCAGCCCTCCAAAGATAAAAAAAAACCCTGATAATAATGTTCAACAACTACTTAGAACAGGCATTTCTTAAAAATCTAAGTAACAGTCTACTTTATCTGCACATGTGGTATAAATAATAATAATTGTTATTCTTTGGGCTTCAGTACAAAGGATGTCTTAAATAACACGGTGCTTACACAGACAAATCACAACAATGGCAAATAAATTGGATAAACTTGAAATGCTTTTTGTTTCTGGTAAAGTAGCTGCACCAACACTGTCTATTATTAATTAAACTGTCTTCTGAGGTGCAAGTTTAAATATCTTGTTTCTTGTGTAACCCTCTCTAAAGCAGCGTGGTCACTGCAGGGCTGGCTTGGTCAGCCAAATTTGTTAATGTCTTACTTTTTAAAGTCTCAATGTGTCCATTAGTGGCCATAAAATTCACCAAAGCACATTATCTGAAGATTTATTTTTCATTGTTTTTCAATTGTTTATTTCTATTACTCATTGGGCTAAGCCCCAGATGTTTCCAATGTTAGGCTCCGCCCCTGATTTAGACAAAGTATTTACATGTATTAGGGTTATTAATGTCATGTAGGGTCATCCTCATCTTTGCAAAGAGTTATTCTTGCCAAAACCAGTTAAAATATATTTCTGATCCAGCATTACAGCACTGCCTCTCCTGTGACCCTGAGCGTTTCTCGTTCTTGCCCTCAGTCACTACATAACAATAAATATTTATTGCACTTGTATAGTCTGTTCGTGTCCAACTTCTCCCCCACTGTAGAGGGAAAAACTCACGAAATAAAAGTGAACTCTGAAGAGATCTCATATTAAACAGTTCTTTTCTGTCCTTCTGCTTCTGATTAAATTAGATGTTTTGGTCTTTATTGATGGCTTTTATCACAAAAATCCGTATTTCCGGTGCATGTTCTTCCCGAGCTGCTCAAGACTCCGCAGCCCGCTGTGGTGGAGTGAAAACGTATGCAGTAGGCGAGGTCTGTCGTTTGGAGGTGGCCCTCAGTGCAGCTGACACACATGCAGTGGAAATCCTGGGTAAGAGTTGGTGGAGGGGTATAATAACAATAACTAACAACATTATTTTAAAGCCCATATTCTACACTGTGCTGTTTTAATGTAATATATGTAACGCTATCATGGCTGGGCTTTTCAGGAAAATACGCTTCTTTCCTCTCTCTACATAGATTACTGCATAAACAGGCACTGCTTGGTATTATAGATGCTTATGTATGCAGGAGCCTGTGTGTACTGATGATTGTACTCACTGTTTATTGTATGTGTACATTATAAAACTCCTAACATATATTACTGTCATACTGTTGTATGGTGGGACCAAACCGTAACAGATATTTATTTGTTTTATTTGTTTTCACTTATTAGTTTATTAACTTTTATGTTGGCCTATAGTGTTTGTCTGTTGTTCATTATGTTATTATATTATATCATTATTTTATTTATGGAAATTGTGAAATAATAATAATAATAATAATAATAATAATGGCAGAAATCGCAGATATACAGTGGGTACGGAAAGTATTCAGACCCCCTTAAATTTTTCACTCCTTGTTATATTGCAGCCATTTGTTAAAATCATTTATTTTTTTTCCTCATTAATGTACACACAGCACCCCATATTGACAGAGTAACACAAAACTGTAGACATTTTTGCAGAATTATTAAAAAAGAAAAACTGACTACTGACTATTTTCCGTACCCACTGTAATATTGATGATTTAATAACAACAAATATGACCATAAAGAACGTATGTTATAATGGAAACTGTTATACTCTTTATGCTGAGTGTTGGGTGCACTGGTGGTGTATTGGTGGATGGACCCCTTTTTATAAGCTTTAATTAGCTTCCTGGTGAGTCCAATGTCAATGTATTGTTTACAAATGGCACATGTGACTGTGAAAATAAAATGAAATTAATAAATGAAAAAATAATATTTAGACTACAGTGATCTGAAAGAGGTTTCACTCCAGTCTCACCTTTTTCTTCAGATATTTGCTTCTGAAGACGTTCTTCAGATCATTTTCCATTTCTTCTGAGGCACGGTCTATTTTTGTCACAATGGCCACTTCAGGAATCTCTGGAAAACATCAGGAAAGGCAGAAACAGAGACAGCTCAAATGTGTAACCGTAGGAAAGAAGTTGATGAGAAGAGCAATGACACTCTGAACACACTAGAACAGTTTGTTTGAGAGTTTGAGAGTTGAAGGACTGAAGAGAGTGGCTGTAGTTGTAGATCTTACTCAGATCTCTGGCAGCTTTTCTGATTTGGTTGATCTTCTCCACGATGGTTGGATTAATGTCTGGAGAGTCAGCAGAGAGGACACAGACCAAAAGGTGAACTTTATCTTCTAAAGAGGGGTTCTCTCTGTAGTACAGGTTTGTTTTTGAGATTGCAGAGTCAGGGTGGAACTGCAACAGTAAAATATGGAGATATTAAAGCTCATGATTCAAGCTGGTCTTGTGACAGACAGACAGTCTTACCTTGTAGCCCTCCTTCACATGTCCTTCCATCACCATCTTAATATCTTCAGGCAGAATCCTTCTGTCTCCAGGCTCGAGTCCCATGACGTCGGTGAACACAAATGGGAAGAATCCCTCTTCAGGAGCTGCTTTGTTCATACTGTAAGTGTCATACTAAGAGAGGCAGAAAATTATTTTATAATATAATTCATATCTATTATTATTTATTTTTGCCCATCTCTGTTACATCCCCTTCCCAGTGTACTGTACATTCTTCTTAGATCCTGGTTAGGAAAAGGGATCAGTAAAGTTCCTTGCCTCGACAGTAAAACTTGTGAAACTGTTGGTGCTGGAGTTAGTTGCAGCTAAAATGGTGGCTTGACCGCTGAGAGCAGTTTGAATGGAGTTGATGAAGCTGGACTTCCCTGCTCCCACTGGTCCATACAGAAGGATACGCTGATGACTCACTCCCTCTGGAGGTTTATAGTTGTTTATAGAACCAAGTAGATCATCTTTACTCCTGTTGACAGATACATTTTAGAAGAAAGATGTTTTTCATACATTTTATTAGGTATTGTTTGTTAAGGCAGTGATCAGTATCTTTAGGTTACTTATGTGATCCCGGTTCTCTGAGTGACATAAGTGAGAGAGCAGGGGTGTTGTCATGTCTTCAGCACCACACTAGCACTGACACTGCTGTAGAGAAGCACGTATTACTCCTGGACATTGCCGCAATTTAAGGAACTGAAGTAATCATGTAAGGACTGGACAGGTGAGTGGGTCGCTCCTCATGGACGCGCACAGACTTGTGCCAGGAGTTGCCTGTGCTGTGGCCGTATCTGTTCTGAGTCTGATTCTTCTTTTACTAAAACCATTGACAGCTGGTGGTGACTCTGGGCAGAGGGACTGATGCATTGATAATAGCACACACTACTCAGTAACACTGGGCCAAAGACAACAACTGCTCAACTTCCACACCAAGAAAATATTATTTATTGCCAAGTTCTCACACAAATGCTTGTACATAACTTCAAGGTGCTCATAAACCAAATCAGACAATCCACAACAGCACCTACCTCACAGTTTTATCCAAGTACGTATCATCCAACAACCTGACAACGGCAAGAGGCGAACGATAACAGAAGGAGTAGAGAGCAGTAACATGTCAGGGTTACCTTATTATAAATGAAGCTCACATCTCTCTTCTTCCTTTCAATGAGGCAAACGTGTTCATAAAACACGTTAATAACTCTGTCACTGTAGACTGTGTTTCTGTATATTGTCAGCTTGCACTACTGCACAGGATGCACACCTAGTTCTCCCCAGAACTAAACAGGTCAAATAAAAGTAATAAACTCTGGCTAATAAAGTGCCAAAATGAGCAGTGATCATGAGAATACAAATACTGTATGCTGTCCTCGTTGTTGGTGTTACATTATCCAGTTAAACACAGCACAAACACAAGGGCTGTGTTATCAACAAATTTTTACTCTGTTGATTTATTATTGTGAAATTTGACGAACTCTGAGATGAATGAATTGATGCCCAGGCATTTTTCTCTCCAGCTGCGCCCCAGTGGTGTGTGCATTAATAAAATGCAAAGAAAACTAGAGGGATAATTACAAGAAATGTAGAAATAAGGTGGATAATATGATTTGGATTCACTTCTTGCAATTGTTTTTGCTTATATTGCATTACTTTATAGCATTTTTTGGTACATATTTTTTTTATTAATGTAGTAATTTATTTGGTTATTTTGGTTGGCCCAGGGGGGCAGTGCCACCCCTGCCACCCCTCAAACTTTTGCCAATGTCGCCACACCCAAAACTTTACGTGATTTCACAACCATGCAGTACACAGTGTTGTTATTAGGATCAGCTCACCTCCAGTCCATCGTCCTCCATGGTTTCTCCAAAACTCCATAATCAACTTTAAAAAATAAACGACAGCAGATACACTGAGTTAGTGACAGGTCACACACTGGATTAATGGTTTATGCAGATTTTATGAAAAAGGTTTCTACCTGGAGAAGGTGCTGCAAACACAGAGAGCAAATTAAAGATTTCAGATAAAATGTGTGAACATATGTTGTCAACATGTCAAGAACTAAAACAACAGGTTATGGTTTCTGATTCTGATTTTGGTGACTTGAGCAGCCATCATGGCTGCTGCTGGAGAAAAGACAGCGAGCAGCAACAGAGACACGAGGCATTCAGGGGACATCAGACAAATAAATGATCTTCAAAATAACAACAGGCAATAAACAGGTCTTTTCTAATGATAGGCCTACCTCATTTTTAAATGTTTTGGCCTACATTTTCTGAAGACTACATAAAAATTTAAATCCAAAATATTATTAAGGACTTTTAATATTAAAACGCCTAGAAAGCTGCAAAAGCCCACACTGCAAAAATAAATAAAACAGTCATAATGACTTATAGACTATATTTATATTCTGAGCACACTTTGTGTATTTCTTAAAAATGTATCAACAATATAGATAACATTAGGTCGGTTTCGAGGTTAATTTACAAACTGCCTCATTCTTGAATTTTAGGTGAGGGGCCCAGGGCGACATACAAACCAGGACCACCACTACATGTTACAGGTTAGAAAAGAGAATTTGTGAAAGTTTTTTTTTTTTTTTTTTTTTGAACATTAAAAAAAACTACATGCACATGAATAAAAATCAAGTCTGAGTTCTTCAGCTTTTAACTTTTAATGTATTTGGAGCTGAAAAGTGTCTCTGTTGTGAACTGAGTCTTACCTTTGCTGGATTTGGATCCCATGGTGTGGCACAACTGAAAAGAACAAAACATAGCTGCAAATTACACTGCATAAGCTTGTAACAAACAATAATAATAATAATAATAATAATAATAATAATAATAATAATAATAATAATACCAACAGAGTCCATCAGCCTGAATCGAGACTCACCTGCAGCCGTTTCCTGATGATAAATTGTCTGAAGATGAGAGCTGGAGTTTTAGAGACAGACAGAGATTGAAATGAGGAGGTGCTGTATTTGACAACAACAAGATTGTGGTTTCTGTTTTCTCTCGTATTTTAGTTGGGCGGAGTGAGTCATGGTTCACACAGTTCATTTGACAAAGTGTCTATTCCAGCTCTGACTGTGTCTGCTTACACAGAAAATCAAAAAGATTTCCTTTCTTTTGTCTTTTTCCGTTTTTTTCTTTTTTTTTTTTTTTTTTTTTCAGTAAACCCAGAGATTAGACAGAATGTCCAGAATACTTTATAGGAGATTATTTGTATGTTCTTTTTTAACTTAATTTTCACTTCACACAGCGGTTAAACAGGACAATATTCACTTTTGTCCACATAGCAGCACTGTGCTCTCATCTGTGTCTCCTCTTCATGCCTCATGCCAAAACCGCGTGGCATCTGTTTCCTGTTGTGTGGCCAGTAGCAGTTTCTGCAGCTCCTACTGCAACAAAACACATTCACTTCACAATCAATGAAAATTATGGATAATAATAATAATAATAATCTAATCCACTACCATCAATCTACCATCCTAATATTATTTTTTAAACTTTGAAAGCTTTAGTAATTTATGTTTTCTCAAATAATAATCAAGTGCATTAATAATTTAGCCACTGAACCACTTAAAACATTTATTCAGAGACAAAACAGCAAAACACCAGAAGTCAAAACTGTAAAATCCCAAACTGCAGAACAACTTTGGCACAGAGCCTTCTCCTTTCAGAGCTGTGAGCTCTGGAATTCACTTCCACCTGAAATCACGACCATATGTCTGCCATACAAAGGTAAAAGGCAGTAAATGCATATTTTGTCAAAACTGAGTTGAAAGTGAAAACAGTCTTCATATCATCTGTTTTACTGAGGGACAAAGTTTTATGGCTCAGTTGTGTCCCATTTTAGAGAAATCCTGTTGTTAAATTGGCAGTAACCAAGGGCGCTGTAAGGGGGCTAAAGGTTAGGATGATTCCAAGGGCCCATGGCTGGCAGGGGGGCCCAGGAAAAATTTCTGCATATAGACCTGTTCTGTTGTATACATTTTTTTTTAGATTTTATGTTTTGCTGTATTATTTACAATGCCGGGGCCCTGAATATGATTATTATTATTTAATAAAGTCGATTCAAAATATACCAACAAAGTCCTATTTTCTAAGAGCCCCCTCCGCAAATGGTTCAGTCCACTTACTAACCAGGCCCGGGAACGACAAGAGTAGTTCTGCTTCTGTCTGTGACGCAGCTGACCTCTTTATTGTCAGCATGTCCCACTTCCAACATAAGTCAGGTTGTAAAAAACGGAAAGAGAAGAAAGGGATTGTTTGCCTCCGCCGTTAACGATCCTTCTTATCGATGCTGCTTTGTGCAGCTGTATTTGTGTGAGCAGGTTTTGCTCCGAGACCCGGCCCGCTCCTGAGCAGCGCCTCTAACCTTTTTTACTTTACTTCACTGCAAAAGTCACCTTCGATGAGTAGCCTACAAAGCATGCAGTGCATGTCGGAGGTGGAGATGCACGGAGCCTGGCGCGCTCGCGTCCCACTGCGTGGACACAGCAGAGTGAAGCCAGAGCCGCGGAGGTAGGAGCTAAATGTCCACGCACTGTGACAGCAGGAGCTCATTCCCCTGCATAAGAAATACAGTATGGAAGGGAGCGAGCGATAGAAAGAGAGAAATCTCTGTAGAAAACGCTGAATACTGTCTCACCTGTCTGACCCTCACCTGTCTGACTCTCACCTGTCTGACCCTCACCTGTCTGACCCTCACCTGTCTGACTCTCACCTGTCTGACTCTCACCTGTCTGACCCTCACCTGTCTGACTCTCACCTGTCTGACCCTCACCTGTCTGACTCTCACCTGTCTGACCCTCACCTGTCTGACTCTCACCTGTCTGACCCTCACCTGTCTGACTCTCACCTGTCTGACTCTCACCTGTCTGACTCTCACCTGTCTGACCCTCACCTGTCTGACCCTCACCTGTCTGACCCTCACCTGTCTGACTCTCACCTGTCTGACTCTCACCTGTCTGACCCTCACCTGTCTGACCCTCACCTGCCTGACCCTCACCTGTCTGACCCTCACCTGTCTGACTCTCACCTGTCTGACCCTCACCTGTCTGACCCTCACCTGCCTGACCCTCACCTGTCTGACCCTCACCTGTCTGACCCTCACCTGTCTGACTCTCACCTGTCTGACTCTCACCTGTCTGACCCTCACCTGTCTGACTCTCACCTGTCTGACCCTCACCTGTCTGACTCTCACCTGTCTGACCCTCACCTGTCTGACTCTCACCTGTCTGACCCTCACCTGTCTGACTCTCACCTGTCTGACTCTCACCTGTCTGACTCTCACCTGTCTGACCCTCACCTGTCTGACCCTCACCTGTCTGACCCTCACCTGTCTGACTCTCACCTGTCTGACTCTCACCTGTCTGACCCTCACCTGTCTGACCCTCACCTGCCTGACCCTCACCTGTCTGACCCTCACCTGTCTGACTCTCACCTGTCTGACCCTCACCTGTCTGACCCTCACCTGCCTGACCCTCACCTGTCTGACCCTCACCTGTCTGACCCTCACCTGTCTGACTCTCACCTGTCTGACCCTCACCTGTCTGACCCTCACCTGTCTGACCCTCACCTGTCTGACCCTCACCTGTCTGACTCTCACCTGTCTGACCCTCACCTGTCTGACCCTCACCTGCCTGACCCTCACCTGTCTGACCCTCACCTGTCTGACCCTCACCTGTCTGACTCTCACCTGTCTGACTCTCACCTGTCTGACCCTCACCTGTCTGACCCTCACCTGTCTGACCCTCACCTGTCTGACTCTCACCTGTCTGACTCTCACCTGTCTGACCCTCACCTGTCTGACCCTCACCTGTCTGACTCTCACCTGTCTGACCCTCACCTGTCTGACTCTCACCTGTCTGACTCTCACCTGTCTGACCCTCACCTGTCTGACTCTCACCTGTCTGACCCTCACCTGTCTGACTCTCACCTGTCTGACCCTCACCTGTCTGACTCTCACCTGTCTGACTCTCACCTGTCTGACCCTCACCTGTCTGACCCTCACCTGTCTGACTCTCACCTGTCTGACTCTCACCTGTCTGACCCTCACCTGTCTGACTCTCACCTGTCTGACTCTCACCTGTCTGACCCTCACCTGTCTGACCCTCACCTGTCTGACTCTCACCTGTCTGACCCTCACCTGTCTGACCCTCACCTGTCTGACTCTCACCTGTCTGACTCTCACCTGTCTGACCCTCACCTGTCTGACTCTCACCTGTCTGACCCTCACCTGTCTGACTCTCACCTGTCTGACCCTCACCTGTCTGACTCTCACCTGTCTGACCCTCACCTGTCTGACCCTCACCTGTCTGATGTGGCCCCTCCCTGCTTTGCACTGTCACAGTAACACAGACTACTGTTTAGTTTAATGAGCTTTTTATTCAGACAGAGTGGTGCAAAGCTGCTTCTGCTGCCCCTAAATCAACATTAAAGCCACAATCCTTTTTATTAAAAAACATACATTTCCAGTAATTTAACATCCAATATATGTTACTTCTGTTTAGTGAGCCCAGTTTAAAATAGGCTCATATACATGAAAATAAAAAGAAGCTTCTATTTCTACTTCATAATAAACTGTATGGCCACAAATCTAGTTCATTTTTATTCAGAGATATATCAGGAATCGATAAGTGAGTCGATAAAGAATCAGATTGATGAGCAGAATCGACAATGGCATTGACATTGATAAAATCTTATCAATTCCCATCCCTAGTATTAACAGTTGTTTAAAATAACGGTGAAAAGGGTGGAGTTGAATGAATGATATTTAATGTTGCACTGCTGTAAAACGTCCATCTAAGACATTTTTAAAGGTAAATGAGTGTTTTAATAGGCTTTGTTAAACCTGGTCTAGAAAAAATGTTGGTGGGGGGTCCAATGTAAAATCTTTTCAGGGGGCCCAGAATACCTGGCGGCAGCCCTGACAGTAACCACAGAGTTTACAGTAAAACAAAGTTAAAGTGCAGTAACTCCAGCTCAGAAAGTTCTCACTGATGAACTCAAACACAGTTACTGCACTTTTCCTTTGTCTCACTGAGAGTTACTGCAGTTACTGCAAAATGTGGAAACAAATGTTGTATATATATATATATATATATATATATATATATATATATATATAAGCAGTGTTGTGCATGAACGAGTTCAAATGAACGCGTTCATTGAACACGTTCATTTTTATGTGAACTTTGAACTGAATGCAACACATTTGTAAATCAAGAACTTGAACGTGAATTTGTTCAGATTATGTGAGATGAACGCGTACGTCACGTCAATTAAGCGTCGGAGTTTGTTTTCACCTGAGTCGAGTGACGAGGTCTGATCGCACTTTTTAACAGCGCTGTCCCTCACTGCCCACGGGCTCCACTCCAAAACTGCAGAGCTTCACCAGAGAGCGCTTGTGTGCGCAATGCATCTTGGGTAATGTAGTGTGAAGCTCATGGGCGTGCCGTGAGGGCAAGCAGTGCTTGACCAATCAAATCTAAAAAAAAATACACGGATTAAAACTATGACGAAATTAAATCGCTATCTCTCCAAACATTTCATTTTGCCGTTCACTTCCAGAGTGAATCAGTCTCTTTCCTGTTTTCAGTCACTCTGTTTCTTTCTGCACCCTGCTGGCCACTCCAGGTACTGCCTCTCTGCCATTCATTTCTGTTATTTTCTCCTTCGTGGAGGCGGAGTCATGGTGCACTGTTTCTGACTGGAGCTTGTCGAGCAGAGGCCCAGCAGTTTGTTTTGGAGGCTCGCGCATGCGTGCTGTGGTCAGTCTCAGGCTCAGTGACAGAGATCTCTGGCTGCCAGCAGGGGGCGATAAGCAGCGCACTGTGCAGCTTACGGTTCCATACGTTACAGTGCGCATGCGCCGCGTTAGAAAACAAAACTTTCCACAAGTATCCGCAGCCAAAATGTCTAACAGCGTTTCTACAGAGAAGTCAGAGTTTGTAGCTTAAACCCTGTTCATGTTCCTCATGAGAACATGCTGCTGCATAAAACTGCGTGTCATGTAAATGATAGCCTCACGTACATCGTTAAGTGTCAGATGTTCATAAGAAGTGGAGCTGGGGGAGTGGAGAGGAGCCAGCGGCCCGGGCCGGGGACTGGATGTGAATATTACAGAACTGTGAATGAACTGGGCTCTGGTTGTTGTGGACAAACTCAGCTGTAGGAAATACAGGACGTTTCTTCAGAAAAGTAACATGGACTGTATTTGCAGCTTGAGTAGAGAGGTGAGTGTCAGTGAGGCGGTGTTTTTAATGTTTGTGGTGAGATGTGTGAGGCTTCTGCTGAGGTTTTATTACAGTGCAGCAGCATTAACAGTGCACTGGTCTGGTGCTGATCTCAGTGTGTGTCCTGAAGAACAGGCCTCCCTCATCTGTGAGGCTGTAACCTCACTCATCATCCATCCATCTTCATTTTAGTGCTTATGAATTAAAGTTAAAACAAAAACTTACAGTACATTCTTTGATAAGGCGACAGAGAAGGCCAGCTTTGTGGAAAAAATGTTGTAATGACATTCTTTTCTATACAAACAGCGTTACTAATCATAATTATATGTGAGTGTGAGATAGTTTGAAACAGCCTACTACTCAAACACTGATGGGATTGCATTTAAGTGATTTTTAATTAAATTTAAATTAAATCAAAATGTTGTTATATAAAACTTAATGAAGTCAAGTTGCCTGCTTGCCCACTTAAAAAAGTCACCACATGCTACTGGTGAAGCCAAAGATAATCGAATCTAATATCTTTGGCTTCATACTACGTTACCCATGATGCACTGCACAAGCAAGCATAACAACAAGCGCAGCCTTCATAGCAACACTGGAGCGGGCAGCAGCAGTCTGACAATGGCAGTGCAAGTGAAGGCACAGAGAACACAGACGATGCTGCCTCTAACTATGATCATTTACAGACATTTTGCACACTGTCACGCAAAGACTCTGACGGAAAAAAAAACTTACCTTTCTGTGCAAGCTTTTATCTGCAAAAACGTCCATTTTGTGTGATAGAATTTAAGATCTACAGTGAGGCTAGAAGGTAGGTACATGTATCGTGATAGAAGTCATAGTTTGAAAAGCAAGTTCAGCCTTTCATTTACATATCTCACCTAAAAATAAAATGAACTGAACTTTGAACTAGTTCATGAAAAGTGTGAACTTGCACAACACTGTATATAAGGAAAAAAAGTGTTTTGCAATAATTTTTTGGGTGATTTTCTATCTATTTAGAGGAAAATAAACACCTTAGCATTTAGATTTTATTCAATTTATTTTTATTTAAAATTTTACAGCATGTCCACTGTAGTGGACGCCGGGAACATTTTAGTGTACAAATGTCTTTCAACTTAACGACTAAAAAAAAACAACCATGAAATTAATCAACAGAAACCATCTTTTTATTTTTTAACAGTGGTATTGCTTGAAGCAGTTTCTTTTTTTGGTCATGCAGAGGAACATCTTGCATTTGGTACACCTCACATAAGTCTTGCCTTTGCAGCCATTATTTCGGCATCTCTCTGAATGGCTAATATCCACCATCTGTGGCATGTGTGATGCTCCTAATTTACGCACTGATGCCTCAGGTTGAGGGATTCTCATTTTGGTTGGTGGGGCATATTCTTCGGGTGACAGAGCTCCTCACCCTCTCTCTAAGGGAGCGCCCAGCCTCCCTGCGGAGGAAACTCATTTCAGACACTTGTATCCAGGATCTGTCCTTTAGTTCTGACCCAGAGCTCATGACCATAGGTGAGAGTAGGAACATAGGTGAGAGGAGGAACATAGGTGAGAGTAGGAACATAGGTGAGAGGAGGAACATAGGTGAGAGGAGGAACATAGGTGAGAGGAGGAACATAGGTGAGAGGAGGAACATAGGTGAGAGGAGGAACATAGGTGAGAGGAGGAACATAGGAGAGAGCAGGAACATAGGTGAGAGGAGGAACATAGGTGAGAGGAGGAACATAGGTGAGAGGAGGAACATAGGTGAGAGGAGGAACATAGGTGAGAGGAGGAACATAGGTGAGAGGAGGAACATAGGTGAGAGGAGGAACATAGGTGAGAGGAGGAACGTAGATCGACCGGTAACTCGAGAGCTTCGCCTTTCGGCTCAGCTCCTTCTTCACCACAACAGACCGATACAATGACCGCATTACTGCAGATGCTGCACCGATCCGTCTGTCAGTCTCAGCTCCATCCTTCCCTCACTCGTGAACAAGATCCTGAGATACTTAAACTCCTCCACTTGAGGCAGGAGCCCCCCCCCCCAACCTGGAGAGGGCAAACCACCCTTTTCCGGTCGAGAACCATGGCCTCGGACTTGGAGCTGATTCTCATCCCAGCCGCTTCACACTCGGCTGCAAACCGCCCCAGCACATGCTGAAGGTCTTGGTTTGATGAAGCCAACAGGACAACATCATCTGCAAAAAGCAGAGATGAGATTTTGTCGTTCCCAAACCTGACTCCCTCCGGCCCCTGGCTGTGCCTAGAAATTCTGAAAAATTATAAAAAATTATGAATAGAACCGCTGACAAAGGACAGTTTACACACTTACAACCAGCAATGCAGACCAAGCTCCTGATCCGGTTGTACAGGGACCGGACAGCCCTTTGCAGAGGGCCCCGGACCCCATACTCCCAGAGCGCCCCCCACAGGACACCACGAGGGACACGGTCAAATGTTTTCTCCAAATCCACAAAGCACATGTGGACAATATTTGAGAGAAATTGGCCTTTTGTGTTCATAGAAAAAGTCTTTTGTGTTCATCTTCTGAAAAATGGGAGCAAAAACAAAAGTGTTGCGTTTATATTTTTGTTCAGTGTATTTACAGATACAGATGTATCACAGCATACCAGAACTTTGATGCAATTTGTCCTATTGGAGAACATTGTACACCTGGATAACTTACTTAGCCTGGATAACTTCTATAGCCTATTTAAACATTCTGTGACCTCCTTTAGGGCCCTGACCCACCATTTGAGAACTACTCTGACAAACTCACTTACACTTGCACTTAACAGATTTTTGTCATACCAGGAACAGTTAAATATATAATAATAATAATATTGACTGTGATTAGCTTCAAACAGCACATCAACACTCACAGAGCCGGAGTTACATTTAGTAACTGTTACACACAACTCACACAGCCTCTGCCTCTGCAGGATAAAGAGCACCTTGCAATAAATACAGCTGTGACTTTGTTCATTGGCACCATTAGCATTGCTCTCAACTCGACTGCAACCACTTTACATCATTGTCCCAGAATGCATTGCACATGCACAAAAATTGCCACTCCTGTAGTTTCATCTGTGTGTTAAACAACAAGGATTACATATTTGTAACCAATTTGTCTTAGTAGGGGTTCCTTATAAAAAAAAAAACACATTTATTTACACATTTTTTACATATTTTAACAGTTTATTTTTTCTTTAGTTATTTTTATCAGCAAACTTCTCAAGTATGGAGAAAAGCTTGTTTTATGCCGCTCTTCTCTCCTCTGTGGTCCTCTGCTCTGTCTCTATGTACATTCTTAAATCCTCTCTCCACAGCTCCAAGAACTCATTCACTTTCTTCCCTTTCCTTCCTCCTGCTACTACCTAGTCCTCTTCCTCCTCACTGTTATCCCCAGCTGCACTTGGTCCTGGTGTGTCCTCAGGGATTGAGGCGATTAGGGCAATAGAGTTGATGGAGGGCCTAACACCTCATCCACAGGAACAAACCAGGGCCAAGTTGCAGCTATAGGCAGCTCCCTGTCCTGTCCCTGGACACTTGCAATCCTTAGACAGAGAAAATCATAAGGTCATAACAAAATTAAGCGTAAGTGTTTATTTTATGAAACAATTAATAAAACATACTTTTTATTTGAAATCACATGTACATACTTTTTTTTTTTTTTAATTGTCCAACTTTTTTTGGCCTGGAGGGGCTTGACCTTCTCCTGCAGGCCTAACTTCTCTAGTATTGTCCTAATCTTGTCCAGCATCAGACTCTGATGTTGGACGAAGGCCTGGCTCGCAGTCTTCGCTCTAATTCATCCCAAAGGTGTTCTGTCAGGATGAGGTCAAGACTTTGTGCAGGTTCAGTCAACTTCTTCCACACCAAACTCACTCATCCAGGTCTTTTTGGACCATGCTTTGTGGTTTTGGGAGCATGGAAGTGTCCAAAATCTCTTGGTGCTGAAGTATTCAGTGTTCCTTTCACTGGAACTAAGGAGCCAAGCCCAGCTCCTGAAAACAACCCCACACCATAATCCACATTCAGGATTTTGGGTGGGTGAGTGAATATTTTGGGAAATAATAGTGCATGTTAAGGTAGCTTTACTTTAAACAATCACTTTTTTCCTTGGCGTACATCCTCAAGCCTTGAAAGAGTGTACTGTGCACTCTGCCTCAACCCGTTTTGAGTAATGAAAAAAAAATCTGTTTATATTTGGCTTTACCCAGTGCATGGTTCAATAAGCAGCTGCTGGCACAAACATAAGGGCCCTTTCTGAGCAATGCTTGTGTATGTGATGAATTTACTGTACACAACTAGATGTTATCAAAACAGACCTTAGCGCTGGACACCAATGCCATACGAGAACATCAACAAGTTTATCTTATTAGGAAATGTTGAGTTTTAATGTTTGTTTTTTTTGTTTTTATTTGCATTAGTACTGCCTTAACCTTTACCTTTACCCTTACAGTAAAGAATTTGATCAAATATGTTTCAGCATTGTACACTGGTGTGAGGTAATACAAAAGTTCCTTACAACTACTCTTTAAATTGCTAATGCTGGCTATATCGAACACACCAATCCATTATTTTTAAATTATGAATTTTTTTGATATTATAGAATTCCAAACATTGCAGTTCATGTACAAAGCAAGACTATGATTACTACCAAGTCATTTTAATACAATGTTTCAGCAAAAAGGAAGTGCTCCGCACATGTTTTACTGAAGACAGGTGCGTAGGAGAGGGCGCGCGTTGGCTAGCCAAACCTGATAAGAAAAGAAAAACTCCCGCACACTGTCTAACTTGCACTACAGTGATGAGTTCATGCCACATGACCTGGCCACTCCCTATTTAAGATGGCTTCTTTCCACGGAACATCCCTTTGCCTGATGAAGGCTCAGTGCCCAAACGTTGCTGTGCTATATATTTAAATAAATCATCACTGTTGTGCAAGTTAGACAGTGTGCGGGAGTTTTTCTTTTCTAATACAATGTTTCAGGAAAGAGATGTAAGAGTAAGTAAGAGTAAGAATACCTTTATTAGTCCCACAGTGGGGAAATTGCAAGAATTTGGAGCAAGCCTCCGGCCGCAGCTACTTTTACGAGCACCGCCACACGCTCTCCAGAAAGTTAAATACAGTTTGCAAAGCATACATACAGAACACAACAGTAATATAACATAACAAGACACAGTACACGTGGTCACGTGATGGAATTTTCATTTGGACTTGGGTGAGGAGAGAGAGAGAAGAGAGAAGAGAAGAGCAGACGGATGGAGAGGGGGCTGGGATGGGGAGGGGTGTGTATAATTTAAGGGAAGCATTAAACTTTAAAAGTCAAAGATATTGAACATCACTGAAAAGGTTTTGTATAACAACTAATGGAATAAGACTTTGGAACAAACTCAGTATGGATCTGAAGCAATGTCCAAACATTAAACAGTTTAAAAACAAATACAAACAAAATATATTTATAAAGTACAACGAGGAAGGAGGTAAATAATATAACATGGAAATCTATAACATGCTGTATTATTGATGATATAGTGGTAATACATATATATTAGAGTTATATTATTTATATTAGAATATTACACAAATACTGTAGCTGTATTATTGATATAGAGTTGTATTATATTTATTTTATTTATATTGATGTAATGTAATGTTTTTGGAAGTATAATATACTGTATCACTTGATGCACTATAGAGTTAAACAATGTTATGTTAATATATTATATATTATATATATCATTTGTGTGACATGCACATGTTAGAAATAAAAAAGATCACTCAATAAGTCACCAGTAAAGTTACCTATTGACATTTTATTTTGGTGATTTACCTGCAAGTTCTGTCTTTTGATCAGTGATAAAAAGCATTTTTTTGTAATTGATGCATTTTCTTCTAATGAATTATACAATAAAATTATACAATAATTACATTATTTATTTGTTACATTGAAAAGGAAATTAGGTAAATCAGACAAAACTTCCACACAGCAATACTTTTTAAGCTCACCAATTGTTAATAATTGTTTCACCACATTAACAATTGGTGTGCAGATCCTACATTTGATGTATTCATTTTTGATCCTGCACACAATCTAAACATCATAAAAGTGATATTTTATAAGCAAATGCATTTTAGAGTAGATTATGTATTTATCATATTATATTATATTTATTAATTGTGAAAAATAATGAAAAAAAAACACATTAGAAAATAGATATAAGCAGGTTTAGTTCGATGGACAAACATCTACCTTGCTTCTTGTGGCAAAGTCAAGGGTATAACATCAAGCAGTGCAGCTGCACTGGGGCCCAGGACATGCGGGGGCCCCAGTGAGAGTCCTGTATTGGTGGGTTATGGTCAGTCTGGGCAGTACACAGCAGGCATGACTCCACAGTGCATATTTTGTGACTTAAAAGTTTGATATATGGACAAATAGACTTTCTAAAAGTGATTAATTTGTTTAGGGCACATTTTGAAAATCTGCACATATTTACTCAAGTAACTTTTAGAATAACTGGTACCTCTAAGAGTAGTTAGTAGTAGAAGTAGTTAACCCAAACACAAATGTGTGGAACTTCACAAGGAGTGGACTGAGACCACTCTTTGTGCATCAAGAAAAAGGAGTCCCAAACAAGTACTGAGAGCATATACTGTATTATAAATCCACTCCTCAGTAATATGTAATGGGCCTAATAAAAATATCAGTGACACATCATCAGTAAAGACTCTGATCTCCATGGAAACTTTAGCTGTTGTTAGCCACTTAGCTTTGCTTTAGTTCACTGCTAACAACAAGCTACTTTCTGAACAAAGGCAAACGGAGCAAACAGGTGCAGCCTAAATAAAATGTGCAGATGTGTCTCTCTGTCCTGGACTTGTTGTTGTTCCTTTGTGAATGAGGACGCTGTGCTCGCTCCTCCGTCTGTGAGTGACAGAGGTGAGGGAGCATGTTTCTGAGCCGCTCTGAGTAATGAAGCTCTTGTACAGGCTTTTCATGTTTCCAGCACGTCGGGCTCATGATTTTACGAGTCCTGTAAACTAAAACTTTATATAAACTCCTGTTTCTCTTCTGTAGAAAGGCCAGGTAATGATGTCTAGCACCAAACATATGAGCCAGATTATGCACATTAAACTTTGGTGGCCTGTACGCTGTTTTAAAGGGACATCGCAATAAAAAATTTTCCGCACCGATTCAAAATTTTTCTACCACCTTGTCTGTCTGGCTGTCTGTGTGTAGGGCACTCAGCCCTTTTTGTTTTTGAAAATTGTTTTATAAAAAATTAAATAAAATATGATGGATACAATTACACAGTCTTCTGCATTAATGGTAAACACTGGACTTCAGGAAGACATGATTTCTTGATAATTTTTTCCACTTGAGCCATGACAAAAGTTACAGTTTGCTCGAGATGATCTAAGCTGCTCTATGGGCCTAGACGCTGAGGGAAGTATGGTGCTCTGAGCTTCTGTCCTCTGATTGCTTCTGGGTAAAAAACTTTATTTGTGGCTGATTATTCCTGTATTAATTTTCATTATTTTTATTATATATACTCAAGAACATTATGTGTATTTGTCCTGCTTTTGGAAATGTCCTTTTTATGATATTGATATAACATCAAGCCATGGCATTTTAAGATGAGCTCTCTATCCTGTCTCTCTATTTATCTGTATATCTGTTCATTCTATGCTTGATTAGGCTACTGAAAGTTTAACAAGCAGTTATTAATTATTGTCTGTTATAGTGTTATCAACACTAAACTGTCTCTAAGGTCACTCCGTGGTGTGGCTTACGTGCACACTAGATGCAGTTGCATTATCTTTTCTGTTAGTTTGGTTTGTGTTCACTTGTCGATGACCATTCACCCAAATGCCTATAAGCCATTAGACCTTGGCACTAGCCATTTCTTTTACAATGTTGGTTTATTTCTCTCATGGCAAAATGTACAGTTTGAGAGTGATGCGCACCAGCAACTTGAGAGAAAAGGACTGGAGATGAAACACCTTACTGCACAAAAGGACAGGTACTGCTCTAAGGTTAATTCATGTGGAGTACATCATAAAAGTGGGTCGACCTGAAGTCGGTTTCCCACCACAGACGCACTACTCCAGGGTGGGGCTAGAGGCTCTGGTGTGCCATTGGGTTGACATTGATTTTTTTCTAATCCGCTGTGCCATCTCTCACACACATGACCTGAGAATGTTGCTCACAAAACATGAGAGAGGAAGTTTTATTTATTTATTTTTTTTTTTTTTTTTGCAAAGGGCCAAATAGGGGCATATTCTGTAGTCTCATCTCAGAGTCAGCAGGGCGTTTCATGTGGGCCTGAAGGAGGTGTGCAGTGTGAATATAAGTGGACACTCATTGGGACTACTGTGAAGTATTTATATAAAAATCCATTATTGTTATTTTTTAATTGGCACGTTTACACATTAGCAGATACATCTGTGAGTAAAGGGCAGGGATATATGAGCTACAACAGGAGAATGAATAGCTCCCTAATGATCTCAGCAGCTGAGGCTCAGAAATGCAACACATCAACAACTCTCTTTAAACTGTGGCTGTATCAATACAAAACACCAAATGTCTTTCTGTTTGTATGTGTTTGTCTCAGATTTTTCTGTAAGTAACTTTGTCACCAGCTTTAACTCAACAGCAATATGTCACACAGTAGCGACACACACGAGATTGCTCTGCAGGGTGGCATGGAAGTTTACACTGAAAGAGGGTTTACACAACAATGGTTGTCAGGAAAACTGGGCTCCAGTGTCAGAGAAAAACTGGACTTGAACTGAAGACGGCGCTCAAGAGAGAAACATGGGGCAAAAACAGAGAAAAAATGATTACTGAGGCTGAATCCGAAAAGGGGAAATTGTCAAGTAACCTCCTAGCTCCTTAAGCTCGAACTGGATGTACGTCATCGTCCTCCATGACAAGAACTGTCTGAATTGTTTTCTCAGTAAGGAAGGTGTTAGGAAAAGGAGCTTCACTGCTTCCTTAAATAGCTCCTTTAGCATAGGAAGCTCCACAGGTTCCTTACCAACCAGAGAGGAGCAAGGAGCTATCCCACAATCCAGTGCGCCATCTCCTGAGTGTTTCTGAACGCAGCCGAGTGAGTCCGATCTCTGTGTGATGAGTTTGGAATGAGTGAAAAGTGTCAGTACCGAGTACCGATACGAGTACTTATGTAGGGGTTACTTTATAGTTTATACACTCACACTGCTGTATCTCATTCATTCCATACCGTGTCGTCTTTTTGCCCTTTATCCCCTGTTATTTTTACAACAGAGTGGTTTGAACACAGCTAACCATGGCTAAAATTTGCTCAACATGGACATGTTATACCTCATTTTAAAGCTTAGATTCTCCTCTATTCAGTCGCTAAAATCATTTTAAAGACAGATTGAGCATCTGCGCATAACCAGCGGAGATTCGCCAAGACATACAGCAGCTAACACAGCAGCTAACACAATTAGCAACGGTACTTCTTATGTTTTATCAGACAACAACTGCTTCACACTCTGTGCTTATATCATTTTCGGGACAACTAGGACAACAAAAGGACAGCTGCTTAAGTTTCAGGACTCACGTATGATTTGGGATAAGTCTGGTTGAGCAGAATGTAGAGTCAGCTTTGCTTTTATCTCCACACAGTTCACTTTGAAATCCTTCCACTCGGTTCTCACTGCTCAGCTGAGAGAGGAAGGTCACGTGACAGCGCTGTAGTGGTATCAGTTGTTGGTATCGGCCCACTTTTATGAATACGAGTACGAGTACTTGGACATGGTGTCGGTACCGATACCCGATACTGGTATCGGTGCATCCCTAATAATAACACTGATGTTTTGTCAAATTATTTGGCAACACAAAGCACAAGGGGTTACACGTTCTATAAAAGTCAGTGTATCTTCAGAAAAAGAGTGTGAAAATAGCAGAGGCAAGCATCAGGAAGATGGCACTGGGACCTGTTGGAATGGCGCCGTTGCACAAGTCTCCCGTGCAGCAGGATGTCGTGCTGTTGCAGGAAGCATTGTTGATACATCCCTTGACTACATTTCCTGTATCGACAAAATGAAAAATCCCAGGTTTAGACACAGCTTGACTGATGTAAATCACTGCACAGGGAAATGTCTTACCGTCAACCTTAGAGGTGATGCAACGATCCAAACCCGAGGAGGTTCCACAATCAAGGATCAACCCGCATGTCGGTGAGTCAGGAGGTGTACATATGTAGCACTTCAGGGCATAGGCTGTGGAAAAACACAGTACTATAATTTTAATTTGTGTCCAAGATCAATGCATTAGTAAGAAAGACATGTAACTAAAGGGCCAAGAGAGGGCCAAAAGCTGATGCGGTACAATAGTTTTTTTTTTATTTATTTCTCAAATAATACTATTTGTAATACAACAAAATTGTTCAACTACAAAATAGCTACATGCAGTGAATTAGCAAATCTTTGTAAGTACTTCTTTGCCAGAGATTTTACAGTCAGAAAGTAAATTAAAAAATACCGAAATACATTAGGCTTTATAAAATAGGCGACCAACCTGTAGACAATGAGCCCATAAGGAGAATCAGAGTTTTAATATGCATCTTCAACAGAAAGTGCGCGGATCAGTCTTGAAGACCAGGCGCGTAAATGACAAATCTCTCAAGCCTTCCTCTTTGGGTGTACTCACACCAGGCCAATCTAACCGTGCCCAAGTCTGGAATGCCCTTAAAGCATGGCACGGTTGCCTAATGTGAGTGCTCTGAACCACGCCCAGGCGCGGTACGCTTCAGGAGTTTGGCACGGTTGGAGGAGGTGGGCCACGGCACGGCGCGGTTGCTCATGCATGTGCGCGCGCACGACTACGAGCTCTGTCATGTACAACTGTTCTCTACTCAGTAAAAAGTGAATAAACTCCATTATCAACACTCGTAATGCCACTGACTTGCGCTCACCTTTCTGAAGAAGAGAGCAGACAGCAGCAGTAGTTTTGAATCCTCTCTCATCGTCTGCGGAGGCCTTCACTGCTCCTCGTATGTGGTTTATTCCAAAACGTGACAGAAGACTGCGTCTCACGAATGAGACTCAAAGCAGAATCACAATAGCACAGATACTTCATACTGCTGGTCTCATGTTTTCCTCTACACCGGTTTTAAAAGTGTTAGCGGTTCACTCGTAAACAAATCATGCACCACGATGACGTAGCAGTCTGTCGCTCTCAGGTTGTAGCACGTTCACTGTGTTGTAGTTGAAGTGTGATATGAGTTTTCTTGCTGTGCGGTGAATGACATTCAGTTTATTGAGTTTTTTCATCCATGTTATTGTCATTTATTTACGGTCCTTAAGCGCTCGTCCCAGCGCCCGCTGCGTATTTGGAGCCATGATTTGTGTAGCGCTGAAAATACGCTTCTTATTGATAAAAGTGAGGTTGTGGTCATTTGTCTACGTAACGGTGAGTGAGGTGACATACGTTTTATATTCCAATAACGCTGCGTTTGTGAGCTATTGACCCCGGAAGTTTGAATCTGTGAATATTGTGCTAACTTTACTTGACTATCGAGTAGTGTGAGCGTAGGGATGAGTCTGAGCGCTCCTACCACTGCTTGAGCGCTCCTTGGACACGCGTGAGCGCTCTGGTCTGGTCCCCAGTTTCTGATGTGGTCTGGCTAGATCAGAGCGCTCCTGGGCGGATCACACCAGAGACCGGGGACCAGGAACCAGGTCCATGTTGTCTCTCTGGTCTGCATTCAGTATTAAATGCATGACTTGGTATATTGATAGCCTATAGGCCTACGAGATGACAAAAAGCCATAATCAACAAGACTTTCAGACATAGAGAGACAGAGAGAGATTGGCAAAAACCAGAACGGGCGCTGCCAGTCTACTAGCGTCAGACGCACACCACGGAGACGCGAGGTTGTTCACATCGGCTCCGTAAAGCAGCGCGCTGTTGGCAGCTCCTTCTCTACAGAAAAACCATTCAACAATCAATATGAGAGTAGCCACATATAACAAGCCTACGGCGACCATAGTTTACTGAATAGTTGTATGTTTAAATTATTGCAAACGTCAGACTTTTTACAGTAAAAGTGAAAGTCCTAGTTCACGGCCCAGAGCCAGTAATCCCTTAAACATTCAAAAAATGAGCTTTTTGTCACGCGCACAGTGTGGTTGCTCCATACTGCTAAGCTGGGTGCTGAGGTGACAACGGTTCCCTGGGGGTGACGCCACGGTGCAGTTACATATCCAGTGTGTTTGGGACACGGGGGCATGGAACAGCGTCTCCAGTGGTGAGCTGAGGACTGGAGCTGCCCATGACGGCTCTGTGGGCGCTGTTCTGAATCCGTGAGCACTGTGAGCTTCCTGTGAGTATCCTATATGAGCGCTGTGAGCGATCTGTGAGCGCTGTGAGCGATCTGTGAGCGCTGTGAGCGATCTGTGAGCCAACTGTGAACGCTGTGAGCGATCTGTGAGCGATCTGTGAGCCAACTGTGAGCGATCTGTGAGCCAACTGTGAGCGATCTGTGAGCCAACTGTGAGCGATCTGTGAGCCAACTGTGAGCGATCTGTGAGCGCTGTGAGCGATCTGTGAGTGATCTGTGAGCCAACTGTGAGCGATCTGTGAGCGATCTGTGAGCCAACTGTGAACGATCTGTGAGCGATCTGTGAACGATCTGTGAGCGATCTGTGAGCGATCTGTGAACGCTGTGAGCGATCTGTGAGCCAACTGTGAGCGATCTGTGAGCGATCTGTGAGCGCTGTGAGCGATCTGTGAGCCAACTGTGAGCGCTGTGAGCGATCTGTGAGCCAACTGTGAATGCTGTGAGCGATCTGTGAGCGATCTGTGAGCCAACTGTGAACGATCTGTGAGCCAACTGTGAGCGATCTGTGAGCCAACTGTGAGCGATCTGTGAGCCAACTGTGAGCGATCTGTGAGCCAACTGTGAGCGATCTGTGAGCGCTGTGAGCGCTGTGAGCGATCTGTGAGCGATCTGTGAGTGATCTGTGAGCCAACTGTGAGCGATCTGTGAGCCAACTGTGAGCGATCTGTGAGCGATCTGTGAACGATCTGTGAGCGATCTGTGAGCCAACTGTGAATGCTGTGAGCGATCTGTGAGCGATCTGTGAACGATCTGTGAGCCAACTGTGAGCAATCTGTGAGCGATCTGTGAACGATCTGTGAGCCAACTGTGAGCGATCTGTGAGCCAACTGTGAGCGATCTGTGAACGATCTGTGAGCCAACTGTGAGCGATCTGTGAGCCAACTGTGAACGATCTGTGAGCGATCTGTGAGCCAACTGTGAATGCTGTGAGCGATCTGTGAGCGATCTGTGAGCCAACTGTGAACGCTGTGAGCGATCTGTGAGCGATCTGTGAGCCAACTGTGAGCGATCTGTGAGCCAACTGTGAGCGATCTGTGAGCCAACTGTGAGCGATCTGTGAGCGCTGTGAGCGATCTGTGAGCGATCTGTGAGTGATCTGTGAGCCAACTGTGAGCGATCTGTGAGCGATCTGTGAGCCAACTGTGAACGATCTGTGAGCGATCTGTGAACGATCTGTGAGCGATCTGTGAGCGATCTGTGAACGCTGTGAGCGATCTGTGAGCCAACTGTGAGCGATCTGTGAGCGATCTGTGAGCGCTGTGAGCGATCTGTGAGCCAACTGTGAGCGCTGTGAGCGATCTGTGAGCCAACTGTGAATGCTGTGAGCGATCTGTGAGCGATCTGTGAGCCAACTGTGAACGATCTGTGAGCCAACTGTGAGCGATCTGTGAGCCAACTGTGAGCGATCTGTGAGCCAACTGTGAGCGATCTGTGAGCCAACTGTGAGCGATCTGTGAGCGCTGTGAGCGATCTGTGAGCGATCTGTGAGTGATCTGTGAGCCAACTGTGAGCGATCTGTGAGCGATCTGTGAACGATCTGTGAGCGATCTGTGAGCCAACTGTGAATGCTGTGAGCGATCTGTGAGCGATCTGTGAGCGATCTGTGAACGATCTGTGAGCCAACTGTGAGCGATCTGTGAGCCAACTGTGAGCGATCTGTGAGCGATCTGTGAACGATCTGTGAGCGATCTGTGAGCCAACTGTGAGCGATCTGTGAGCGATCTGTGAACGATCTGTGAGTGATCTGTGAGCCAACTGTGAGCGATCTGTGAGCGATCTGTGAACGATCTGTGAGCGATCTGTGAGCCAACTGTGAATGCTGTGAGCGATCTGTGAGCGATCTGTGAGCCAACTGTGAGCGATCTGTGAGCCAACTGTGAGCGATCTGTGAGCCAACTGTGAGCGATCTGTGAGCCAACTGTGAGCGATCTGTGAGCGCTGTGAGCGATCTGTGAGCGATCTGTGAGTGATCTGTGAGCCAACTGTGAACGATCTGTGAGCGATCTGTGAGCGATCTGTGAGCCAACTGTGAACGATCTGTGAGCGATCTGTGAGCGATCTGTGAGCGATCTGTGAGCCAACTGTGAGCGATCTGTGAGCAATCTGTGAGCCAACTGTGAACGATCTGTGAGCGATCTGTGAGCGATCTGTGAGCCAACTGTGAGCGATCTGTGAGCGATCTGTGAGCGATCTGTGGGCGCTGGTCCTTACAGTGGTCTCTCTGGCATCAGGACAGAGCGCTGTTTTGGTCACAACCCCCTCTCATTTTTTGTCTACTGTTCCCTCTGTGTTTTGGGAAATCTTCTGCTTGTTAGAAGACTTTCCGCGATTCCCTGAACCTCGGTTCAGTCCACGTCGACGCATCTTCTCTGCTGCAAAGGTAAGACATTATTTTAAATTTTATTCTCTTGTACTGTTGTTTTTGCATAGAATCCGAGGTTACATTGCAAGTGTTTCCGTGTTTAAAATGTGTTAAATGTGTGTACTGTGGTCTGCTGCTAATGGCGGTTTGTGTATTACGCATTGCTTACATAGCAATAGCCGCTATGGCTTCTGTCGTTGTTTTACTGCTAGTCCTGGTCCAGTCCTGGTTTAGTCCTGGTCCACCTCTGGTTTAGTCCCAGTCCAGTCCTGGTTTAGTCCCGGTCCAGTCCTGGTTTAGTCCCGGTCCACCTCTGGTTTAGTCCCGGTCCAGTTCTGGTTTAGTCCCGGTCCAGTTCTGGTTTAGTCCCGGTCCAATCCTGTTTTAGTCCCGGTCCAACTCTGGTTTAGTCCCGGTCCAGTCCTGGTTTAGTCCCGGTCCAATCCTGTTTTAGTCCCGGTCCAACTCTGGTTTAGTCCCGGTCCAGTCCTGGTTTAGTCCCGGTCCAATCCTGTTTTAGTCCCGGTCCAGTTCTGGTTTAGTCCCGGTCCACCTCTGCTTTAGTCCCGGTCCAATCCTGGTTTAGTCCCGGTCCAGTTCTGGTTTAGTCCCGGTCCAGTTCTGGTTTAGTCCCGGTCCAACTCTGGTTTAGTCCCGGTCCAGTTCTGGTTTAGTCCCGGTCCACCTCTGCTTTAGTCCCGGTCCAATCCTGGTTTAGTCCCGGTCCAGTTCTGGTTTAGTCCCGGTCCAGTTCTGGTTTAGTCCCGGTCCACCTTTGGTTTAGTCCCGGTCCAGTTCTGGTTTAGTCCCGGTCCACCTCTGCTTTAGTCCCGGTCCAATCCTGGTTTAGTCCCGGTCCACCTCTGGTTTAGTCCCGGTCCAGTTCTGGTTTAGTCCCGGTCCAACTCTGGTTTAGTCCCGGTCCAGTTCTGGTTTAGTCCCGGTCCACCTCTGCTTTAGTCCCGGTCCAATCCTGGTTTAGTCCCGGTCCAGTTCTGGTTTAGTCCCGGTCCAGTTCTGGTTTAGTCCCGGTCCAATCCTGTTTTAGTCCCGGTCCAACTCTGGTTTAGTCCCGGTCCAGTCCTGGTTTAGTCCCGGTCCAATCCTGTTTTAGTCCCGGTCCACCTCTGCTTTAGTCCCGGTCCACCTCTGCTTTAGTCCCGGTCCAATCCTGGTTTTGTCCCGGTCCAGTTCTGGTTTAGTCCCGGTCCAACTCTGGTTTAGTCCCGGTCCAGTTCTGGTTTAGTCCCGGTCCAGTTCTGGTTTAGTCCCGGTCCAATCCTGTTTTAGTCCCGGTCCAACTCTGGTTTAGTCCCGGTCCCATCCTGGTTTAGTCCCGGTCCACCTCTGCTTTAGTCCCGGTCCAATCCTGGTTTAGTCCCGGTCCAACTCTGGTTTAGTCCCGGTCCAGTTCTGGTTTAGTCCCGGTCCACCTCTGCTTTAGTCCCGGTCCAGTCCTGGTTTAGTCCCGGTCCAATCCTGTTTTAGTCCCGGTCCAACTCTGGTTTAGTCCCGGTCCAGTCCTGGTTTAGTCCCGGTCCAATCCTGTTTTAGTCCCGGTCCAACTCTGGTTTAGTCCCGGTCCAGTTCTGGTTTAGTCCCGGTCCAGTCCTGGTTTAGTCCCGGTCCAATCCTGTTTTAGTCCCGGTCCAGTTCTGGTTTAGTCCCGGTCCAGTTCTGGTTTAGTCCCGGTCCACTCCTGGTTTAGTCCCGGTCCAGTCCCGGTTTAGTCCCGGTCCAGTCCTGGTTTAGTCCCGGTCCAGTCCTGGTTTAGTCCCGGTCCACCTCTGCTTTAGTCCCGGTCCACCTCTGCTTTAGTCCCGGTCCAATCCTGGTTTAGTCCCGGTCCAGTTCTGGTTTAGTCCCGGTCCAACTCTGGTTTAGTCCCGGTCCAGTTCTGGTTTAGTCCCGGTCCAGTTCTGGTTTAGTCCCGGTCCAATCCTGTTTTAGTCCCGGTCCAACTCTGGTTTAGTCCCGGTCCCATCCTGGTTTAGTCCCGGTCCACCTCTGCTTTAGTCCCGGTCCAATCCTGGTTTAGTCCCGGTCCAACTCTGGTTTAGTCCCGGTCCAGTTCTGGTTTAGTCCCGGTCCACCTCTGCTTTAGTCCCGGTCCAATCCTGGTTTAGTCCCGGTCCAGTTCTGGTTTAGTCCCGGTCCAGTTCTGGTTTAGTCCCGGTCCACCTTTGGTTTAGTCCCGGTCCAGTTCTGGTTTAGTCCCGGTTTAGTCCCGGTCCACCTCTGCTTTAGTCCCGGTCCAATCCTGGTTTAGTCCCGGTCCAGTTCTGGTTTAGTCCCGGTCCAGTTCTGGTTTAGTCCCGGTCCACCTTTGGTTTAGTCCCGGTCCAGTTCTGGTTTAGTCCCGGTTTAGTCCCAGTCCAACTCTGCTTTAGTCCCGGTCCAGTCCTGGTTTAGTCCCGGTCCAACTCTGCTTTAGTCCCGGTCCACTTCTGGTTTAGTCCCGGTCCAGTCCTGGTTTAGTCCCGGTCCAGTCCTGGTTTAGTCCTGGTCCAGTCCCGGTTTAGTCCCGGTCCACCTCTGCTTTAGTCCCGGTCCAATCCTGGTTTAGTCCCGGTCCACCTCTGCTTTAGTCCCGGTCCAATCCTGGTTTAGTCCCGGTCCACTTCTGGTTTAGTCCCGGTCCAGTCCTGGTTTAGTCCCGGTCCAGTCCCGGTTTAGTCCCGGTCCAGTCCTGGTTTAGTCCCGGTCCAGTCCCGGTTTAGTCCCGGTCCACCTCTGCTTTAGTCCCGGTCCAATCCTGGTTTAGTCCCGGTCCACCTCTGCTTTAGTCCCGGTCCAATCCTGGTTTAGTCCCGGTCCACTTCTGGTTTAGTCCCGGTCCAGTCCTGGTTTAGTCCCGGTCCAGTCCTGGTTTAGTCCCGGTCCAGTCCTTGTTTAGTCCCGGTCCACCTCTGCTTTAGTCCCGGTCCAATCCTGGTTTAGTCCCGGTCCAGTTCTGGTTTAGTCCCGGTCCAGTTCTGGTTTAGTCCCGGTCCACTTCTGGTTTAGTCCCGGTCCAGTCCTGGTTTAGTCCCGGTCCAGTCCTGGTTTAGTCCCGGTCCAGTTCTGGTTTAGTCCCGGTCCAATCCTGTTTTAGTCCCGGTCCAGTTCTGGTTTAGTCCCGGTCCAATCCTGTTTTAGTCCCGGTCCACCTTTGGTTTAGTCCCGGTCCAGTCCTGGTTTAGTCCCGGTCCAATCCTGGTTTAGTCCCGGTCCACTTCTGGTTTAGTCCCGGTCCACTCCTGGTTTAGTCCCGGTCCAGTCCCGGTTTAGTCCCGGTCCAGTCCCGGTTTAGTCCCGGTCCAGTCCTGGTTTAGTCCCGGTCCAGTCCCGGTTTAGTCCCGGTCCACCTCTGCTTTAGTCCCGGTCCAATCCTGGTTTAGTCCCGGTCCACCTCTGCTTTAGTCCCGGTCCAATCCTGGTTTAGTCCCGGTCCACTTCTGGTTTAGTCCCGGTCCAGTCCTGGTTTAGTCCCGGTCCAGTCCTGGTTTAGTCCCGGTCCAGTCCTGGTTTAGTCCCGGTCCACTTCTGGTTTAGTCCCGGTCCAGTCCTGGTTTAGTCCCGGTCCAGTCCTGGTTTAGTCCCGGTCCAGTCCTGGTTTAGTCCTGGTCCACTTCTGGTTTAGTCCCGGTCCAGTCCTGGTTTAGTCCCGGTCCAGTCCTGTCTTAGATCTGGTTTAATCTTGGTCTGGTCCTGGTTTGTTCCTGGTCTTAGTTTAGTCCTTGTTCAGGCCCATTTTACTTACAAGCTGTAAGACTGGTCCTAGTCTTAAATGGAAGCCATTTTGTTTTGTTCATGTTGTTCTCTATTGTATTGTTATTGCTAGACTTTATCTCTAGAATTATTTGGTTTAGTTCTGTCCTAGTCCTTGTTAGACCTGGTGCAGATCTGCTTTAGACATGGCTTAGACCTGGTTCAGTCCTGGTTTAGACCTACTGTAGTTCTGGTTAAGCCCCTAAAGTTGTGTTGAAGTACGTATTATTATTTATGTATTATTGTTCATGTAGATGTGTATTATTATTATTAATATTATGCACTGTGCTTATTACATTGTTGTTTTTTGTTTATTTTTTTGTGTAAGTCCCTGTTTTGTCCATAAGTAGAGCTGGTTCAGTTCTTAGGTCTTCTGCCATAGTCTTGCTTTGGACTTGGTCAAGTTCTGGTTCAGAACTATTACTGGTATTTGTTAAGACCTGGTTCAGACCTGGTATAGTCCTGGTTTTGCCCTGTTTTATCCCTGCTGCTAGTGTAGACCAGGTTTAGTCCCAGACCTTGTTAATGTGTACTGAAGATGGTGATTTAGGGATGTGTCTGGTATGTTGTGCCCTGTGTTTATTGCTGTTTTTTTATGGGCAAATTTAGTAATTAAGTCCTGGTTTAGACCTGGTCAAGTCTTGGTTGAAAGCCGGTTCAGAACCAGTACTGTTACTGCTTCAGACCTGGGATTAGACCTGGATTGGCACTGTTTTTTTTTTTTTTTTGGGTAGTTTAGTTCTGATTTTTACATGCTTTAGGGTTGGTTTAGATCTGGATTAGTCCTGGTTTGCATCTGATTTAGTCCAGGGGTAGACCTGGTTTAGTACTGATTTAGAGCTGCTTTAATACTAGTACTGGTCTAGTCCTGGTACAGTTTAGGCCTGGCATAGACCAACTTAAGTCCTGATACTGGTGTAGTTCTGCTTTAGACTTGTTTAGTCCTGCTGTAGTTCAGAACCTCTTCTTGGTTTAATTATGCCTAAATCCTGATTTTAATGTGGGTTTAGTTCTTGTCCTTGGTTAGAGCTATGTTAGACCTACTTCAGTCCTGCTTTAATCCTCGTTCAGTCCTAGTTTAGTCCTGTTATAGATCTGGTTTAGTCTTGGTCTGGTCCTAGTTTAGTCCTTGTTCAGGCCCATTTTACCTAAAAACTGTAAGACCGTGTTTATGTGTGGTGAAGCTGTTTGACTCTCCCTCCTCGCTTCAACAGCACCGAGCCTGCCACACGTATGTTACACCTTTAAATTCTTTATGCGCTCGTCATTGACCATAAGAGTGGGCTTCGCCCATTGACTTTCATTTATTCTGAGCAAATACAAGTATGTGGCTTCCATACCAGAGGTATATGTGTTTGTGTAGTACTTGTTGCCATGAGTGTGTACATGGGAAAGCGCTTCGAGCTTTATTTTTGTGCGCTTCGCGCACTTTGGGGCAGACACAATAGGCCCTGCGCCACCCTTGGGGCTTGGGCCTAATAATGGCAAAACCAACAGTAGAGAAAAATAGCTGAACTGAACACATAGGTAACTACAAACTAAAACACTTACAAAACACAAGTTTGACATGAACTAAACAGTAGGGAGTACAATGGGGTAGGGAAAGTATGCACGAGTTTGGAACAGAGTATGGTTGGAAAGTAAATGACTGATTGTTGAGATGTGTGAGAGGTAAATGTTATGGTTTTGAAGATGTACATGTGGCTTAATAGGTTATTGTTGTAGCTGCAGGTAATTTATGAACGGTAACCAAGTTTCACTGAAGGCTGATATTTGCTTTTGTTTATGTGCTGTGTTTTTTTTTCTATTGAAATATATTCTGTAATTGAATTAATCCAGTGTGTAATGCTGCATGCTTTATTTGATTTCCAGTTTTGAAAAATAATTTTCTTAGTGACAGTTAGAGATAAGGAGAGGGTTATGGTATTTGTGTGAAAGCTCTGTATGAGAAATGTCTCCCAGAAGACACAGACTTGGACATAATGGGATCCCACAGCCCAAGATGGAGGAGAGTTTGTCAGTGACAGAGATCCAGAAAGAGTTTACTGCTGCCATGTGGAGTGTAAATCATTATCTGTGCTCCCAGTGTGCATTGTGAACAAGTGTCTGTGTCTAATAATCCCATTTTATTTAAGCAGCTTTGAGTAAAATGTGTCCTATGAATGGTTTTGTTGTATGAGTTGTAAATTAGTGTTCGTGGTCATAAAAATGTTTTTACAGATGCGGTTCCAGAAGTCAGGGTTGGGAGAGATTTCCAGGTCTTTTCCCATTTAGCAGAAGGTAATGTCATGTGATTATTTGAAGATGTTATTATTTTGTAGAGTTTAGATGTTATCTTTTTGGTATTTGTTATCTGTAGAATTTTATCAATAAAAGTAGATGGTTGTAACGTGTTTTTGAATATATTAATTTTAGATTTAATTAAGTTTATGAGTTGCTGGTATTGTAGAAAATATTCTCTCCCATCCCCGTTCCTCTGGATTAATGTGCTGAATGATATGAAAGTATTGTTCTCAAACAGGTGGTGAAGGTGAGGGGTTCCTTTTTGTTGCCATAAAGGAAAGTGAATAGTTGGAAGTCAGGGTTGTGCCAGTATTTACAGACTGTTAGTGAAGAGTTAGTGATTTTAATGGTTTTCCACCTGGCTGTCAGAGTTGTGGAAATGGTGATGGATTTGAAGTAGAATTGTTTTTAATTGACTGTGGTAAAAAGGGGAGGTCTGCTATAGATGTGTTCTGGCATTGGTTCTTTTCTAATTCTATCCAAGGCTTTATGTGGTGGTGATTATTGATCCAGATGTATAGATATTGCAGTTGTGTAGCTAAAAAGTAAAGGTGAAAGTTTGGTGCTTCAAGTCCGCCATTTAGTTTGCTGTTTTGTAATGCTGATAATGCTATTCGAGGATTTTTATTTTTCCAATAGAAATGTGTGGTTATGGAGTTAATAGATTTAAACCAGTTGTCGCTGGGAGTGGTGGGAATCATCCTGAATAAATAAATTATTTGGGGTAGTATTTTCATTTTGACTGCAGCTGTTGGACCTATTAGTGTTAGTGGGAGATTGTTCAGCATCTGAGGTTGTCTTCTGTTTTCTGGAGGAGCGGGGTGTAGTGAAGGTTGAAGAGCTCTGACAGCCTGGAGGAAATATCGATACCAAGTATTTGATATTGCCTGTGTGTAGGGAAGGGAAGAGGTGTTGGGCTGCAGAATCCCACGAGTTTTCAGATCGTGGTAATATTGTGGATTTGGTCCAGTTTATTGTGTAATTGGAAAGAGTGGAGAAGTTGTTGATGGTATTGAATGATTCCTGTAGTGATACCAGTGGATTTTGGAGGTGTCATAGTAAATCATCTGCATAAAGGCTCATTTTGTATTCTCTGGTTTTGCTTTGAATTCCTTGAATATTGTTGTTATCTCTTATAGCTGCTGCCTGCGGTTCAATGAATAAAGCAAAAAGGGACGGAGAGAGCGGGCGTCCCTGTCTGGTCCCTGGTGCAGTGTGAAGCTTGGTGAGGTGATCCCATCTGTGCTTACTGTGGCCCTAGGTGAGGTGTATAATGTTTGAATCCAGTGGATGAACGACTCTCCAAAACCAAACCTGCGAAGTGCATAGAAGAGAAATTTCCAGTTTACCGTATCAAATGCCTTTTCTGCATCTAATGAGAGTATAATAAATGTATTTTTTTCTTGTTGTGCTTTATTGATTAAATTAAAAAGTTTTCTGAGGTTATCTGATGCATATCTGTTTTTTATGAAGCCGGTTTGATCTGGGTGGATGAGTGATGGGATTACTGTCTCTACCCTGGTTGCAAGTGTTTTGGTTATGATTTTAAGGTCTGTCTTTATTAAGGAGAGTGGACGGTAGTTAGATGGCTGAGTTGGATCTTTGTTCGGTTTTAGTACAACTGTAATAGCAGCGGTGTTCATGTGTGGTGGAATTGTGTAAGTTGACTTTATTTCTGTTATTACTCTCATGAATAGTGGAGATAAAATGTCCCAAAAATGTTTATAGAATTCGGCTGGATAACCGTCTGGTCCTGGTGATTTATTGTTTGGCATTTTAGTTAAGGCTTTATGGATTTCATTTGTAGTGAGTGGTGCGTCTAACGTGAACTTGTTGAGGTGAAAGTGTTGGGAGGTTGAGTTTATTTAAGAAAGTTCCTGTTGTTAAGGAGTTGGGTGTACTATCTGACGAGTATAAATTACTGTAGTATTGTTGGAAAATATAATTAATTTCATGTGGGTTATGAGTTATGGCACCAGACTGATTGTGTATTGATGGGATAATTGCCTTCTCTTTTTTGTGCTGTAACAGGTTTGCTAGTAGTTTACTGTTTGTGGTATTGTAATGGAATTGTTCACATTTCAGTTGTTGAATGAGAAAATCAGTTTTTTGATTAATGATGTTTTCTAGTTTGGCTTTAGCTTGATTTAATTCTTTTCCTATTTGTTCAGTTGGGTTTGTGTTGTATTGAACTGTTAATTGTTTAATATTTTGTTCCAATGTGTTTTCCAGTTCATGTTGTTTTCTTTTCTTATATGATGAGTATGAAATGATTATGCCTCGAATGACCTTTTTTTTTACCTGTTTCCCAGAGAAGTGATGGAGAGATTTGTGGAGAGTCGTTCATCTCCAGAAAAGATGCCCACTCTCTCCGTATGAGTGCGGTGAAGTCCGTGTCCTCCAGGAGAGACGTGTTAATGCCATCTTGAATGTAATTTGTTTGTTTTTGTTTGAGTTGATATTGTTAGAGAGACAGGAGCATGATCACTGATTATTATTGGATGTATGCTATTTTCTATTATATACTGGGTGAGTGAGTTACTAATGAGAAATAGGTCCAGTCTAGAAGAAGATTGATAGTGGGGAGAGAAATATGTGTATTCTTGAAGTTTGGGGTTCCTGGAGGCTGGAGGCTTTAAAGGCCCGCCTTGGCTCCACCCTCTCTCTCTCTCTGCAGCCTGGCAGCCAGACCAGCAGCACTGCTGCTCACCACCACATCCATCCTTCATCCCACTTATTTTCTGTTATTTGTCCCTTAGATTATTTATAATAAATTATACTTTAACCTTTCTAAATGTTTGGACTTTACCCCTATGTTGCACCCACTGAGGCATAACGGCATAACAAACACCAATAAAGATTTATTTATTACAAATGTAATAATTTATATTACTGGCAAAAACCTCTTGGTGTAATATGTGAACGTATGTGAACACGTATATATTAAATATATTTAATACAGTGGCTTGCAAAAGTATGTACCCCCTTAGCATTTTTTCTTTATTGTTGCCTTCCAACCTGGAATTGAAATGGATTACTGGGAGGTTTATTCCAGTCACTTTATATCACATGACAACAAAATATAAAAAGATGCAAAATATTTTTCATTGTGAAGCAAATTAGAAATATTACAGAAAAACAAAAAACTTTAGTGTGCAAAAGTATTCATCCTCCCTCATGTTAGTCCTCTGTAGAACCTCCTTCTGAAGGACTTCCAGCTCCAACTTTTCTAGGGTAAGTGTTTATGAGCTTGGTTCATAAAATCACTGGGATCTGTGCTCATTCTTCATCTAAAAACAGCTCCAGCTCCTTCAGGTTGGATGCAGTGTACAGCACAGTTTGAGTTTCTTCAAGAATTGTCCTGTGTTTATCTCCATCCTTCATTCCTTCAGTTCTGAGCAGTTTCCAGTCCCTACCAATGACAAATATCACAGTGGCCACAGTCAGGCTTCACTTTAGAGAGGGGCCACAGTCGGGGCCACAGTCAGGGGCCAGGTTTGTGCTACACAGAGCATCTTTCATTGATGGCTCATTTTAATTGTAACTGGAAAGAGGACCTTCTCGTGTTTGTGGAGTCTCCCACGTGCCTTTTGGCAAACACAAAACATGCTTTCTTATTATTTTCACTAAGCAATGGCTTTTTTCTGCCCACTCCTCCACACAGCCCAGCTCTGTGGAGTGTATGGTTCAGAGTGGTCCTGGGACAGATACAACAGTCTCTGCTGTGGAGCTCTGCAGATCTTTCAGAGTCACCTTTGGTCTTATTGTTTCCTCTCTGATGAATGTACTCCTTGCCCGGTTTGTGAGTTTTAGATGGTCTCCTTTAGGCAGGTTTGGTGTGGTTTCTTATCTTGTACATGCTGTAATGATGAATTAAATTGTGTTTTGTGGCATCATCACAGTTGAATTGCAGTCAGGCCGACCTTACCTAACTATTTCTGTGACTTCTGAGGCTGAGTAACACCAGGTCTCATTTAGGGGCCTCTATAAAAAACGGAATGAATAGTTTTGCACACTTAACTTTTCTGTTTTTCTGTAATATTTCTAATTTGCTTCACAATAAAAAATATTTTGCACCTTTATAGTTGTTGTCATGTGATGTAAAGTGACTGACATAAAACTCTCAATGATCCATTTCAATTCCAGGTTGTAAGGTAAATAAAGGAAAAATGCTAAGGGGTATAAATACTTTTGCAAGCCGCTGTATATATTTAGAGTAGGCAGTTTGTCCTCGCCACTAAAACCAGTAACAGCTCATGGTAGCAATGTAGGGTTTTCTTTCAAAAACACAAATCTAAACTAAGACCTGGCCTAACTGGAAAGTGCCTTAAAACAACTTTGTTGTGATTTAGTGCTGTATGAACTGATAATGTTTTTAACTTTTAAAAGAGTTTTTTGATTCTTAACAGCAGGGCCAGGATAGTTAGAAATATTTAAGAAAAACTGATCTTGTTTTTGCTGCAAACAACAGCGGTGTCAGTTTCATTTGGTTTGGTTAGAGCTGTACTCTTAAAGTCTTTTATACCAATAGTTATAAAGAAGAATGATCAGTTTTCATCATTGGTATCAGCTTCAAGAAGCTGGAAATAACTGAATGTCATATTGGTTAAAAAAAAATCAGTATGACTGCACCACACTTCACATTTCATATACTGTAACTAGTATGTACTATTATATACTGAATATTTACTGTCTGCATAATATTTAATTCTTATCCCTCTCCACTGCTGTTTGTGTTTTACATTGCCCTCAGGGAATAAAAGTCTTTTGGGTTGACTTTTTTTGAATTAGTGTGCATCAGTTCCTCTCTGTCCAAGCAGATTTTTTTTTATTTATAATAAACCTATGTGTAAGATTTTAACCAACCCAGGGATTAAATATTGTCTTTTAACTTGAGCGTTATCAACACCACACCACGGCTCTCAGTTTGTGTTTCTCTCAGAGTCATCTGTGAAGAACATGATAAGAACTCACCATATTTAACTGTGTACCCACACCAGGCCAATCGAACCGTGCCCAAGTCCGGAATGCCCCTAAAGCACGTTGCCTAATGTGAGTGCTCCGAACCGTGCCCAGGCATGGTACGCTTCAGGACTTTGGCACGGTTGGAGGAGGTGGGGCACGGCGCGGTTGCTCATGCATGCGTGCACGCAGACTACGAGACCTGTCATGTACGCAACTGTTCTTCTCTCAGTAAAAATTTAATAACCTCCATTATCAACACTCGTAACAACGCCACTGAGTCGTTTTGAAGCCTCTCTCATTCGTCAGCGGTGCCTTCGCTTCTCCTCGTATGTGGTTTATTCCAAAACGTGTGACAGAAGACTGCGTCTCACGAACGAGACTCAAAGCAGAATCAAAATAGCACAGATACTTCAGGCTGCTGGGCTCACGTTTTCCACTACACTGGTTTCAAAAGTGTTAGCGGCTCGCTTGACTTGTAAACAAACTGCGCACCACGATGACGTAGCAGTCTGTCGCCCTCAGAGGTGATGACGTAACTGGGCCACGGCATGGATCGTTTGTGCAGGTGTGAGTGCGGGCCGGCGGGGGACTCAGACCCCTCTCCAATCTTACCTGGGCACAGTACGGTTCAAATGGCCTTGGTGTGAGTGCGCCCTAACTCATGATAAGAGAAAAATCTGGTCTGGTTTGCATTGTTTTCCAGTCTGTTGCCTTTCACCTCTCATGACCTGAGAAAGCAGCTCTGTCATTGTCAAAGAGACAGATAATGAAGGAATGTGGAGTGTGCAGTGTGCAGTGTGAATGTAAGAGGTCACTCACTGGGACTTTTAAATCCATTATTGTTATTTTATACTTGGCACATGTTTAAAATGTTGAGTGAGCTGCTGCCCTCTAGTGGCCTGAAACAACATTGTAGACTGATACTGTATTTTTATATGAGAGAAAGAGTTATATTTTTATTTATAGATGTGAATGTGTGTTACTCCTATTTCCCAGGTTTCCATTTTTCATGAAGCAACAACCACTTCCAGCCAAGTAAAAAAAATTCTCAGACGTACTCATTATCTGCTGCTGCCTCCTGGTGGCCTGAAAGAACATAGCAGCATCTCAAGTTACTTATTTGTGCTTCAACTAGATTCAGACTCATATTCACAGGTTTTCAGAATAAAGCTGTGAACAGTACTTTAGAGTAGAAGTACAGAGCAAGGATACATCTGGGTTTCAGCAGATGATTGAGCACCAGTCTTATGATCAGGTCTGTTCCAGTCTGCAGCACATCAACAGCAACACATCACACAGTGGCATCAAAGACAAGACTGCTCTGAAAAATGGCGCAAGTTCTTTGGCTTAAACTTGGGGTGGTTTACACAACAATGGGCTCCAATTTCAGAAAAAAATCAGAAAAATAGAATATAATATCATGGGTGTGCCGTCCGGGCAAGCAAGGCAAGCAGTGCCTCCCTCATCTGTAAGGCTGTAACCATCATCCATCCTTGTTTTAGTGCTTATGAATTAAAGTAAAAACAAAAACTGAGGGTACATTCTTTGATAAGGCGACAGAGAAGGCCAGCTTTGTGGAAAAAAATGTTGTAATGACATTGTTTTGTTTACAAAGAGCGTTACTAATAGTAATTATATAGGAAGAGTGTGAGATAGTTTGAAACAGCTTACTACACAAACACAGATGGGATTGCAGTTACCTAAGTGGCTTTTAATTAAATTGAAATTAAATTAAAATGTCATATAAAACTTAATGAAGTCAAGGTGTCTGCTTGCCCGCTTGAAAAAGTCATAATATAATAGTATAATATTTAAACAGCTCTGTAACAAACTTCCGGTTTCGGTTTATGGTTGCGCGTCGTTTTTGAATTCTGTGAGTGTTGGTGAAACTTGGCTTTTGAACTTTTTGGATATTTGGATTAATGACAATGGTTATGGACTAAGGACATCGAAAGAAGATTACGGACTCTGGTTTAAGGCACTATTAGATTTAAACAAAAACGTTTGCTTTCTCCGTGAGGCTCTGGGCGAGAGCCAGCGGCTAGCTGGTAAGCTAGTAGCGACACAAGCCAGCAAGCAGCGCACTATTGTGGCTTTAGTGTTCCACTTTAGACCAGAATGGGACCGAAGAAAACACCAGCGGTGGAAGAGGTGGAGGAAATTAGGAAGTCACTTGACTTTCTATCGGAGGACTTAACAGTGGTGAAGACGCAACAAAAACAACTCCTCGAGCTATTGGAGGAAATAAAGATGTTGCTGATTCAAAATGCCAAAAAGGATAAACGTATTGCAGACCTGGAGAGGAGAGTGGAAGATCTAGAGCAATACTCAAGAATTAATGACGTGGTCATTACCGGGTTAAAGATCAAACCCAGGTCATATGCCAATGCAGTGACCGCCAACAGCGGGGGTGAGCCCGGGGAGCTGGAGGTGAGCTCTGTGGAACAACAGGTGGCGGCCTTTCTCGAGTCCAGAGGGATTACGATGGATGTGGATAACATCGAGGCATGCCACCCTCTCCCCAGGAGGAAGAACAACGACATACCAGCTGTGATCTTGAGGTTTGTAAATAGAAAAAACAAGATCGCATTGTTGAAACAAGGAAGAAAATTAAAGGGCACCAATGTATTTTTGAATGATCACCTAACAAGAAGTAATGCGGACATTGCCAGAAAAGCCAGGTACCTGAGAAAGCAAAACAAAATCCAGAAAACCTGGGTTTCGAATTGCAAAATATTCATCAAACTTAATGGATCACCAGAGGAGGCCAAGGTTTTGGTTATAAAAAGCATGGAGGAGCTGGATAAATTGGACTAAGCAGATCACTACTGGATCAATGAGGTAAAAAGCGACAATGTACACACTCATACAATGACAGCCACTCCCATTTCATCCACTTCAAGAGGCATTCAGGACCTAGGGCTACAACAAAGAATTATGGACAATGAGCATTTGGATTTGAAATCATTTAAATATACTGAACATAAATCGCAAGATCTGGAAGATGAACTAGATCCTGACAATATGTTTTTTTCACCTCTTCATATCAACTGTAATTATTATACCGAGGATGCCTATAATAACAGTATTAATACTGAAGGAAAATTATCAATCATACATTTCAATAGTAGAAGCATGTATACAAATTTCCATTCAATTAAAGAATATTTACTACAATTTGAACATCCATTCAGTGTTATAGCAATATCCGAAACCTGGTTTAATGAGGATAAAAGTGTTAATTTTGAATTAGAAGGTTATGACCTCAATTATATTAATAGAACAAATAAACCAGGTGGGGGAGTTGCTATATATGTCAATAAAAATATTAAATTCAAAGTAATCGACAATATGACGCTAACAATAAATAATGTGCTAGAATGTATATCAATTGAAATTCATAGTGAAAAAGGGAAAAATATTATCATAAGCTGTATATATAGGTCACCGGGTTTATGTGTGAAAATATTTATGGACTGGATGGAAAAAATGTTTTCTGCAAAAAGTAACAAAATATTATTTATTTGTGGAGATTACAACATAGATCTGATGAATCCAAATAAACATAAAACAACAGATGAATTTGTGAATAGTATTTACAGTATGAGTCTATACCCAACCATCACTAAACCCAGTAGAATTACTACACACAGTGCCACTCTCATTGATAATATTTTCACAAACAATATTGAAAAAATTAAGGACAGTGGCCCAATGATTTGTGACATCACAGACCATCTACCTGTTTTCACATTGTATGATTATGTTAATGTAAAAAACAAATTACCCCAAAAATACATATATAAACGGTTACGAACAGAAGAAGCAATTAATTAATTCAATCATGACCTAATAGTACAAGACTGGAATGCTGTGTACAGAGAGAAGGATGTAAATATAGCTTACAATATATTTTTAGACATTTTTTGTTCATTATATGATAAACACTGTCCTATTCACCAGTACAATAAAAGAACAAATTTATAAAATGTCCCTGGATAACAAGGGGATTACAAAATGCTTGTAAAAAGAAAAATGTTTTATATAAACAATTCATTAGACTAAGAACACAAGAAGCTGAAAAAAGATATAAAATATATAAAAATAAATTGACTAATATAATAAGAACAAGTAAGAAATTGTACTTTAAAAAATTAATAGATGATAGTAAAAATAATATTAGAGGGATCTGGGGTATATTAAATAGAATAATTAAAGATGGCACAAAAAATAATTCATATCCAGACTATTTTATTGATAACAATGGTGAAAATTATAATATACATAATATAGTAAATAGTTTCAATACATTTTTTGTAAACGTTGGACCTGACCTAGCAGCAAAAATTCCTGAGTATGGAAATAATTTATTGAATGATTCACTAATAGAACGTAATCCAAAAACCATCTTTCTCTCTGACGTAAGTGCAGCTGAGATCAAAATAATTGTTAATAAATGCAAAAATAAAACATCTACAGATTGTAATGACGTAGATATGATATTAATAAAAAAAGTAACAGACAGCATTTTAAAACCTTTCACTTATATATGTAACCTTTCATTTCAGACTGGTATATTTCCGAATAAAATGAAAACTGCCAAAGTAATACCGCTGTACAAAAACGGAGATGAGCACATCTTCACCAACTACAGGCCTGTCTCTCTGCTGCCCCAATTTTCTAAAATTCTAGAAAAACTTTTTGATGAAAGATTAGAGAAATTTATAGAGAAGTGCAACATAATAAATGGAGGTCAGTATGGTTTTAGATCAAAGATGTCATCGTCAATGGCCATAATAGAGGCAGTGGAAGAAATTACTAATGCTATAGATAAAAAGAAATGTGCAATTGGAATATTTGTTGATTTAAAGAAAGCTTTTGATACATTTAACCATTCAATATTACTCACTAAACTGGAAAGGTACGGCATTAGGGGTGTGGCTTGGAACTGGATCAAAAGCTATTTAACAGAGAGACAACAGTTTGTTAAGATGGGCGAGTTTAAGTCAAGATGTCTGGGCATTTTTTGTGGGGTCCCTCAAGGATCGGTATTGGGTCCTAAGTTATTCAATCTTTATATAAATGACATATTTAATGTGTCTCAGTTATTGAAATGTATATTATTTGCCGATGATACGAATATATTCTATTCTAGTGATAATTATAATAATCTTATAAATACAGTAAATTGTGAATTAATTACATTAAAAACATGGATGGATATGAATAAATTGTCTTTTAACTTAGATAAAACAAAGGTAATCATGTTTGGTAATTATAAAGAAAACTTAGAATTATTAATAAATATAAATGATATTACTCTAGAAAAAGTATCACAAATTAAATATGTAGGAATAACTATTGACAGTAAATTAAGTTGGAAACCACACATCAGATACATTCAAAATAAAGTATCCAAAAGCGTCTCAATAATGAATAATATGAAGTTAAATATGTTCTGGAATATAAATCACTATATATATTGTATTGTTCATTAGTTATGCCATATTTAACTTATTGCATAGAAGTGTGGGGCAATAACTATAAAAGTTCACTATATCCCCTCTTTAAACTCCAAAAACGTGCAATCAGAAACATGCATAATGTTGGATACTGTGATCATACAAATACATTATTTCTGAAGTCTAAATTATTGAAATTTTTTGACTTAGATGATTTTTATACTGCACAACTCTTGTATAAAGCCAGTAAAAATACATTACCAGGTCATATTCAAAAGCTCTTCACAGAAAGAGAAGGGGGTTATCACCTGAGGGGATGTAGTAACTTTAAAGTGCAGGCGGTTAGAACCACCAGGAAAAGTCTGTGTGTAACTGTGTGTAACTGTGTGTATCTGTGTGTATCTGTGTGTAACTGTGTGTATCTGTGTGTAACTGTGTGTATCTGTGTGTAACTGTGTGTAACTGTGTGTATCTGTGTGTATCTGTGTGTAACTGTGTGTATCTGTGTGTAACTGTGTGTAACTGTGTGTAACTGTGTGTATCTGTGTGTAACTGTGTGTATCTGTGTGTAACTGTGTGTAACTGTGTGTATCTGTGTGTAACTGTGTGTAACTGTGTGTATCTGTGTGTAACTGTGTGTATCTGTGTGTATCTGTGTGTAACTGTGTGTATCTGTGTGTAACTGTGTGTAACTGTGTGTATCTGTGTGTAACTGTGTGTATCTGTGTGTAACTGTGTGTATCTGTGTGTATCTGTGTGTAACTGTGTGTATCTGTGTGTAACTGTGTGTATCTGTGTGTAACTGTGTGTTTCTGTGTGTATCTGTGTGTAACTGTGTGTAACTGTGTGTATCTGTGTGTAACTGTGTGTATCTGTGTGTAACTGTGTGTATCTGTGTGTAACTGTGTGTTTCTGTGTGTATCTGTGTGTAACTGTGTGTAACTGTGTGTATCTGTGTGTATCTGTGTGTAACTGTGTGTATCTGTGTGTAACTGTGTGTAACTGTGTGTATCTGTGTGTAACTGTGTGTATCTGTGTGTAACTGTGTGTATCTGTGTGTTTCTGTGTGTATCTGTGTGTAACTGTGTGTATCTGTGTGTAACTGTGTATCTGTGTGTAACTGTGTGTAACTGTGTGTATCTGTGTGTAACTGTGTGTATCTGTGTGTATCTGTGTGTAACTGTGTGTAACTGTGTGTATCTGTGTGTATCTGTGTGTATCTGTGTGTAACTGTGTATCTGTGTGTAACTGTGTGTAACTGTGTGTATCTGTGTGTATCTGTGTGTATCTGTGTGTAACTGTGTGTATCTGTGTGTATCTGTGTGTAACTGTGTGTAACTGTGTGTATCTGTGTGTATCTGTGTGTAACTGTGTGTAACTGTGTGTATCTGTGTGTAACTGTGTGTATCTGTGTGTAACTGTGTGTATCTGTGTGTAACTGTGTGTTTCTGTGTGTATCTGTGTGTAACTGTGTGTAACTGTGTGTATCTGTGTGTATCTGTGTGTAACTGTGTGTATCTGTGTGTAACTGTGTGTAACTGTGTGTATCTGTGTGTAACTGTGTGTATCTGTGTGTAACTGTGTGTATCTGTGTGTTTCTGTGTGTATCTGTGTGTAACTGTGTGTATCTGTGTGTAACTGTGTGTATCTGTGTGTATCTGTGTGTAACTGTGTGTAACTGTGTGTATCTGTGTGTATCTGTGTGTAACTGTGTGTATCTGTGTGTAACTGTGTGTATCTGTGTGTATCTGTGTGTATCTGTGTGTAACTGTGTGTAACTGTGTGTATCTGTGTGTTTCTGTGTATAACTGTGTGTATCTGTGTGTTTCTGTGTGTAACTGTGTGTATCTGTGTGTATCTGTGTGTATCTGTGTGTTTCTGTGTGTAACTGTGTGTATCTGTGTGTATCTGTGTGTATCTGTGTGTAACTGTGTGTATCTGTGTGTATCTGTGTGTAACTGTGTGTATCTGTGTGTTTTTGTGTGTTTTTGTGTGTATCTGTGTGTATCTGTGTGTAACTGTGTGTAACTGTGTGTATCTGTGTGTAACTGTGTGTAACTGTGTGTAACTGTGTGTATCTGTGTGTAACTGTGTGTATCTGTGTGTAACTGTGTGTAACTGTGTGTATCTGTGTGTAACTGTGTGTATCTGTGTGTATCTGTGTGTATCTGTGTGTAACTGTGTGTAACTGTGTGTATCTGTGTGTAACTGTGTGTATCTGTGTGTAACTGTGTGTATCTGTGTTTCTGTGTGTATCTGTGTGTTTCTGTGTGTATCTGTGTGTATCTGTGTGTAACTGTGTGTATCTGTGTGTAACTGTGTGTAACTGTGTGTATCTGTGTGTAACTGTGTGTAACTGTGTGTATCTGTGTGTTTCTGTGTGTATCTGTGTGTTTCTGTGTGTATCTGTGTGTATCTGTGTGTATCTGTGTGTAACTGTGTGTAACTGTGTATCTGTGTGTAACTGTGTGTAACTGTGTGTATCTGTGTGTAACTGTGTGTATCTGTGTGTATCTGTGTGTAACTGTGTGTATCTGTGTGTAACTGTGTGTATCTGTGTGTATCTGTGTGTAACTGTGTGTAACTGTGTGTAACTGTGTGTATCTGTGTGTATCTGTGTGTAACTGTGTGTATCTGTGTGTAACTGTGTGTAACTGTGTGTATCTGTGTGTATCTGTGTGTAACTGTGTGTAACTGTGTATCTGTGTGTAACTGTGTGTAACTGTGTGTATCTGTGTGTAACTGTGTGTATCTGTGTGTATCTGTGTGTAACTGTGTGTAACTGTGTGTATCTGTGTGTATCTGTGTGTATCTGTGTGTAACTGTGTATCTGTGTGTAACTGTGTGTAACTGTGTGTATCTGTGTGTATCTGTGTGTATCTGTGTGTAACTGTGTGTATCTGTGTGTATCTGTGTGTAACTGTGTGTAACTGTGTGTATCTGTGTGTATCTGTGTGTATCTGTGTGTAACTGTGTATCTGTGTGTAACTGTGTGTAACTGTGTGTATCTGTGTGTATCTGTGTGTATCTGTGTGTATCTGTGTGTAACTGTGTATCTGTGTGTAACTGTGTGTATCTGTGTGTATCTGTGTGTATCTGTGTGTAACTGTGTGTAACTGTGTATCTGTGTGTAACTGTGTGTAACTGTGTGTATCTGTGTGTAACTGTGTGTATCTGTGTGTAACTGTGTGTAACTGTGTGTATCTGTGTGTAACTGTGTGTATCTGTGTGTATCTGTGTGTAACTGTGTGTAACTGTGTGTATCTGTGTGTATCTGTGTGTAACTGTGTGTAACTGTGTGTATCTGTGTGTATCTGTGTGTAACTGTGTGTATCTGTGTGTATCTGTGTGTAACTGTGTGTAACTGTGTGTATCTGTGTGTAACTGTGTGTAACTGTGTGTATCTGTGTGTAACTGTGTGTATCTGTGTGTAACTGTGTGTAACTGTGTGTATCTGTGTGTAACTGTGTGTATCTGTGTGTATCTGTGTGTAACTGTGTGTAACTGTGTGTATCTGTGTGTATCTGTGTGTAACTGTGTGTATCTGTGTGTATCTGTGTGTAACTGTGTGTAACTGTGTGTATCTGTGTGTATCTGTGTGTAACTGTGTGTAACTGTGTGTATCTGTGTGTAACTGTGTGTAACTGTGTGTATCTGTGTGTATCTGTGTGTAACTGTGTGTAACTGTGTGTAACTGTGTGTATCTGTGTGTAACTGTGTGTATCTGTGTGTAACTGTGTGTAACTGTGTGTATCTGTGTGTAACTGTGTGTATCTGTGTGTATCTGTGTGTAACTGTGTGTAACTGTGTGTATCTGTGTGTAACTGTGTGTAACTGTGTGTATCTGTGTGTATCTGTGTGTATCTGTGTGTAACTGTGTGTATCTGTGTGTAACTGTGTGTAACTGTGTGTATCTGTGTGTAACTGTGTGTATCTGTGTGTATCTGTGTGTAACTGTGTGTAACTGTGTGGACCCAGCTCAAGCAATGCTCAAATATCCGTCAGTTTAAATTAAAATATAAAGAAAAGGTGCTGTCTCAGTTCAAAGCTGAGGGAGGGCTCTAATGTGTTCTCTCTCTGTGTTCTCAAGAAATGTGGTTATGATGATGGTTTTATTGTAATCATATTATTATTAATAATGAAGTGAATAATGAAGACAATGATGTTAATATTATTATTATTATTATAGGGTATGACAGTTTATAGTAATATTGGTGATAGTCAAAATTGTTCTATTAAGTGAATATAATTAATCTATGGTATAGTGATTATATTATTATTATTATTATATTATTATTATTATATTACCATTATATATAACTCTATAATGATTGAATTATTACTGCAACCATATAGTTTGATATAAGAATAAATTAGGGGTGGGAGTCAATAAGTTTTTCTTCTTCCCACTCCCTTTCGAGCAAATATTGCATATGTATGTTAAATAAATTGTATATTTATATATACACACAAATATATATATAGTATCTATATATGTACATAATATGCATATAGTTTATGCATACAAATGATTTAAATATCTATTTTATTTTTTTCTTTCTACCTCGATGTGAACAATTGTGAAGATTACATCAGTGTACAAATTATTTTTTTTCTATTGTACTTTGTTTCACTTGCTTGAAATCAATCAATCAATCAATCAAAACACCAATGATCAATAGTTATACTCAGTAAAACATGATGACAGCCATAATGATACATTTTAAAGCAAAAGTTGATATGGATTATGAAATAAATTACCTGAGCAGGTGAGGTCCTTCATCTCCTCCTGGGTTCTCTCGGCTAAAAACAACACTTGTGAGTCTTAGTGCCACCAACCTGATATCACAGAAATCTGGAGTCTTGTGAGAAAGAGGCACATCACAGTTAGCTCCAAACAACAACCTACAGATAGATTTTATTCTCAATTTTCATTATGGCAGAGCGACCAAAAGGCAGAAAAAACTTTGTACGGGAGAAAATGAGAGTAAAGCTGAGTGAGGGCTCATATGAAAGTTTATAGGCACATTTATTCAATTTTCAATTCAATTTACAATTGTCAATTCTATATTCTATTCCAACATGCATTTTGAAATTACATTTGTCAAATGGCAATTCCATATCCAAAGTTGCAATTCAATATTGCTCAATATGCCCATCGGCGAATGGGTTCATCAGTCTAATGACCCCGTACCAACTGCCTGAAGCCGCTAAGTTAGACCTACAATGACAATAAAATTCATACTTGCATTACTGTATAATATAATTATAATTTTTAAACAGTGAACTTTTTTGTGTTTAGCACAGGACAAGTGGAGGCGCGCTACAGCACCACACAAAGGCCAGGAGTGTTAGAGTGCGTACCTTTGGTGCTCTGAAGACACAATGGCAGGTTCAGGTTCACCCCTAAACTCATGGAAGCAGCTGCACGCCCACAACAGCTGTGTAGGTGAAGAGCAGGAGGATGAAGCAGCAGCAGGACCAGCAGAAGACAGGGAGATACTGCAGCTGAAGATTGGGAGCTCTCCAGAACTGTCTCTGAGTCACACTGACCATCTCCAGAACTGTCTCTGAGTCACACTGACCATCTCCAGAACTGTCTCTGAGTCAGACTGACCATCTCCAGAACTGTCTCTGAGTCAGTCTGACCATCTCCAGAACTGTCTCTGAGTCACACTGACCATCTCCAGAACTGTCTCTGAGTCAGTCTGACCATCTCCAGAACTGTCTCTGAGTCACACTGACCATCTCCAGAACTGTCTCTGAGTTACACTGACCATCTCCAGAACTGTCTCTGAGTGACACTGACCATCTCCAGAACTGTCTCTGAGTCACTCTGACCATCTCCAGAACTGTCTCTGAGTTACACTGACCATCTCCAGAACTGTCTCTGAGTGACACTGACCATCTCCAGAACTGTCTCTGAGTCACTCTGACCATCTCCAGAACTGTCTCTGAGTCACACTGACCATCTCCAGAACTGTCTCTGAGTCAGTCTGACCATCTCCAGAACTGTCTCTGAGTCACACTGACCATCTCCAGAACTGTCTCTGAGTTACACTGACCATCTCCAGAACTGTCTCTGAGTCACACTGACCATCTCCAGAACTGTCTCTGAGTCAGACTGACCATCTCCAGAACTGTCTCTGAGTGACACTGACCATCTCCAGAACTGTCTCTGAGTCACACTGACCATCTCCAGATCTGAGTCACTCTGACCATCTCCAGAACTGTCTCTGAGTTACACTGACCATCTCCAGAACTGTCTCTGAGTGACACTGACCATCTCCAGAACTGTCTCTGAGTCACTCTGACCATCTCCAGAACTGTCTCTGAGTCACACTGACCATCTCCAGAACTGTCTCTGAGTCACACTGACCATCTCCAGAACTGTCTCTGAGTCAGACTGACCATCTCCAGAACTGTCTCTGAGTCACACTGACCATCTCCAGAACTGTCTCTGAGTCAGACTGACCATCTCCAGAACTGTCTCTGAGTCAGACTGACCATGTCCAGAACTGTCTCTGAGTCACACTGACCATCTCCAGAACTGTCTCTGAGTCACTCTGACCATCTCCAGAACTGTCTCTGAGTCACACTGACCATCTCCAGAACTGTCTCTGAGTCACACTGACCATCTCCAGAACTGTCTCTGAGTCAGACTGACCATCTCCAGAACTGTCTCTGAGTCACACTGACCATCTCCAGAACTGTCTCTGAGTCAATTTGACCATCTCCAGAGTTGCCTGGATGTCTGAGAAAACATCAGTACAGTTAGCAACTTTTCAGTAATTAAAATAAAATATGTTCATAAAACTGGTAGAAAGATATCTGTTTTTCTTGCTTCAGATAACATTGCTTTTGTTTCCTCCTCTCTGGTGAAGCCTTTCCTCTCTCTCATATCCCATTGTCTCACTACCAGCCTCTACCCCTTTCCTTGTGGATGAATTGCAAATGTAATGTAATGGATTAATTTTTTTCATACTTAATTTCATGACTCGCATGCTATTTGTTTGTTTGCAGTAATATGAGGACAACTCTGTCATTGTAATAGAGAACTGTAAAACAAGCCACTTCCATGTATTTTCTACCATCTTTAGGACAGTAGTCAGTGCTTGCTTCCAGCCTGGTTTTTAATTTTTCTTTTCCCTGTTAGGAGCCACTTGGCCTCTCGCCAGTGTAGACCTGGGTTTCTTCTGTCATCCTTGATTGAAATTTAAACATTAGTCTTTTATAACAAATAATATTACTCATAACAAGTCAGAACAAAAGAGAAAAGACGAACAAAATCACTTTGCTGACTCTTTAAAAAACACGATAAGAGGAAAGTATGTACACATCGTACAAAAGTGTGTGCGGACTGGGGCACCTTACCAAAACGGTACAGGAGCAGCATAAACTACAGCCTGAAGCAGAGCAGCTTACCTGGGTCCATAGCTATAGTAAACACCCTTGATAGGTGTAGTGATTAGACATTAGCCCATTCTTCTGCACAGTAGCCCAGCAGGACAATCTACTGGCTACATACATAATATACAGGCGGCAGCAGGGGCCACTGATGAGGCCCCTGCTGCCGCCTGGATTTCCTGGACCTATCTCGCCCCACTCACCTGTCTGGATGAGGCCACCTGCTGCATCCTATGGACTTCCTCAACCTACCTCACCCCACTCTCGTCTGGATGAATCCTTACAGAGTGATCTATGATCCTATAGATGAACTAAGGGACTAACTCCTGATGCATTGCCTGTCCATCCTGGGAGAGGATCTCTCCTTCAGTTGGGCTCCATAAGGTTTCTTCTTTTTTCCCATAGCTGAGTTTTTTAGGAGTTTTTCCTTACCGAGAAGGAGGGTCTAAGGACAGGAGTGTCCTGGGTCTGTTTAGTTTAGTGTAGTTATTGTTTGTGCTGATTGTGTGTTAAGTCTGATTGTGTGTTTATGTTTGATCAACTGTTTGTGAAGCCCTTTGAGGCGACTTTTGTTGTGATACTGGGACATACAAATAAACCTGAATTGAATAAAGATAGCCCCCTCTAAATTTACTAATAACTAATTAAACAGCAGCACATTTCAAAATGACCTAGATCAAGCTGTTTTGAGTCAGGTATTGTTAGCTCTGAATGCCACTAGCTAGCGAGGGGCGCTGGGTCAAGGTGGCCGGTTTTATTTAAAATTTAATCAATATTGAATTGCAACCTTGGACATGGAATTGCCATTTGACATTTGCCATTTGAAATTTCAAAATGAATGTAGGAATAGAATATAGAATTGCCAATCGTAAACTGAATTGAAAATTTAATAAATGTGCCTATAAACTTTATAGGGTCACACAGGAGTCAACTGGACTTCAACTGTAGGGGGCGCACCAGAGAGGAGCGTGAGACACAAACAGGGAAGAAATTAGAAAAGTTACAGAGTTCTGCTTTAATGGTTTAAGTGTATGGCCTAACTTTTATTTTATTTTTTATTTGTGATGTTAAAGTTTTTTCATTTGGTCAAAAGTTAAGATTGTGTCCTTTGCTTTTTACAATAGATTTGGTTGTTTCTTGTATTTCCTTGATGGCCTGGTTATTACTAGAACACTTCAGTAATCCGTTCACAATCTGATGGTAGAGAACATTAACATGCAGCTTTGTTCATCTTATTACGCCACGCTCACTTTTTTGAATTGCGCACTTCCGTTTTGTCTTGACACTTCTGTTTAGCTGGGATTCTGCAGTTCTAGCTTACGGAAAATGGATAAAATGGCATGGGAGGAGACAAACAATTCATTAAAGAGCTCCTATGTAACAACTCTGTCACCCAAGACACATAACAAAGTGGGTAGACAACATGATCACACTCAGTCCTTATTTAATATTAAATAACTATCAGGATTTTAAGCCTTTAAATGCCAGGTTGATTTTATGATGCTCTTGTGTTCTATAAATACTGAAAGGAAAAGGATTTTTTAAATGAGTCTTTCATATTTTAAAGATTAGCCAAAATATTGACTTTAGTGATTTTAAGATGTGGTGTAAAAATGCAAACCAAACAAAAACACTTGAACAGTTTGACCTCTAAGGACAGACCTTGATGTCTGTACTGTGGACTGTTATACATTCAGTGAAAGCAAATTGTTACCTCTCCTCACCTGCTGTCCTCTAGAGCCCTACATGGCATTTTATAATCGTAGTTTGATGTAGCCAAAAAAATCAGTCTGCTACCCTTGGTTTAAAGGTATTAGGGAGGATCTTTATAAATTCATTTTTTGCAATATTTATTAAAACTACCTTCATTGCCCTGTTTAAGTCTTATAAATTGGTGTATTAGAAAATATAATAATATTATTAATAAACTGTGGACTCTGTGGGACTGAAAAAACCTCATCCAATCGTTTTCATCATGAGTACGTTAACCATTGTTCCAGGGACTTGCCATTCATTCGTTCATCTTCCTGCTTTCGGTGATAGTGCACGTTCTTGTGCTTGCGCATGAGTATACACTATGTCTATGTAGTCTGGCATTAGCGCCGCGTTAGCGGCGTTAACATCGTAGCGCTGACAGCCTGACTTCAAAGAGCACAATGGCTGAGGAAAACCGTGAACCGGGCGGTCACAAAAGGAAAACTGTTTTTGAAGTGAACCAGAGGAGGAGGAGGAAAACTGTAGAAGAGCAGAATAAAACCTGTGTAGTTATTGGCGATTCCTTCAAACGACGGCGTGCGCTGTAGGAACAGAAAGGGCTTCAGACGATGCATTGGTCGCCAAGTTTCTGCAGGACAGGTAACGTTTATCTTATCGTCTGAAAAAAATGCCTTTTTTCTTTATCTGTTGAACCGTTTCAACTGTACAGCAGTCAGTTTGCTAATGCTACCAACAGCAGGAGGACAGATATTTGCTCACATTTAGGGACTGTGCATGTGACTGGGTCTGTGTGGGGAACAAGGTCAAAGGTCGCGCAGACAAACAATGCAGGTCTAGTTTTAGGTGAATCTCTGCTGATGCCGGCTGTAAACAAACACTCGTGTTCCAACGCTCATGCACGTCGCTGTGGAGGAGTTCCTTGGAAAGGAACAGTGAAGGGCGGGGCCTGACGCATGCGCAGTGTTCAAAAAAGGACAAACAGTCGCTGGTTTCTCAGCAGTCGAAAAAAATCCTCCCTAATATCTTTAAGTTACAATACCAGTTGGTGAAACAAACAATGTGACACAAGCAAAGAAATAATTTTTTTTTATTGGCATTCACACAGACAGCATCTGTTTTGACTGTAATTATTGTATTAACATAATATTTATTGATATGAACATACAGTTAAAATTATACATTTTGAGACATGTGTTTGAGGAAACAATAGTGAGTTAATACAGAGATGATTCATTTGTAGAGGACTGCAGCATTTCTATTCATTATGTTATGGCTCACAGATCGGCGGAGTTGGGGGAGTGACAGTGCCTCCCCTGGTGGCTGAAGTATGTCACTACATCAGTAGAAAAATAGATGCAATGATTTAGAGCAGTAAAATAAAAGTAATGGTTTGATTTACTGGAGAAAAGTAATTGCATGGACATTTAAACATAACAGCGGTAAATAAAAAGTACTTCTTTTTTCCAGACCATTGTGTTTTCTGTGCATTTGAGTTGTGAGCGCTCATGTGTTACAAAAACATTCTGATACACAGTGGTCAGAAACATATTTGTGTACTGTGTACTACTGTACTCTTACTATGACCCATCTGCTGTACATTATGCAGCAGATGTAGTACATTATGTTTTGATGCTGATTAAAAATGTATCCCATTAAAGTCAAACTCTCTGTTCTCACACTTGTCCACTAGTTCCTGTATTGCCAGATTATTTTTGTCACATTTCAGTAATCCATGTTTTGTTTGATGGAAAAGAACATCAACATGAAACTTCACATTCTCATATATGGTCCTCCACTGCGTTCCATCTGTTTGATGGTTCTCTTCTCTTGTGTGATGCATCAAAACCAGAACCACAGGCTTCTCTCTCGCTGTTTCTGAAATTAAAATATGTTACAAAAAATGTGTTACTGTTATTTACTTAGTAGTGCAAATACATTTGTCATCCTGAGAACAGTGTCATAATACAACTGTTGTGTTGATGTAGACTTAAGGTAATGAACCTGTGAGTCTGACTAGCTTTAATAGAAACAAACCTAAACATGGTCTGTCAGTGTTTATGTGAGGAAAAAAAAGGAATATTGTGTTTCTAAATGGAGTGACCTCCAACCCAGTGTCACGAAGGCTCCTGAGTTCTGGGAAGAACAGATGTTTTGATGACATTGAGTAGTTACATTGACCCATTTATGTAATTTTTGAGCTAATACTTTACAACAACAGTGTTGGCTAGTGTTCAGCTCATCTGCACATCTGCAGCAATGTAGATGTTACAGGTGCAGGGCTGTTAGAAGAAGCCAGAAGGATAAACCAGAGATATGAGACAATTTTAGCAACTGTGCCCCAAATGGCAACATATAGCACCTGCTTTTATTTTAATGTATGAGACTGCACCCATTGTATAGAATATATTTTATTGTTTTATGTGTTACCTGGAATCCTCAGCATTGCTTCCTCCACGTCTGATCCAAGTCGAGAAAGGACCACACAGAAGATCAGGACCACTTCACAGTCTGCTGGCTCTGCAGGGATCAGCTCCACCTTATTCTTCACTCTCTGAAGGATTTTTTCATGAGCTCCATATGTTTCTGCAGTAACAATGGTGTGGACTTTCAGCCTCCGATCTTTACTGAAAAATCCTGAAAGAGGAAAAAAATCCCCTAAACTTCTCAAACTAGATTATCATCCAAAACCAAACAAGACAAACTCTGGCTCACCACAGATTGTAGTCCACGATCTTCTAAGCCACAGCAGAGGTGTAGTCCAGAGGCAAAGCTTAAGTCTAGGCCAAAGCCCTTGCCTCCACTCTGCTGTAGAAGGCCAACATTTCTGTATTAGAATCATTTTGTACTTTTATGTAAAAATCAAATTTTATGACATAGGCCGACTAACCCCCCTTCCCCCTGCCCCCTTCACACCCAGAGGTGATCCTTGGACGGCGCTGGTGCTGTGTCCTGAAAGGTCACATGGATGTGTGAGAAGATGCCGTGCATTGTTCGATTTGAAGGACGTGCTCATTTATCTGTTGTGTGTTGCTAGTAGCCACACTAAGCATCATACCCTGCTCTGGTTAACCTTTCCTTCCTTAGCCTTCGGTTTTAAGTGTTTTGATTTTCAGCACAAGGCTGTTGGTGCCGTTGTAATTAAACATTTTTAAGCCTTGTCTTAAGTATATATATATATATATATTTTTATATATGCTACATCTGCAACATTTTAATTCAATATGTTCTGTAGTGTAATCCCTTACATTCGTCCCCCAGTTTCTGAATGGCCTGGTCATTTCTGTCACACTCCAGTAATCCATTTGTGGTTTGGTGGAAGAGAACTTCAACCTGAAACTTCACATTCTCATATATGGTCCTCCACTGGGTTCCATCTGTTTGATGGTTCTCTTCTCTTGTGTGATGCATCACCACCAGAACCACAGGCTTCTCTCTCGCTGTTTCTGAAATTAAAATATGTTACAACAGATGTGTTACTTTCATTACTTGTACTAGTGCAAATAAATTTGTCAGTCTGAGAATATTGACATGTTGTTATGCAGTTGATCTACACTTGAGTTTACAAATCTGTGTATTAGGGCTGTAACAATTAGTCGATAATCGCCAATGTCGATTATTAAAATTTGTCAACGCTAATTTTTATAGTCGACGCGTTGTATGGATGCACATTTAGTTTGTAAAATTGCAACAACAAAAAAACGCATTTTTTTATGACCTGGTGTTATTTTGGGGGACCGCAATACACTGCAGGAAGTTAAGGGGGCAGAATTTCCCGTTGTCTATCATTGTCTGTCTCTCTTGACTGCATTCTGATGAAGAAGACACAAATGATGGCAGAAAGTCAGACGGAAGCGGAGAAAAGAATAAGACCAAAACACCCGAAAGTGTGGAAGTATTTCAAAGAAAAAAAGTCAACAAAGTCAGTTCTGTGTAGGCTGTGCAAAATGGAGCGGTCTTTTCACGGGAGTACAACGGCAATGCATGAGCACCTTAAAAACACCCGGGAGCCGTGTCCACTTCTGATATTCATGGGTAGGTTTTTGCAGGTTAAGCTAACGAGGCACATTTAGCCTGTAACAGTAGTCTGAGCTGACAAATGTCGCATGCAGTCCGTAAATTGCAGATATATCAAAGCTTTTCTCTGTTGTTCACTCGCGACAAATATGGCGGTTTATTTTGTTGTGTTATTTAACGCTAATTTATAGCTAATATTTTTATTTTTTAACATAACATGGGGTTATGTAAAAAAATATATAATATATCATATATCTTGGTCATTATTTTAACAATAGAATGTTGTTATGGTAGAAGGCTGATAATCAGGGATGTGCTTGAGCAGGTGTAATATGTACAGCAGTGTGGTGTTAGGTAAACACAAAGACACAACAGAAATAATCGTTTGTCGACTAATCGAAAAAATAATCGCTGACTAATCGACTACCAAAATAATCATTAGTTACAGCCCTACTTTGTATTCACTCATTAATTTAAATCTCACTACTATTCTCCTGAGTTTGACTAACTTTTACAGAAAAAAATCTAAATAAGGTCTGTCAGTGTTTACATGTAGAAAGAAAGGAAAACATGGTGCTGCACAGTTTGTTGGGGTCTGTGCAGGCTGTGTTCAAATCCTCTCTGTTATTCCGCACTGTGTGTCACTGTAACTTTCAACAAATTTTCATAACAACAAAAACACAGAGATAGATGTGAACAATGGATTCCTGCTTCTTCACATCACTCAAGTCAAACAATGCCTCCTCATGATAACACTGCTCATATACAGAGTTGGGTTAGTTACTCCAAAAAAGTAACTAGTTACACATTACTAGTTACTCTTTTAAAAAAGTAATATATTACTTTCCTTAGTTACTGACTCATGAAAGTAACTTAGTTACTTTACTTTTGGATTACTTCCTAACAAGAATCCTAAATGAACCCCATTCTAAACAGAAGCCTATAGCCTCACTGTTGCCCTGACAGCTGTTTTACAACAAGATAAGCGAAGTAACTTCAGACTGTGTACGAGGAGACGATCGATTTACAACAGACTGAAGTTTTCCTGGTTTTGCTGATCATCAGAGAGAGAGGAGCAGACAAGACACTGGAGTGAACTGCAGCCTGCACATATGCCACTCCCCTCAGCGTTTGGGAAAACTGCCTCATATTTACTGGAGAATTGAAGGACAGGTGCGGTATCTGCTGCTTCAGTGTAAATAAGTGTTGTTCTGTATGACACCTATATTAAAAAAATGTCATGCACGTGTAAATTTTGGACAAAATTTGGTGAGTTTTCATAAATTTTCAGGGGGTCAAATTAGCGGTCGAAGAGCAGAAGAAAAATATAAAATAATTTTAGCAAAAACAATATATCCGTTGACATAGTACCCACAAATTATATATTTTTTGAAAGTTCTCGAGGTCCCCCACGTGACCGTGGAGTCAAATGTCAATGACAAGCGTCATTGACCCACGAGTGGGCTTCGCCCATTGACTTGCATTCATTCTGAGTAAATATAAGTACAGTGGGTATGGAAAGTATTCAGACCTCCTTAAATGTTTTACTCTTTGTTATATTGCAGCCATTTGCCAGAATCATTTAAGTTATTTTTTTTCCTCATTAATGTACACACAGCACCCCATATTGACAGAGAAACACAAAACTGTAGACATTTTTGCAGAATTATTAAAAAAGAAAAACTGAAATATCACACGTCCATAAGTATTCAGACCCTTTGCTCAGTATTTAGTAGAAGCACCTTTTGAGTTAAAACAGCCATGAGTCTTTTTGGGAATGATGCACAACAACAATGAAATAGTATAATAGTAGTCTGTGCTGTAAAGTTCTTTACATCTGTAAAATATTACTAAAGCAAAAGTAAAAGTACTCATCTACTCTTACTATTGCTGTGACTACTACAACTACTACTGTCACTGCCCCCACTGTTACTGTTAGTACTTCTACTGCTCCTCTGTGCTGCCCTCTGGTGGTGAAGTATCAGTACTACACTTGCCACATGAGCTCATCATCTTCACTTTTAACTTATTTATTATTATTTTTTAATCTAAAATATGATATTCTGCATTATTGAAATTACTGATACTAATAATAATACAATCTTATTATTATATTCTGATTATTGCAGCTGCAACTGCATTTATTTTTGTTTCTTTTTCTCTTGGAAACAGGTGTAGTCTGCTCTACACTGGGCAGGCTGAAATAAATTTAATTAGAAAGAAATGCCCAAACCTGGGATACTGTACTCTCATTTCACTTTGTTTTAATTTTTTTTTATTGGTAATGCATTTGTAAGAAAAAAAAATCAGTTTATATGAAGTCAGTACAGAGATACATTCCATGTAAGAACAGGAGTAGGATGAAGAACAATCATTTATCCCACACAGACTCTGAGGGTGACGTTCTGTTAATAATTCTGTAAATAATTTGAGTTTGTCAACACTATCATACAAACTGACCTTGACAAATACTTAAAAAAACAAAAAAACAAAACAAAAACAAAAAAACAAAACAAAACACTACATTCATAATACAAGAAAAATATATAAAAAACATAGAATTTTGTTGCTGAGCCTGTAATGGTAAGGTTTATTTTCATCTGTTTTATCTGTTTTATGTAATTATGAAGTTATCAGAATACTAAATGACACAACAGGTATTCAGAGTTACTCCTCTGGTATTGTTACTGCCAAGCTTTCGAGACTAAAGCTTAGTAAAAGAGTATTTATATTTTAAAAGTAAAACTTCTGTAATTTTAGCTGCATATTGTTACATACATACATTCTAATTTTACTTTCAGCATAAATCCCAATACTATTACAATATAATATGTTCTTTCCTGCAAAAATGTATTAATCTCCTCACTTTAGCCACAACAGCTGATAAAATTCAAACCATTTAGTAAGAAACAGAGCAGTGTCTGTATTAATCTGTGTACATTATTGTATTATTGGACGTACGGTAAGTGGACAAAAAGAAAAAGGGAGATGTTTTAGAGTTAGGCGACTTCCTGCACTGTGGAGCAATTTGAAGAAAGGTAAAGACCCTTTATTTTCAAATAATATTCAACTCTGGTAAGTTGCAACATCTTTGTTTGGATTATTAATTTATCATCTGTATATTTCTTTAATTTAGTTTAATTTTAATTACGTGTGTGTATTTCTGTGTGAAATTAGTGAAATAAGTATTGATTGTATTATTTGAATATATCTTTACCTTGCTCTTACAGCTCTACAGTTTGTGCTTTGAACATAAACTTCATGTTTAATTTGAACCTGCTCAAAATAAAAAATATGATAAATAGTTATTTTAATGTAGATTATTTAAATGTTTTATTTAAAAAGTAGTAAGCTTACTCTCTAGTTATGTCATGTCTGTCACAGCTGAGACACCAACAAGACAGAGACAAAAACAAAAATAGCCAGAAACCATTTTCATTTGCATTTACTGCAAACTTATTGCTTCTATACCGCGGCTGGATAGAAAATAATGTTTAATATCAATCTACTGATAAAAAACTTGCCATAAATTGTGTAGTAAGTAAACCTTTTAATTCTGAACAATATTAGTTTATTGATATACATTTATTATCTGCTTGCTTTCCATTTGTGACTGCTACCATTGTCCTTAATAACAATATTATTGTTTATTTTTAATTAACAGCTGTGAAGAAAAACTATTTTAAAGTTTTAATTGCAATTTACTCAAGAACACAGTACCAAACTGATACCCAGCTGGTAAGTGTCTAATGTTTTACTGTAGTAGTATTTATTTTATTTTATTTGACCTTTATTTAACCTGGAAAGTCCCACTGAGATTCAGAATCTCATTTACAGATTTACAGATGTCTGTGATCTTTGATACACCATATAAACAGAGAAATGCAAAGAAATATAATTTAACTAAAGTGAAGATTCATGAGGTAAGTGGGCACTTGACGAAACGTTTTCTTATTTGTTTGTTTGTTTGTTTTTTGTAATCAATTAAAAAAATTTGCTAAATAATGTTTTTCCTCCAAATTTCCATCAGCAGTGCAAAATAGGGACAATTATACAAGGCACATAGTTTTAGAAAGACGTGTGTGTTATATCATTTCGATCTGTGAAATAGTGTTGGACACTTTTGCATTAGCTGTTTTATAACTTAAAATAATGTATAAATATGGAAAACCTCTAATTTTGGGCACCAGGTTTTTTTTCTCTAAAATAATTTTTTTTTTTTACATAAAAAATTCAAACGGCTGTGGCTTAAAAACAATTAGAGATAGAGTCTTACTGAAAATGAGAAAAATGTCAGTTATGAACCAAAGTTTATGAATGTAGTAATTATAGGCATCTAATCTGCATATATTTTGCATATTGTGATGTCATTATCAGGCGGACATGCTGAATGATGTTATTTTCAGTAAATACAAGATGATGAACATGTTTGAACTTTTTTTGTCTTTTTCTCCAATTAATAAATGAGTAGAAACCAGGTAAACTCTAAACCAACATTAGTAAACTATAACTATAACCTCTAAATTCCCATAACTAGTAAAATGTGAGGAAAGAGAAAGCATCTGCAGGTTTGTCATGGCCTGGCAGCAGGTTCATCAAACTGCTGTATCCACTCCTGATAAACTTCCTCCTGTCTCAGGTGACCCCAGCCTCAGTGCTGTTGCTAGTCCTGTTTACAGTGCAGCAGCTACGGCTTACAGTGGTCCTGGAGCGCCCTCTCGTGGTTTAACAAGGCATTACAACAGTGAGTCTGTGCAGTGATCTGTTTAGTTCAGAGGTGAAAGAAGTTCTCTACATCTGTAAAACAATATTACTGAAGTAGAAGTAAAAGTATCTCATGTACTACTAATATTGCTGTGACTACTACAACTACTGCTGTCACTGCCCCCACTGTTACTGTTAGTACTTCTACTGCTCCTCTGTGCTGCCCTCTGGTGGTGAAGTATCAGTACTACACTTGCCACATGAGCTCAATAATCCCTTTATAACGTTTTTATTATTTTTTTCTCTCTAAAATAAGATACTCTGCATTAAACACAGGAATTACTGAATAATAATAATAATAATAATAATAATAATAATAATAATAATAATAATAATAATAATAATGTGTAAGATATTTAGTTTAAAAATACCAAAATACTATAATAATACAATCTTATTATATTCTGGTTATTGGAGCAATTTTTTTTTCTCTTTCTCTTGGAAACAGCCCGAACCTAGGATAACATACTCTCATTTCACTTAGTTTTATTTGTTTTTTTATGGTAATGAATTAATCAGTTTATATGAAGTAATAGAATGATACATTCCATGTAAGAACAGAAGAAGGATGAGGAACAATCATTTATCCCACACAGACTCTGAGGGTGACGTTCTATTAATTATTAATAATTCTGTAAATAATTTGAGTTTGTCAACACTATTATACAAACTGTCCTTGAAGTGCTACACCACTTTTACAATCCTCTAAGTCAGAAATCTACTTTGTCTTTAACTTTACCAAATACTAACATGTGCTCACTAGAATATCAGTTATTGAACAAAACAGTAAGCCACTGTACAGAAGTTTGCTGCCTATACCCCACTTAAACCACTAGAGGGAGCTAATATAAAGAACTAACTCCAGACTGCCTCAGTCTGTGACTGGGGTTAATGTTGCTGTACAGCAGTAGTGTCCTGGGGAGAAGATCTCACAGCCACATGGGACACAGGTGAGCAAACTGAGACAAGCTCAGTGAGCAGCAGCCCTGGCGGCCATTAGCCTGGCACTAAATGTCCAAAAGTCTAAGAGGGTAAAGTATGTATGGTAACTAAGAAAACATAAAGCCAACAAGCAGAGGCTGGAGTGATCTCTCACTTTTCTAAATAATCTAATTATATCAAGAAGAAAGTGTCTCTGTGTGGCCTTCCCCTCTACTGTAAATGTTGCACGCTGGAGCAGCAGGTCAAACTTTTGCATCAACATCAATTTGAATCCTAGTAAGGATAACATTTATTGTATTTTACTGTGTCACTATAACAATATGTTGCTGTTCTGTAGTGTCGTGTCTGGAAGTGGATTGGTCTTATCAGTGTGTCTGAGGATATCAGTGGCGTTTTTAGGATGAACACTAATTGTTATTTTATTTTATTTAACCTTTATTTAACCAGGTAAGCCCTTTAACTTTAACTTTAACTTTATTGTCCATTTAATGGAAATTTGTCTTTGGTTCACCATCAATCACACTGTACAACAAATACAACACAGTACGATAAATACAAGACATGGTTGCAGTATAAAAATACCAAAAGACAATTAGTACAGAAAAACACTAAAATATAAACATGTGCTGCTTAATTCTTCACCAGTGCTTGTTTAGTAAACTGACTGCATTAGGGACAAATGACCCTTTATAGACTTTCTTAGTTGCTAAAGGCATTCTATAGCGTCGTCCAGAAGGCATTAAACTAAATTCACTAAACAAAGGATGTTCATTGTCACTGGAAACAGATGCAGCCGTCCTGAACACAGCGGTCTGATAAAGCAGGTCCGGTTGTTTTTGGTCTTGACCAATGATCTTCCCTGCATTTTTGACCAATCTTGTTCAGCTTGTTCTTATTAGCCACCGTCAAAAAAACAAACCAGACAGTGATATTAAAAATTAAAACACTTTCAATCAGACTGACATAGACTCTCTCAAGAACATGTGGACTGACACCAAAGCCTCTGAGTTTTCTGATCATAAACAATCTCTGACTGGCCTTTTTATAAATCTCCTCCACATTATGTGAGAAGTTTAGTTTGTTATCAGTGTGTGTTCCCAAATACTTGAAACTACTCACAGCTTCAACAGACTGATCAGAGATGGACAGAGACTGAATGGGGCCTGAGTGATTCAGGACTAGTTCCTTGGTCTTATCTACATTGATAAGCAGGGAATGATGTTTACTCCATTGTTCAAAGTTCTGCACATGAGCCACATAGTTACAAGTTACTTTGAGAACCAATTCTCATTTTCAAAGACGACCTGGCCAAGAGGCAGTTTACAGGCAGCACAGAGGAGAAATATGAGACAACAAAAGAAAAACATCTATCATCCATACAATATTTTACAAAAAATACAATATGTACAGTATATTAGTATCACATGGTAAAGGCCCAAGTGGCTAAAAACATGTACACAGATCTTGCACCAATGCTTGTAGTGAATTCTTAAAAGCAAAGATTGAAATGAATGAGCTGAGTTTAAGTGACTGTTGCAGCTGATTCCAGTCGCTTGCACCAGAAAACTGAAATGAAAGGTGACCAAAAGATGTGCGGGCTTTAGGGACGACCAAACTAATCCAGCTGCTAGAGCACAATGAGTAACTAGAGTTATAGATGTGTAGTAATGATCGAAGATATGTTGGTGTTTTACCAATCAGAGTTTTATAAATAAACAGGTACCAGTGGGTCAGTCTGCGGGAATGGAGTGAGGGCCAATTGACTGAGTACAGATTGCAATGGTGAGTGTTAAAGGGAGCTCCAGTGACAAAACAGATAGCAGAGTGGTAGATAACATCCAGTTTGTGAAGAAGGGTTTTGGAAGCTGACCTATAAACAACATCACCATAATCTAAGATTGGTAAAACTGTTCATTTGACCAGCAGATGTTTTGCAGAATGGGTAAGTGAGGATTTATTGCGGTAAACAAAACCTATTCTGGATTTGACTTTTGTTAGCAGTGTGTGGATGTGAGTTTCAAATGAGAGTGAGCTGTCTAACCAGATACCAAGACACTTATAGGAGTTTACAAAATTGATTACTGCACCATCTGAAGAGCGGATTATTAACGGATATTGAATTTGTGGTAGGTTTCTATTGAAGATCATACATTTTGTTTTGTTTGTATTTAATTGTAGATGAAGAATGTAAGGGCAGACTGAATGCTGTTAAAGCTGGATTGTAATGAAGACAGAGCAGTGTTCAAAGAGGGACTAGATGTGTAGAGAATGGTGTCATCAGCATAAAGATGAATGTGTGCACCTCCTGCAGCATGAGCAATATAGTTAATATAAATACTAAAGAGTGTGGGACCCAACATTGAACCCTGAGGAACACCCTTAAGTAGGGGTAGAGGATTAGACCAAAGACCCTCTGCCCTCACAGACTGAGAGCGACCAGAACAGTAGTTTCTGAACCATGACAAACAGCTCTCTGAGAGGCCTAAGTCTCTTAATCTGTCCAGCAAAATACAAAGGTCCACAGAATCAAATGCCTTGGCCAAATCAACAAAATATGCAACACAATATTCCTTGTTGTCAATGGCGACAATGATATCATTCAGGACTTTGAGAGTGGCAGAAATACAACTATGTCCTGCTAAAAGCCGGACTGGACTAAGACTATTGTGGGTCTCAAGATGATACAATAGCTGCTTATTTACCAGTTTTTCAAATATTTTGGACAGACAGGGCAGAATGGATATAGGTCTGTAACAGTTCAGATCAGAATTGTCCCCACCTTTGGAGAGTGGAATAATGGCAGCACATTTCCAGTCCTGGGGAAACACTCCAGTTGTTAGGGAGAGGTTAAACAGGCAGGAGATAGGGGCTGCAATGATGTCCGCTGCTGTCTTTAAATAGAAGGGATCTAATGTATCCAGACCTGCAGATTTGAAAGTGTCCAGTCTGCGCAGCTCTCCAAGCACCTCAGTGTCCTGTATGGGCTGGAACGAGAAAGGGGGGTGTCCTGGGGTAGATGATAGAGTTATGGGTGCTTGGTTGTCTGTGGAGTGAGTGGAAACGTGGTATCCTCAAAGGCACAGCCAGATTTGACAAAATGTTTGTTGAAACAGTTAACCATTTTGGTTTTATCCGTGATAACCATCTCATCTGCTCATCTTTTGGTGAATAAGCTCAGATAATTCTGGACTGAACCAGGGACTAAGCCAATGTTTGATTCAAATTTTTTTAGCATGTCGGTACAAGATGGTACTGAACACATCCACATCTGGGATGAGATCAATTCTGTGCCAGTCAAGTAGTGCCAGGTCATACAGGAAAGCCTGTTCATTAAAGTTTTTCAAAACTCGTTTATGAATGATCAGAGGAGTTCTTTTAGAAATTGCACCTTTGCGCACACAAGCTATATTACAGTGGTCGCTGAGGCTTTGACAGAACACTCCAGATGTAGACCTATCTGGCTGTTGGTGAGTATTACATCAATTAATGAGCCAGTTTCCATAGTCTTAGCATTGTATCTGGTGAGGGCCTGCACAATTTGAGACAAGTTGAGTGCATCCAGTTGTAACTGCACAGAGGAGGGAGGGTCAAGCATGTCCCAAGTCCCCTAACAGAACAAACTCAGAGCAGGCCAAGCACAGGCAGGAGCAGAGGGCGGCCTGTAACATCCAGCAACAGTGACAGAGAAGTTCTGAGACAAGCTGACTTTTAGAACAATCAGCTCAAACTGTTTGGTGACAGTTTTAGAGGTGGTGACTGAGCATTGCAAGTTATCCTTACAATAAATAACAACTCCCCCACCTTTGGAACTTCTATCCTGGCGAAAAATGTTATAGCCAGGAATAAAAACTGCAGAGCTGGGATGGACTTCTTGAGCCAAGACTCTGAGAGAACTAAGATGTCAGGATTAGCGGTGTGAACATATGCAGTCAGTTCGGTAACCTTAGGAAGAAGGCTGCGTATGTTTAAATGCATTAAACCTAGATTTTTCTGATTACAAAAGCAGTCAAAAGTTAATGTGTGAGCATTGAGATGAATAAGTTTGTTTGCAAGGGTAACAGTGGGTGAGGGCTGACCTGGACCTGGACTAGGATTGGGTTGAATGTTCCCTGAACTCAGCAGCAGCAGGAAAATAATGCTCCGCTGCTTGAACAGTTTATAAGTGACTTCCTTTTTAGCGTTTATATACACATAGGAGTGATGGGGGGGTGTGGCAAAGTAGTCCTGTAGGGCCCTAATGCTGATTATGTGAACCAGAAACAATGAGTCAGATACGTATTGAAATGGTGAAGGTGCATTAATATCTAGTCTATGCACTGTAGAACATGTTCCCCTGCAGGATGAAAAAGTTATAGACAGGGCAGCACTGGGAGCTTTGTAGTTGTTGAGAGCACCACCAGTGTAGCAGAGGAGACAGAGCACAGCAACCAACACGAATAACCTCCATTTGTGTATCAAAGAGTAATCCAGTGAGAGCCGAATCCCAATCCAATGCATGTTTGAATCCAGTCCTCTTTTCCCAAACGCCGGATCAGCTGGGTGATGACGTTGCAATACGACGCATGCAAACAGGAAGCGGGTGCTGACAGGCAGCGCTTTTTCATAAATTATTATTCCCAGAACGAAAATCACGTGGTTTTGATCTGATAGAATTTAGGACAGCCCAAAGAACAACATGGAAAAGGCAGCCACATGCTGTAAGGAAATGAGGTGTTCTAGTCCTGAGGAAAAGCCGGTCGGCATCAGCGCTCTGATGGAGCGGCAGACCCAGAATCAGCGACAAAGTTCAATACATCCATCCCGAGGGCAAACGCGGACATATACAGACAGCAGGCGACAGTAAACCAGTAAGCACCCAGACAGTCTAGTAACTGATGCATTCAGTGCTATGTATCAGTGTTACTGTGCAAGTTGACACAAACATAGACAGAGAGACAGAGAGATGTGCTGCCATGATGGTGATGATTTTAATTGTTAACAGCACAGACACAGGTTTGGGGGGTTTAGGACAGACCACAGGACTCAGTATGGAGTTAACTACATTTACTTTTGAGACATAAACTATTTTAAAGAGGCACATCTGGCTTCCCTCTGCATTTTGACGGAATAGTGATTAACAATTCAACACAGAAGCAGCAGCTCTGATGCCCTCAGTGTAAAGTGATGCTTTAGGCTCTTTAGGCTCTCCAAGCTTCATCCAAGCGACTGCCGCGACTCATGCAGCACTCACACAGTCAGCCAAGCAGTTAGCCTAGTGTTTCACACGAGCCACAGAGTACAGGAACCCACCTCCACTCTGCTATGGGTTCCCCTGCCCCAGCAAATATAAACCTCCAGTGAACACTGCAGTCCCACAGCAAGAAGCGCAGAAAGCTGGTGGAGCTGGTAATCTTTGTGAGTAAAGTGATTTTCCAGTAGCAAAGCCCGCAGACGACTGCCAAGATGCATCTGTACAGGAAAAACTAAACTAACATCTGTGTTGACAGATGTGAAGAATGAGAGGTTTTCAGAAACGCCACCTTGTTAAAACCAGAGAGATGTAAGAGGCAAACGTTGAAACGTGTGGAATTTCCTGAAAAGAGCTAAGAACTAAGAGGCTCCGGGACAGCTTGGGCCTTGCCCGGTGGTGCAGGGCACAGACCAAAGCCTGATGTGGCTCACAGGGGAAAGAAAAAACCTGCCTGTGTATGTTACACCAGCTTCCTACTCGTAAAGGAGACCACAGCTGTGCAGCGAGGGCTCTGCTCCTCAAACACAAACCTGGGAGAAAACGGCTCACTCCCTTCACTGAATTGTCCGATGTGTTTTCTGCTTTCTCTCAGATGTTGTGAGAGGAGACAGAGGTGTGATCTACAGCCGGCTCCACTGACATGAGCCTATCAGAGCTGGAGCATCAGGAATCAGGCTGAAGACTGTAACAGAGCTGCACAGGTTCTCCTATAGTGCATAAATTACACATTAAACTGTATTTATTTAAAAAGCCACGTATCTGAAGTTACAACGATGAAAGAATAAGATCAAGTTCTACTGCTGGTTCTATCACTGTTGTTCCTTCTTTAATTTTATATAAATGTAAAGATTTGTCACAGTACAATACAGTATAAATAATATTATATTATAATGTATGTCTTATTTGTACTAAGATGTATTTATAACTGAATAACAGCAGCCAAAGCTGCTGGACGCCATTAAACACATCTGTAACTGAGCTAAACATATAACAAACAGAAATATGCATAGTTTTATATCTATAGATATTAGCTTTATCTACAACTAAATAAACGCAGGCACAAGTTAATGTTGGACATAGAGTAAAAAGTGTCTCTTAACATTTAAATTAGACAGCATTAACTAGACACAGTGGTGCACAAACAGTAAAAACAAAACTTATATTTGGTGCTTTTAACTGCACATTTCTGAAGTGTCACTTACCTTTAAAACATCAGTCACCACAGATAAAAAGTGCGTGTGTCTAACACAGTTTTTGTATGTGTGGCGGAGGGGGGAGCTTCTGAGTAGCTAAAATTTGAAAACATTAAATAAAATAAATTAATCAACACCGCCACCCGGGGAGTGAGGCCCTGGGACACTTTCCCATATCATTTTATTTATACATTACCTTCATTTAATTCAGAAGTCCATAAATGAGTAAGACAGTCCATATCTTTGTTTTAGCATCAGAAGTTGTACACTTGTTGACAACCCAAAGAAAGAGAGAAAACAAGGCAGTAGTGTGTGTTGTCTTTATTTTACTGCACAAGGAGAACACAGCACAGAGGAGAGATGCAGGGTGCCCTCAGCCTCAGCAGAAGCTAGGTTTTATACCAAACATCCACAGGAAAGAGAACGTGTCCCAGAGTCACAGCAGATCTGAAGACTTTTGCTCTGATCTTACAGAGGTCACCATGTCCTGACGATTGTGTGCACTAAGACTCAACATGTTTATGGCCTATCAGCTGTTACACGTCGTTGTCCTTGTGCAGCACTTAGCTCAGACAATAGAATAACAGTAGGATAACACAGATGCCATGAATTTCCACTAAGTGCTATCGTATGCCATTCATTTTCAGCTTACGCAAACACTCGCAGTGGCTTCTGCCATTGTAAATTTCTAGTTATTATTTGGGCAAAGGATGTCTTAAATAATTTGGTGCATCTGGTAAAAACAATGGAAAATAAACTGGCTAATTCTAAAAGCTTTTTGTTTCTGGTAAAGTAGCTGGACCATTATTAAGCAAACCATCAGTTGTTAAGTCGTATTAGTTCTGAGGTGAAATTTCCAAACATCCTTCTTGTTTAACCCCCACTGCAGCAGCGTGGTCGGTCACTGAAGCTCAGTTTAAGAGCTCTTATTTATTTTTATTTTTCAAGTCTCAGTTTGTCCATTAGTGGCCATAAAATTCACCAGAGCACATTATTTAATGATTTGTGTTTAAATTTTTATTTCTATTACTCACTGGGCTAAGCCCTGGATGTTTCCAATGTCTGGCTCCACCCCTGTTTTAAAAGCCATTTTTTCTATGATTGTCATAACAATGAATGGATGTGTGTTTTGTTCTTTACAGACAAGTACCTTAAAGATTTTCAGCTGTTCCACAGTGGCCAGTGCATCACAGGCAAACAAAGAAACAAGAAAATACTTTTTCACTTTTGACAAGGATCAGGGCCTTCCTGTATTTTCTGGCAGAGGGCCACACAAACTCGGCAGACTGGCTGTTTATGGACAGTCAATAAAAATCATCAGGTCATTTTTTGGTAATCAGTTTCATTTTATTTTTATTCAGTTTTTCACTCGATATCAATGATAAAAACATTTGTCCCTCCCCCTCTTCACAGATGGCCGACCTGTCTGCTTCACTCTGGAATATCCACAACAGCCACATTTTACACAACACCATGCAGTTAGTCCATTATTTTGTTCAGACCCCTCCCGCACTGCCGCCTGTCCCAGGCACAGAAGGTGGGGACATCTTGGGCTCTTAAAGTGTCCTGAAGACACTGCAGAAACATCTGGTCCTCCACCAGATGCAGACAAAAGACACAAAGTTGGGACGCATTAATCCCAAATACCTACACAAATCTACACTCACTGACTTAGTTTTAACAAATCTGTCTTTTAAATTTGTTGCATCAGGAGTTTTCCCAATGATGTAAGTGATGATTGTGTGATTGCAGAAGTGCAGGACACAAAAATTCATAAAAGTAAGCCTTGTTTTGTTGAAAAGAGTCAGATGAAATGTTGAAACAAGCTTTTTTGCATGATTTATATCTTTTTAATTGGGAGAGAAAAGCTTTTTTTGGTGATGTTGAACTGACCTGGAACTATTTCCACAACAGCTTCTTAAGTATAGTTAATAAACCTGCCCCATTCTGCAAATTTAGAGTTAAAGGACGTGATAATCAGTGGTTTACAGCAGAACTCTCAGATGTAATGCATGAACGAAATGCTGCTTGGGCCAGAGGTCGGAAGTCAGGATTAGAATCAGACTGAAATTTAGACGTTTGAGAAATAAATTTACCTTACTTCTTTGGAAAGCAAAATCTGATTTTTTTTTCTTTTAAACAAAGTCTGTTAGGGTTAGGGTTAATGCTAGTTAATGCTGTCTAATTTAAAAAAGAGGTCCATCTAAAGTAATCCAAATCTTTTACGGTGTTTGTGGGACCCATGCCTTGTTTTGTACGGTACACCAGCGACGGAAAAGGCAGTAAGCCAACTTGGTACGGTCGTTCTGCAGCGGCCCACAAAGAAGTGCATACACATGAAGTGGAAATCCCAGGTGATGCTTACAAAGCTCTCAGCCTCATACGTACACTTCAATCATCCTGATACGTTACATGACTAAACTAGATACACAACATCACTGAGCCTCATACGTAAAATACAGCAGGCCTGAAACAAAGTGTTATGGTCTGAGAGGTAGGAGGACACAGAAAGCAGACAGAGAGCAGCAGGTAAGTCAGACACATTTATTTAAACAAAGTGTTAGAGACCGGATGTAGGCAGGACATTTGGAGCTTGGATTTGGTAAGATGGCAGCTGAGTCTCAGGACAGACTGGAGCTGGAGCTGGAGTAGGTAAGTTGGTGGATCTGGTTGAGAGCAGACTGAATGGCTGGCCAACACAGAGATCTGGGAGAGCACAGAGGGAAATAATGAGCTCAGTAAAATCCAAAAACTACAGCTTGCTAGGATTGAATATTTCTACATAGCTTTGCGTATTACCATTAAACTTATATTTTGATGTACTACTGCTAAGGTTAATAACGCTTCAACATTAGTAATAATAATACTTTGGTTTTATGTGATGTTTTTCTTCTTTCAGTCTAAGGTCTCTCTACTCTTAGGTGCATTCCAAATATGGCACAAATAATGAGCTGCTACAAAGTTCTCAGAGCCAAGGCTGCAGGGGGGGGCTCCTGTCGATGGTGGGAAGACTCTGCAGAAACTGAGAACTTTTTGTGACCCTGCCCTATGCACAAAAAAGTTACTCGAAGCCAAGAAGATAATGCTCTGCAGAGATCGTCAGACATCGTCATACATAATATAAAAACTGAGAAAACTTTACCTGTGTGATACTGAATAAACTTCTGACTTGATTACACTTCTGAATCATCGTCCTCTTTGATGCTTTCACCCAAAATGAACAAATCCTTACAAATGGTGACCCGAGGTGTGGGTGGAAAGTCTCTTCTAGAGGACTTTTGGACATCGAGGTGGAGTTTGGAGACTGATTCAGTGACAACCAGGGCCCACAAAATAAGGTAAGCAGAAAACCTTTTTAATAAAATTTCTGCATTGCTTAAATTAGATTTGATTAGGGTTGTCACTGTCTCAGAAATCTGTAATTCTCAGTCTCGTAAATTTAGAAACTGTTTTACAATATATATCTATATTTAGTTAATTGATTTTGAGTTTCTACACACGTAAGGTTGCAAAAGCACACAGGATACTAACACATGTTAGGGACAGTAAAATGAGCCGGACAAATCCTAGTTGGACTGAGGTGGCGCTAGGCCCGGTCAAAGACTGACAATAGACTCAGTCTATTTTCAGCCAGAGTTGGACTCTGAGGGGCTTTGTTTAATTCTTAATCAAATTACCTCTGGGAATAGGATCTGACGAGAACCTGGTGAACGTAGTCACTGCTAAGAAACATAAACACCCTAAAGACCAAGACGGTTGGACCGGGAAATAAAGGCTTGGAGCCTGAGGCTTGGAGCCTCCTGGGTTTGGAACCTGATGAACCGCAGGGACAGATTTTTTGTTTTCTTTTGGGGGTTACTGTGGGTGGTTTGGGTCTCTGTATTCTTATTATAGGGCCAATACTGTGTAGGACACTTAGTAGTGTCCAAATTCCAGTGGAGGTTCTGAAACAGAGACTGTGTGGGCTGTATATTGTGGGGTGGAGAAAAAATAAAGGTGAAAGCCCGGGACAATAGGACTGTTGGGTCTTTAAACTGAAATCACACAGATCCTGATAGAACCCCGCCCTGCACAGACGCCACGGTCTCTGTGTAGAAGCTTGGGACAAGGT